>JBBHKE010001172.1:151054-223859 GCA_037447655.1 Zygnema cylindricum
TGGAAACGGCGGATGACGTACGGATAAATTTCTGGCGTTTAGCTGGAGAAACGGTAGTCGAAAACCAGAGAAGGAGAGAGGAGAGAGGAGAGAGTGAGAGTGAAGCGGAGAAGGAGGAGAAGGAGGAGGTGAAAGAGGAGAGGGATGTGGACGAGGAGGGGGGGAGAAAGGAGGAGGAGGAGGTCTTGAAGCTGGAGGAGAAGGGCGAGGAGGAGGAGGACGCTTTGTTGTGGGAGGGGGACTGGTTTGCAAAATATTTCGAGAGGAAGATTGTACGGCCACTAAGGAGGAGAAGGAGAGGACAAGGAATAGGATGATATGTTGCGCCATGGTTGGATTAGATAGTTAGATAGTGTTTACTGAAACACTGATCGAGAAGGAGAAAGCGGCGAAGTGAGAGTGAGAGAGGAGAGAGGAGAGAGGAAGAGACCAAAAGCTGATGGCAAAGAGGTCGATTTGCGGTCTTTAAATAGGCATGCAGTAGGCGGCAAAGGTGTCTGGAAAAGTACAAAGCTTGGGTACAAATTGTACGGAATTGTTCGGCGTCGACTGGTCGGCGAAACCGTTTCGTACCTTCCAAACCTTTGGTACTAATTTGTACGTACTTTTACAATATTTTATGTTCGAAATTTTATGGTCGGCGAAACCGTTTCGTATCGCCCTCCGCCGTTTAAAAGCTCTAAAGGTACGGTACGGACTAAGTGAACCGTACCAGTCCATCGGCTCCCCATTTCATGTGTGTAAGCGCCGCTTCTCTAGTTCGCCTAAAGTGGTCCGAACTTCCGATGTTTCGAAGTGATGCGACATATGTCACGGTGTCTGTTCGCTTGCACCGATTATGTTCTGTATATCGACGATGCCATGTTGCCCACGTGGCGATGAGCCACAATACACCTTATTTCCAGTGTGGCTATATATATCCGTACCCGTACAGGAAATGAGCGTATCTTGTCCCAGTCGCCCGCGTGCTTGTGCTGGATGTGTACGACAGGCTTGCATGCATACGGTTTGGATTTTGAAACGTCGAATAATGAAACATACTATTGATCGCCGATGATGACCGAAAAGAAAATGAAGCCCATGTTGATCAAATGCATCACTAAACGTGACGACACTTCCATTTGGTGACTGCTTTGTGGAGAATTAATTGTACCGCAGTATACTATACGGCTTTGCAGTACAGTTTTATTTAAAGAAAACAAATTTTAGAATTTTTGCATAATTTTTTGCAGTAATGATGCTGCGTGTACAAGAGAGCAACTTTAGCATATCAAAATTGTAGGTGTGGAACAAAAAAGAATTTGCACACCAGCACAGACGGACGTTTTAACAGTCACATAAGGTCGATGACTCAGCGGTAAACAGTGGTAAGCACTTTTTTGATTTGATTCCTTTCTGCATGTAGCTCTCTTCAGTACACGTTTGCGACTCTATTTTGACCTAATTTTCTGTTTTGCATGTACGCTTCGTTTACTACAACAGTGATTTCTGAAAACGTACACAGAGAAACATTTCATTGGTTTTGGATGTGCTGGATGGCTATTGCGACGACAGAAATATCCAGTCTCAATGTCCGGAGTTAAGGAATTCACACGTGTCCATGTTCTGAGTTGTAAATAGTATGGAGAGAATGGACAATACGTGGAAAAAGAAGAGCATTTAAAAAATGCTTTGTTATAAGAGCAATGCTTGACATGGGCGGTTTCACTCTTTTTCCGAGTTACCAGAAGACCTAAGGTTAGTAAAGAAGTTCACTTTGCTAGTGACTATTGTTGCGGTTTTCTGGAGCAACTCGAAGGTTCGTTGAGACGGGAAAATGTTTGGTTTTTGTTTTTCCTTTTTGTTTCTTTGCTTTGGTTTTTGTTTTTCCTTTTTGTTTCTTTGCGAGTTACTCAGTTAATGTTTGTTTGTACAAGCATAAACATAAAAATAATTTTGCTATTTTTTGCGCAAAATTGAGCAGAAGGATATTTGGAGTCCGCATACATGGACTCACAAATATAATCTTTCGGTTATGTGTCGTCAAACTAGTTTTGTTTGAAGCCATGGAAACTAATGCATTAGCATCCACTATTACACCGGTACTGTAATCAGTTTGGGTGACGCAATAGTTTGGATGTCAAATTTAATGATCCACGCCATTTGATGTACACAGGTGGGCTACGATTGTGTGTTTGGTCCACTTATTTTTTCATCATTAACTATGTGCTCCTCAGCAAGATTCTGCCACAAAAATGAGGCCATATAGTTACTATTGTCCAATATCTTATCTTATTAATTATAAGATTAATAGATATTAATCTTATAAGATAATAAATAATAAATATACAATATATAACTATTATATAATATATATTACAATACCTTATAATAGGAATTCTTCGATTACGGGCCAGTATCGCCTGTGATCACGTACATATAATTACCCTATTAGTGAGCTATTCAGTGAACTTGACATGTTTTTTCCTTCGATTTCTAACTTCTCATTGCTTAATATCTCCTGTTTTTTCTTTTCTCTCCCTCTCTTTTTTTTTTCCACTTCCTAGACTTGATTCATTAGCAATTATGGCCTTCAATGAAGATGAGGTCAACCTACAACCAGGACTTTGTGCGACCGTTTGGGGGCAGCAAGATTTGAAGAAGCAATTGTTGGAGGAATGTCCACTTCGGACTCCACACGTGTGTATTGCAATAAATGTTCGTTACGCCAGTGCGCCGTTCATTGCCGTAAAATTCGGTTTCAGGCGCTTGCATGCACAATCGGCCGGGTAGCTCAGTTGGTAGAGCTAGTGTATGTCTAACACAAGGTCCCGGGTTCGATCCCCGGCTTGGCCATTTAACCAAAGTTTTCACTTTGGCGCCCATGCGATATGTTGAATATCGCCCATCCTCAATATGGTATCGGAGCTAGGGGGCGTTGGCGATCCACACGAGATGGAGTACATCGTGAGGGGGCGTGTTGGAGGAATGTCCAATTCGGACTCCACACGTGTGTATCGCAGTAAATGCTGGGTACGCCAATGCCCTCTTCATTGCCGTAAAATTCGGTTTCAGGCCCTTGCATGCACAATCGGCCGGGTAGCTCAGTTGGTAGAGCTAGTGTATGTCTAACACAAGGTCTCGGGTTCGATCCCCGGCTAGGCCATTTAACCAAAGTTTTCACTTTGGCGCCCATGCGATATGTTGAATATTGACGATCCCCAATAGCAATTCCCAACATTGGAGGATAATATTTTTGCAGATGTGGTTGTGATAGGAGGTGGAAGTGCTGGACGTAGTGTCGCATACAATCTCGTGAAAGCTGGGGTACTGGAAGCAAAACACATTGGTGAGAGTTTTTGACATTGTTGAGAGTTTTTGTTGGATATACACCTTCTATCGTTATTAGTGACAGGAGATTATTAGTGTTAACACTTTTTTACAAAGTGAGGGAGGGTCTTTGTGCAGTCAACCCTGACGGTGGTGGATAGTTGAGTGACTGAAATAGTACGACACCTTCTATCGTTATTAGTCAGTGAATTTCTAGCTTTTTACACTTTACTTGAGTTAACCATATTAAAGCATGTTTAGCCGGGTGACTCATCATGAGCCACTCTAAAAAGTGTTAAGAACACTGACTTATAATTTTGTGTTGGAAAACACTCGCTCGCGTTAGAGTGATTAACTCTCTGCTGCTTTTCATATTTCTACATTTTTGTCGATTCATCCACCTTAGGACAACATTTTTTTTTCACAGCTTGATCAAATTTATTTGGTCGTATTTTTCATGAGCCTATAACCGAGTGAGAATACTGTGTAATCCGTTCCGCGCTGTCTCTGCTTTGAAAACATGATTGCAAACATGATTGCAGGATATGGCCAGACATGAATGAAAACATGATTGCAAACATGATTGCAGGATATGGCCAGGCATGAAGGACGACATGACATTTAAGACCTTAGAATGATGATTTATATTACACTTTGGAACAGATGTTTGGGAAAGGCAAAGCCATGGTGGTTGATGATAGTTATCGGAAGTCGATTAATTAGATTAAAGACATGGCGAAGGAGGAAGAGATTTGAGTTCAAATTGAAGCGTGTGAATGGTTACTTATTTCCTCATGACGACAATAAGGAGACAATTCGAAAGCTTGTTAAAGTGCACTTATTCCTACCAAATTTTGAGAGGATGTGACTCTATTGCATGAGAGCAATGATGTATCCTGCATTGGATTAATCTTTTTGTTTAATTTCCTATGTGCTTGTTTTTTCCAATTAGGAATATGAGGCCAGCAAACGCATACGCATGGGATTTGCTGACACTTCTATCGTTGACCTAAAAGGTGACCCATCTATGGGCACTATTCTGAATGCGATAGAATGGCCTAATACGGGGGAGAGCTTCACCCAATCAAGTGTGCCTCTTTGACTAAGTCAAACCACATAGGTTTCTTGCCCCGCTCGGTCATGGTGTACCGTTATGTCAGTTACCGAAAATAGCAACTGAAATAGCTTGCCCCTTTTTTCTAATCACTGAAAAAATTGAAGGGAAATCTGCTCAATTTCTTTGTTTTACTTTTTCCCGTTTCAATGCCTAAAATCGGCCACAAAGTAATTGGATTTGCGTCTGATAATTAACGCATAAATGTGCACAATGTCATGTCGTAAGACGTCGGTAGGTATGGTGATTAAATCGTGTACTAATTGAGGTTTTAGTGACATGACAGGTACATATACGAGAGTACAACTAGAGATTCGTACGGGACAAAGGTCAAAATATACTCTCGTACGACACCACAGGAACACGATGTGAAATTAGCGTGGAACGGGACCACGCTACGGCATCGGACGTCAGGAATTCAAACGGATACTAACCTGACAGGTGTCTGAAGTCATGAACCCTTGGAGGTTCATGCATCATTTTTCCTTCGCTTAGGGAGGGTTTTTATCCTCGAGGTGTAGATGTAAGGCACTCTGAGGCGGCCACGCAGCGGTCGTCTCTTGAAACTGGCAGCGGTCGTCTCTTGAAACTGGCAGTGTTTTAACATAAAAACCTGCCTGCTCAGAGACATGTAGGAATTAGTGTAGCCGTACGGATTAGTGAGAGCATAGGATAAATGCCATTTGGCGAGATAGTAACTTTTGCAAATTAAGTACGGGAATCCAACATTGGAAGGTTGTCGTTTTTTGACAAGCATTATTCTCGGGATTTGTCAAACTCTACTGTTAGGGTTTCACCTAAATATTTAGTGACAGGCTAGTTTTAAAGTTAGGGTTTTTTTTCCTTTTTCAGACCCATGGTTTCATGCTAGTAATTGTCCTTGAGCTTCTCCTTTTCTTTGTATTAAGACCTTACCTAATCTACCGGCGCAAGCCAGCCTGTAAGGTTTCCCTGTAAGGTTTCCCTCCTGACTGTGTTCTACTTGTCGTGGTGAACGAATTGTGTTGTGCGGATTTGGTGTTTTCTTGCTGTCAGAGAGGTGACTTGGCGGTCTGGTTTTAGTCCTGTCCGGCTTTGTGGGAATAGTGGCTATCTCGGCTCCTTCAACCGGTTAGGGAAGGGTTCAGGTCCGCTGGTTGGACTCCTGTAGGGAATATTAAAAGACTTCAGAGCCTAGTGGCTACTGTCGCAAATTGAATTCCATCCTTACTTACCTGCTCTTGTTTTGTCTTTTCTTCCCTTGCTAAGTCCATGTTTTCAGAATAATTTGCTTGTTTTTCGAGCAGATTCATTTATTATTTCTTGCAGTATATATGCTTTGTACACCGATTGTGGTCACAAATACTGTACATATGTAATGGTCATTCATTTTCTGGTGTTTATCGGCGACCCACGCGGGATGTGATGCATGCCATTCACGGTTGTACTGTCATGCACGAAAACAATAACAATGAAGGCCAAATTAGTAGTAGAAATTCAACGTCATAAAATAGAGAATGGGATTTGTGGAAACATACATCCAAAGGATAATCTTAAATGTGAAAACATAGTGCACAATAGCTCACATGCGCAATCATTTGTGCAAACCTCTCAATGGTAACAAAGTGCGAAGTAACCTAATATGACTCGTTATGTATATTTTTCCGGAATAGGTACCTCAATGGCTTTGCTCATGCAATTGTGAAAAGAGGAGGAAAAATATTCGAGGAGAGCCCTATGCTCAAGCAATATGGGACAACGGTCACAACAGCAGGACGGAAAGGAGAAGTCAAAGAGAAAGCAGTTGTTCTGGCCACAAATTTTGCCATTCATCGCAAAGTTCTTGTTCATGCTCGTCAAAAGCCGGATCGCACATATGTGATTTGTTTCAAAGTAACCAAGGGTGACATTCAGTAAATTGTCTGTGAATATCCCAGAATACATTTTGCGAACGATTTGCCGTCATCTTTCTGTTCCGTACATTGTTGATATGTCAAACTATTTTTGTGCCTTTGTCTGTCATCATCTTGATTTGGTGTAAACTATTTGTCGTGTAGCACTAGCAGTCAGCGATTTTGTTCACCTTGTATCGACACGTCTTCTTATGGGAGTGCAATGAAAAAGTCTAAAAGTGTTAGAATTATCATCTATTGTTTCACTCAGTAGCGTTTACATGTAGAGTAGCCGTTCTTAAATTTGCGACAAGGATCCGGAACAATTCTTTTTTTGCGAACTTCACCTCATTTATTTATAAGTAAATAAATGGCATCCATTTGGGGTCTACGATGGTTACAGGAAAGGAATTTGGTGGGATACCGCAAACCCAAATCATTATGTGAGATTGGAGGAGAAAAAGAATTACGATGTTCTTATTGTTGGTGGAGAAAATCATCGAACCGGGATTCGCCAACATGAATATGGGAATGCTTGGCTTACGATGGAAAACTGGGCAAGGGCAAGGTGGCCTTCTGTAAAGGAGGTCATCTACAAGTGGACAGGCCAGGTATTATTTCTTAACTCTTTTTACAAAGATATCGTCAGTACAGACTTTTTCTTCCTTTAAGCGATAGGATGCCCTTAGAATACAAATCGTATTTCTACGTTATTTAATCAATGGTATGAAGTTGGCAGCCTATCAAATTATTGGTGAGTACTTGGCAGGGAATGAACTAGAGCTGAGACAAATTAAAGGTAAAAACTTACAAATCAATACCATTGAGTGTTTTTATCGTTGGGATTAAAAAATTTAGCATGCAATTCAAATATATCATCGTTTTTTTGTAATTCTATGGACAGCATTAAAAATTCCAAGATTTGGTGTACTTATGTGAATTTTGTGATTCGTTTATTTTATGCTTCAGCTTTTTCGGAAGTCTCAAATTTCAAAAGTCAAATAGGGAAAATCCATAGGAATGATTTAACTTCCCTCTTAAGCATGTACTTGTGACCTTTCTTGTGCCCAAACTGGATAACATCCCTTATCAGAGGAGAATTATTTGCGAGGATGAGTGTTAACGACCCAATCTGTACTTCTTTTTTTCCGGAACTGTCTGAGTTTCCCTACGGAGGAACTTTTATTGCAATGGCAGATGTATAAACCAATCGATCTTCTAGGAATCTACGGCAAGGATCCGGGAAACTGGACAAATACCTTTATTGCCACTGGTATGTTAACGACGTTTGAATATTCTCACATACCAAAAAGCGCCCTTTTTCAAGCATTCGGTTGTAATTGTTTGATTTACTGCTTATAGTTTTTGATTGATAAAATTAGTGTCAATCCACAACACCAACAACCCAGGCAAAGTCAGAGCTTCCTTTTCTGCTTTATGCACATTTGGTTGGGATGCTGTTTAAATATATCTTCCTTTCGTCTTATCAACTCAGCAAGTGAACAGATTTTTATGTCATTATATTTTGCTACTGTTATACCTTCACACTAGCTTTGACTTATAATCAGTATTAAACATACAATCATGTAAGCATACATTCGTATAATCATATCATCATGCTATCATGATCGCCTTTTATCTGACAGATCATAATTTGTACTTACAGGTGATAGTGGCGAAGGTATTCTTGGAGGCACTATTGCCGGAATTGTAATCAGCTCTCAAATTTTAGGTCAGACCCATCCTTGGACTGAAGTTTACATTCCAAGTAGACTTCCACCACTGTCCATGATAACTCTTAAGGCGGAACTTGAAGAAGTCAAGAAGAATTTAGCCGTAAGTATTCATGAACATGAGGGCCTCTTATTCTTTTGGCGAAGGAGAGGGAGAGGGAGAGGGAAAGAGAGGGGAAAGGGAGAGGGATTCATTATGGGTGTCAGCGTTGTTTAATGCTGATTTAACTTTTCAAATTCTTCCCCTCTCAGTCTCTCACAGAAATCTAGCCAAAAGTAAAGTTCAGCCTATTCCAGCGAGATGTGTTTCTTGAATGTCGACGTACATATGAAGTATTTGACACCCTCTTTGGAATACCAGGGATTCGCCTACTATGTTCCGTTTCTTTTTACCGACAAAACGGACATCGAGGATTTGCCTTCTGGTTGTGGCACCGTCCTTCAGCAACATGGTCTCAAAGTTGCAGCATATCGCGATGAAGGAGGAGTCCTCCATCGCTATGCAGGTAATGTCAATATTTCCTAGTTTTGAGTCAAAAGTCAGTTTAATTTACGGAGTCACACTCCATCGCTATGTAGGTAAGAGACAAAAGCTCTTAGTTTTGGATTAAAATCTCATTATATTGATGAGATTTTGTATGTGAGGGTATGGAATGTTTTTAAAAACTGTAACAATAAGAAGACCAACCCGGAAGGGAATTATGCAAGCAAAAATGAACACTCTGTGATCAAATTGTGGTCTTAAGATTAGAGAACGTGACATCAGTTTGTATGAGATGATATGAACGGATTCTAGGGATTGCAAAGGTAGGTTTTACTTCAGACGCTTTTCTATGTTGTTGTTTGCATTATGACAATTGGTGTTTGTTCACATAAGTAACACTTTCGTATTGCTATTGAATTTGGAATGCATATACGACAATTTGAATTGCTCTTTGTTCACAAAAGTAAGTCTCGTTTACATCGTTTTTGTATTGCCATTGGGGCTGGGACGCATACAGCTATTTGTCCTCACATAGGATGTGTGGTGCAATGGAATCCGAACGACTCCACATTCGATTGTCCGTGCCACGGCTCCCAGTTCGATTCCTTTGGTCGCGTCATTAACAGCCCGGCTAACGCCAATCTTGTACCACTGTGAAACAAATGTGAAGCAAAAGTGTGAAACAAAAGCGTGAAACAAATGTGAAACAAAATCTATGAAATAGCCTTTGGGAAATGAAATTAGTGACATGATATCTAGACATGTACGATTTGGTGCTCCCACTTAAAATTAGCTTCCGGTAGTTTAGGTGGATGGAGTTTCGTAGGAAATAAAAAAGTGTAAATAGGAGGTTTCTACAGATTCTCCAGCAGTAGAACTTAGAACTTAAATATCTCCTGTTCTTTTTTGCGGACCTTCAAATTCTCCAGCAGTATTACTTAAATGTCTCCTGTTTTTTTGCGGACCTTCGTAAAATAGGATATTTGCAGGAGGTTTGTAGAAATCCCCAAAACTTCTCCTGGATTCTCCTAGACGTTCTCAGAAACTGTTGTCAATACGAGATTTATAGATAGTCTCCAGGAGGTTAATGGGACCACTGTTTTTCGAAACCAATGTCGTCATAATATTGTAATGGGAGAGGGAGGAAGATAGAGTGAGCGGGAGAGTGCAGGAGAGTGCGAGAGAGAGAGGGAGAGGGGGAGGGAGAGAGAGAGAGGGTGAGGGGGAGAGAGAGAGGGAGAGAGAGGGAGCGAGAGAGAGGGAGAGAGTGGGAGAGAGAGAGATGGAGAGAGACTGATGGATATTTCATGTAAGAAGGACAAAAGGCGAGAAATGAAAGCCAAAATGAAATGAAAGTGAATGAAAGCATAACATACACTAATGATTTTGCGAGTGAGAACTTGAGAAAAGTATTTTATTTGCGAGTGAGAAACACAAAAAGATCAATCTACTTTTTCTTGTTTTTCACATTTAACAATGAAAATAAAATAAAATGTGAATCTTTTACTCTCCTCTCCCTCAAATTATTCTATTTTTCTCGTCCATCGTAGCACATCATTTAGCATTACTAGTTTGGAAGGTAAAATCCTCTTTTACTATTTTCTATATAAATAACCCAAATTTGTAAAGAGAAAAAAAAAATGAAAAACCATCCATAAAATGGGAGGAACGCACTAAAAAATGATAAAAAGGTAAAAATTCTAACCCTTACCTATTTCCTAATTTTAAACCACACTAACAACAAAAGCAATTCAATGTCCACCAAACTGTCGATAAAGGCTACATTCGAGTGATTAAGAAAAATTTAAACAAAAATCTAAATAACAAAGAATAATAAAAATTGTAACAAATATCCAGTCTGATACCAAACCGAAACGTAACAGTTTCGGAGTCAAAACAGAACAGACGGTACCAACACAATGTTTACTTTTCCAGTTACATAACATAACAGAACCAAGGAGCCATGTTAACATCCCAAGGACCACCATTGTCTTTATAGTGTTTCCAAAATAGGGCTTGATATTCGTCATAGAACGACCAAGCAGGGTAAGGTTGGTTAATCTTCATTTTAGCACCAATAACTGTAAGCTCAAATAGGGCCCAAATTTTCGGTTTTGTCGCAGTGGAGTTAAATCTGAGATAGTAAATCCACTCCAAAAATGCGAACTGGTTGGGGCCAACAGCAATGGGGCATGGAGCATCACATGTCCACCAAGAGTCGCAGTTTGCAGAAACATGGTCTCGATTGAAAATTACTCTTTGCACCCAAGCAGGATTGAATTTGTGTCCTTGATTTTGGAAATCTCGCAATAAAAAAAAAACGTGTTTCACCCAATTGTTGCACGTGCTTGTAAGAGTCGTTCGGAACACGCAAAAAAAGTTTCCTCTATATGGGCGACAGATATTACGTCCCCACATCCTACTCCAGTAATTCCAGCCGTTGGTGACTGTAAGACACCCGAATTCTGCAAAATGTGGATAAAATAAGCGGGAAAAAAGTGGATGAGAAAAAAATGAATTGGAATGGTTTGATAGCAAAGGTGAGACAAGAGTAAGAGCCATAGAGAGGGAAAGAGAAAGAGAGAGAGAGAGAGAGAGAGAGAGAGAGAGAGAGAGAGAGAGAGAGAGAGAGAGAGAGAGAGAGAGAGAGAGAGAGAGAGAGAGAGAGAGAGAGAGAGAGAGAGAGAGAGGGAGGGAGAGGGAGAGGGAGAGAGGTAGAGGGAGAGAGAGAAGCTTACTGGAAATGCCAGCCTCCACCATTGTATTTTCGTTGGTTATGTTAGAGGGTGGAGAATGAGTGGAAGGGGGAATGTTTAACGTGTCATCAGGTAATGGATCAGTGTCATTGGTGGAGAAAGAATCCGGAAAAGATGCTGCAAAAACATAAGCAATAATTTTTTTTTGGTCAATAAACCTCTCTCCCACCTCTCCCCTTCTATGGCTCTCCCTCTCCCTCTCCCTCGTTTCCTCTCTCGGCCTCTCCCTCTCCCCCTCTTCTCCTTCTCTCCCTCTCCCTCTTCCTTCTCTCCCCCCAATCTCTACCTCTTTCTCTTTCATCCTCTTTCTCATTCTCTCATTCTCTCTCGCTCTCTCCCTTTCTCCCTGTCTCTCTCTCACCAAAATTGAATAGACAAACGAACAGTCTCCCTCTCTCTCTCTCTCTTACTCTCTTTAACTCGCCATGCTTCTCTCACTTACAGTTCCAATCAAAAGCTGGAGGAGGAGGAGAAGGAGGAGAAGGAGGTGGCGAAGGAGGAGGAGAGGGAGAGAGACGAGGGGGGGGGGAGAAAGGAGGAGGAGGTCTTGAAGCTGGAGGAGAAGGGCGAGGAGGAGGAGGACGCCTTGGTGTAGGAGGGGGACTGGTTTGCAAAATATTTCGAGAGGAAGATTGTACGGCTACTAATGAGGAGAAGGAGAGAACAAGAAATAGGACTATATATTGCGTCATGGTGGGAGTAGAGAGTTAGATAGTGATTGATAAAGCGAAGGAAAAGGAGAGTGATATGGAGGGAGAGAAGAAACGTGAGAAAGGGAGGGAATGTATGACTGAGTGAGAGCGAGAGTACTTCAAATTTTGTGGGAAATATAGTAATGGGCCTTACTGAAAAATTGATTGAGAAGGAGAAAGCGGCGAAGTGAGAGTGAGAGAGGAGAGAGGAGAGAGGAGAGAGGAAGAGATCAAAAGCTGATGGCAAAAGAGGTCGATTTGCGGTCTTTAAATAGGCATGCAGTAGGCGGCAAAGGTGTCTGGAAAAGTACAAAGCTTGGGTACAAATTGTACGGAATTGTTCGGCGTCGAGTGGTCGGCGAAACCGTTTCGTACCTTCCAAACCTTTGGTACAAATTTGTGCGTACTTTTACAATATTTTATGTTCGAAATTTTATGGTCGGCGAAACCGTTTCGTATCGCCCTCCGCCGTTCAAACGCTCTAAAGGTACGGTACGGACTAAGTGAACCGTACCAAATCCATCGGCTCCCCATTTCATGTGTTTAAGCGCCGCTCCTCCAGTTCGCCTAAAGTGGTCCGAACCTTCGATGTTTCGAAGTGATGCGACATATGTCACGGAGTCTGTTCGCTTGCACCAATTATGTTCTGTATATCGACGATGCCATGTTGCCCACGTGGCGATGAGCCACAATACACCTTATTTCCAGTGTAGCTATATATATCCGTACCCGTTCAGGAAATGAGCGTATCTTGTCCCAGTCGCCCGCGTGCTTGTGCTGGATGTGTACGACAAGCTTGCATGCATACGGTTTGGATTTTGAAACGTCGAATAATGAATCGTACTATTGATCGCCGATGATGACCTAAAAGAAAAATGAAGTCCATGTTGATCAAATGCATCACTAAAAGTGACGACACTTCCAATTGGTGACTGCTTTGTTGAGAATTAATAGTACAGCAGTATACTATACGGCTTTGCAGTACAGTTTTATTTAAAAAAAACAAATCTTAGAATTTTTGCATAATTCTTTGCAGTAATGATGCTGCGTGTAGAAGCGAGCAACTTTAGCATATCAAAATTGTAGGTGTTGAACAAAAAAGAATGTGCACACCAGCACAGACGGACGTTTTAACAGTCACATAAGGTCGATGACTCAGCAGTCAACAGTGGTAAGCACTTTTTTGATTTGATTCCTTTCTGCATGCGGCTCTCTTCAGTACACGTTTGCGCTTCTATTTTGACCTAATTTTCTGTTTTGCATGTACGCTTCGTTTACTACAACAGTGATTTCTGAAAACGTACACAGAGAAACATTTCATTGGTTTTGAATGTGCTGGATGGCTATTGCGACGACAGAAATATCCAGTCTCAATGTCCGGAGTTAAGGAATTCATACGTGTCCATGTTCTGAGTTGTAAATAGTATGGAGAGAATGGACAATACGTGGAAAAAGAAGAGCATTTATGCTTTGTTAGAAGAGCAATGCTTGACATTGGCGGTTTCACTCTTTTTCCGAGTTACCGGAAGACCTAAGGTTAGTAAAGAAGTTCACTTTGCTAGTGACTATTGTTGCCGTTTTTTGGAGCAACTAGAAGGTTCGTTGAGACGGGAAAATGTTTGATTTTTGTTTTTCCTTTTTGTTTCTTTGTGAGTTACCCAGTTAATGTTTGTTTGTACAAGCATAAACATAAAAATAATTTTGCTATTTTTTGCGCAAAATTGAGCAGAAGGATATTTGGAGTCCACATACATTGCCTCACAAATATAATCTTTCGGTTATGTGTCGTCCAACTAGTTTTGTTTGAAGCCATGGAAACTAATGCATTAGCATCCACTATTACACCGGTACTGTAATCAGTTTGGGTGACGCAATAGTTTGGATGTCAAATTTAATGATCCACACCATTTGATGTACACAGGTGGGCTACGATTGTGTGTTTGGTCCACTTATTTTTTCATCATTGACTATGTGCTCCACAACAAGATTTTGCCACAAAAATGAGGCCATATAGTTACTATTGTCCAATATCTTATCTTATTAATTATAAGATTAATAGATATTAATCTTATAAGATAATAAATAATAAATATACAATATATAAATATTATAAAATATATATTACATTACCTTACAATAGATATTTTTCGATTACTGGCCAGTATCGCCTGTGATCACGTACATATAATTACCCTATTAGTGAGCTATTCAGTGAACTTGACATGTTTTTTCCTTCGATTTCTAACTTCTCATTGCTTAATGTCTCCTCTTTTTTCTTTTCTCTCCCTCTCTTTTTTTTCTCCACTTCCTAGACTTGATTCATTAGCAGTTATGGCCTTCAATGAAGATGAGGTCAACCTACAGCTTGAAAATCGAGCCCCAGGACTTTGTGCGACCGTTTGGGGGCAGCAAGATTTGAAGAAGCAATTCCCAACATTGGAGGATAATATTTCAGCAGATGTGGTTGTGATAGGAGCTGGAAGTGCTGGACTTAGTGTCGCATACAATCTTGTGAAAGCTGGAAAATCAGTGGTGGTGTTGGAAGCAAAACACATTGGTGAGAGTTTTTGCTGGATATACACCTCCGATCGTTATTAGTGACAGGAGATTATTAGTGTTAACACTTTTTTACAAAGTGAGGGAGGGAGGGAAGGTCAACCCTGACGGTGGTGGATAGTTGAGTGATTGAAATTGTTAGATTTCCTATAAACCCAGGATTCGACATGTCCCACACTGGGAAAAATTGAGCCGGCCAAGGTTCGTACCTAGGATCTTTCACTTCAGCTGGGAACGCACTACCACTGTGCCCCCACCTCGATGTAGAGACTGGCGGGTCCGTACCTATTTATTACGGGCGGCTCGAGTATGGATATTCCATATTCTACCCCGTATTGGACTGGCTTCACGTGCCAATCCAACAGAAATAGTACGACGCCTATCGTTATTAGTCAGTGAATTTCTAGCTTTTTACACTGTTCTTGAGTTAACCATACTAAAGCATGTTTAGCCGGGTGACTCCTCATGAGCCATTCTAAATAGTGTTAACAACACTGACTTATAATTTTGTGTTGGAAAACACTCGCTCGCGTTACAGAGACATTTTTGTCGATTCATCCACCTTAGGACATCATTTTTTCTAACAACTTGATCAATTTGTTTGGTCGTGTTTTTCATGAGCCTATAACTGTGTGATCTTTTCTCTGAATTTTCAACAGAATACTGTGTAATCCGTACTGCGCTGTCTCAGCTTTGAAAACATGCGCTGTCTCGGCTTTGCTGTCTCAGCTTTGAAAACATGCGCTGTCTCGGCTTTGAAAACATGATTGCAGGATATGGCCAGGAAGGACGGTAGGACATTTAAGACCTTGGAATGATGATTTTGTATTACACTTTGGAAGAAATGTTTGGGAACGGCAAAGCCATGGTGGTTGCTGATAGTCATCGGAAGTCGATTGTTTGGATTGAAGACATGGTAAAGGAGGAAGAGATTGAGTGCAAATTCAAGCGTGTGAATGGTTACTTATATCCTCATGACGACAGTAGGGAGACAATTCGAAAGCTTGTCAAGGTGCACTTATTCCTACCAAATTTTGAGAGGATGTGACGCTGTTGCATGAGAGCAATGTAGTATCCTGCATTGGATTAATCTTTTTGTTTAATTTCCTATGTGCTTGTTTTTTCCAATCAGGAATATGAGGCCAGCAAACGCATCGGCATCGGATTTGCTGGCACTTCTATCGTTGACCTAAAAGGTGACCCATCTATGGGCACTATTCTGAATGCGATAGAATGGCCTAATACAGGGAGCTTCACCCAATCAAGTGTGCCTCTTTGACTTAGTCAAACCACATAGGTTTCTTGCCCCGCTCGGTCATGGTGTACCGTTATGTCAGTTACCGAAAATAGCAACTGAAATAGCTTGCCCCTTTTTTCTAATCAATGAAAAAATGGAAGGGAAATCTGCTCAATTTCTTTGTTTTACTTTTTCCCGCTTCAATGCCTAAAATCCCCCACAAAGTAATTGGATTTGCGTCTGATAATTAACGCATAAATGTGCACGATAACAATCAAGGCCAAATTAGTAGTAGAAATTTAACGTCATAAAATAGAGAATGGGATTTGTGGAAACATACATCCAAAGGATAATCTTAAATGTGAAAACATAGTGCACAATAGCTCACATGCGCAATCATTTGTGCAAACCTCTCAATGGTAACAAAGTGCGAAGTAACCTAATATGACTCGTTATGTATATTTTTCCGGAATAGGTACCTCAATGGCCTTGCTCATGCAATTGTGAAAAGAGGAGGAAAAATATTCGAGGAGAGCCCTATGCTCAGGCAATATGGGACAACGGTCACAACAGCAGGACGGAAAGGAGAAGTCAAAGCGAAAGCAGTTGTTCTGGCCACAAATTCTCCCATTCATCGCAACGTTCTTGTTCATGCTCGCCAAAAGCCGGATCGCACATATGTGATTTGTTTCAAAGTAACCAAGGGTGACATTCAGTAAGCTGTCTGTGAATATCCCAGAATACATTTTGACGATTTGCCGTCATCTTTCTGTTCCGTACATTGTTGATATGTCAAACTATTTTTGTGCCTTTGTCTGTCATCAACTTGATTTGGTGTAAACTATTTATCGTGTAGCACTAGCAGTCAGCGATTTTGTTCTACCTTGTATCGACACGTCTTCTTATGGGAGTGCAATGAAAAAGTCTAAAAATGTCAGAATTGTCATCTATTGTTTCACTCAGTAGCGTTAACATGTACAGTACCCGTTCTTAAATTTGCGACAAGGATCCGGAACAATTCTTTTTTTGCGAACTTCACCTCATTTATTTATAAGTAAATACATGGCATCCATTTGGGGTCTACGATGGTTACAGGAAAGGAATTTGGTGGGATACCGCAAACCCAAATCATTATGTGAGATTGGAGGAGAAAAAGAATTACGATGTTCTTATTGTTGGTGGAGAAAATCATCGAACTGGGATTCGCCAACATGAATATGGGAATGCTTGGCTTACGTTGGAAAACTGGGCAAGGGCAAGGTGGCCTTCTGTAAAGGAGGTCATCTACAAGTGGACAGGCCAGGTATTATTTCTTAACTCTTTTTACAAAGATATCGTCAGTGCAGATTTTTTCTTCCTTTAAGAGATAGGATGCCCTTAGAATACAAATCGTATTTCTACGTTATGTAATCAATGGTATGAAGTTGGTAGCCTATCAAATTATCGGTGAGTACTTGGCAGGGAATGAACTAGAGCTGAGACAAATTAAAGGTAAAAACTTACAAATCAATACCATTGAGTGTTTTTATCGTTGGGATTAAAAAATTTAGCATGCAATTCAAATATATCATCGTTTTTTTGTAATTCTATGGACAGCATTAAAAATTCCAAGATTTGGTGTACTTATGTGAATTTTGTGATTCGTTTATTTTATGCTTCAGCTTTTTCGGAAGTCTCAAATTTCAAAAGTCAAATAGGGAAAATCCATAGGAATGATTTAACTTCCCCCTTAAGCATGTACTTGTGACCTTTCTTGTGCCCAAACTGGATAACATCCCTTATCAGAGGAAAATTATTTGCGAGGATGAGTGTTAACGACCCAATCTGAACTTCCTTTTTCCTGGAACTGTCTGAGTTTCCCTACGGAGGAACTTTTATTGCAATGGCAGATGTATAAACCAATCGATCTTCTAGGACTCTACGGCAAGGATCCGGGAAACTGGACGAATACCTTTATTGCCACTGGTATGTTAACAACGTTTGTATATTCTCACATTCCAATAAGCGCCCTTTTTCAAGCGTTCGGTTGTAATTGTTTGATTTACTGCTTATAGTTTTTGATTGATAAAATTAGTGTCAATCCACAACACCAACAACCCAGGCAAAGTCAGAGCTTCCTTTCCTGCTTTATGCACATTTGGTTGGGATGCTGTTTAAATATATCTTCCTTTCGTGTTATCAACTCAGCAAGTGAACAGATTTTTATGTCATTATATTTTGCTACTGTTATACCTTCACACTAGCTTTGACTTATAATCAGTATTAAACATACAATCATGTAAGCATACATTCGTATAATCATATCATCATGCTATCATGATCGCCTTTTATCTGACAGATCATAATTTGTACTTACAGGTGACAGTGGCGAAGGTATTCTTGGAGGCACTATTGCCAGAATTGTAATCAGCTCTCAAATTTTAGGTCAGACCCATCCTTGGACTGAAGTTTACATTCCAAGTAGACTTCCACCACTGTCCATGATAACTCTTAAGGCGGAACTTGAAGACGTCAAGAAGAATTTAGCCGTAAGTATTCCTGAACATGAGGGCCTCTTATTCTTTTGGCGAAGGAGAGGGAGAGGGAGAGGGAAAGAGAGGGGAAAGGGAGAGGGATTCATTATGGGTGTCAGCGTTGTTTAATGCTGATTTAACTTTTCAAATTCTTCCCCTCTCAGTCTCTCACAGAAATCTAGCCAAAAGTAAAGTTCAGCCTATTCCAGCGAGATGTGTTTCTTGAATGTCGACGTACATATGAAGTATTTGACACCCTCTTTGGAATACCAGGGATTCGCCTACTATGTTCCGTTTCTTTTTACCGACAAAACGGACATCGAGGATTTGCCTTCTGGTTGTGGCACCGTCCTTCAGCAACATGGTCTCAAAGTTGCAGCATATCGCGATGAAGGAGGAGTCCTCCATCGCTATGCAGGTAATGTCAATATTTCCTAGTTTTGAGTCAAAAGTCAGTTTAATTCACGGAGTCACACTCCATCGCTATGTAGGTAAGAGACAAA
This sequence comes from Zygnema cylindricum, assembly GCA_037447655.1. Lineage (NCBI taxonomy): Eukaryota > Viridiplantae > Streptophyta > Zygnematophyceae > Zygnematales > Zygnemataceae > Zygnema > Zygnema cylindricum. Next base: position 169,823 of record JBBHKE010001172.1, read on the forward strand.
AGCTCCTAGTTTTGGATTAAAATCTCATTATATTGATGAGATTTTGTATGTGAGAGTATGGAGTGTTTTTAAAAACTGTAACAATAAGAAGACCAACCCGGAAGGGAATTATGCAAGCAAAAATGAACACTCTGTGATCAAATTGTGGTCTTAAGATTAGAGAACATGACATCAGTTTGTATGAGATGATATGAACGGATTCTAGGGATTGCAAAGGTAGGTTTTACTTCAGACGCTTTTCTATGTTGTTGTTTGCATTATGACAATTGGTGTTTGTTCACATAAGTAACACTTTCGTATTGCTATTGAATTTGGAATGCATATACGACAATTTGAATTGCTCTTTGTTCACAAAAGTAAGTCTCGTTTACATCGTTTTTGTATTGCCATTGGGGCTGGGACGCATACAGCTATTTGTCCTCACATAGGATGTGTGGTGCAATGGAATCCGAACGACTCCACATTCGATTGTCCGTGCCACGGCTCCCAGTTCGATTCCTTTGGTCGCGTCATTAACAGCCCGGCTAACGCCAATCTTGTACCACTGTGAAACAAATGTGAAGCAAAAGTGTGAAACAAAAGCGTGAAACAAATGTGAAACAAAATCTATGAAATAGCCTTTGGGAAATGAAATTAGTGACATGATATCTAGACTTGTACGATTTGGTGCTCGTTTATGGTGCCCACTTAAAATTAGCTTCCGGTAGTTTAGGTGGATGGAGTTTTGTAGGAAATAAAAAAGTGTAAATAGGAGGTTTCTACAGATTCTCCAGCAGTAGAACTTAGAACTTAAATATCTCCTGTTCTTTTTTGCGGACCTTCAAATTCTCCAGCAGTAGAACTTAAATGTCTCCTGTTTTTTTTGCGGACCTTCGTAAAATAGGATATTTGCAGGAGGGTTGTAGAAATCCCCAAAACTTCTCCTGGATTCTCCTAGACGTTCTCAGAAACTGTTGTCAATACGAGATTTATAGATAGTCTCCAGGAGGTTAATGGGACCATTGTTTTTCGAAACCAATGTCGTCATAATATTGTAATGTACAGGATAAAATTAGAGTGGATGTTAAAGGGAAGGATCGAGCATGAGAAGAAAAAGGAAGAGAGAGAGGAAAATTTAGCGAGAGATAGAAAAAGTCGAGAACGGAGTGAAAGGATTGGTGACATCTGAGTTGTTTTTTTTTGTCTCTGTACATTTTTGTAAATTTGTCACAAGTTCAATAAAACAACCTTGTTTTTGTTTATCGACCAATGGATAGTGAATGATTGCTAATACTTGTTTGGATTTTTTCCCTTTTTTTTGCATTAAAAAGGATTTTTTCCATTTTTTTGCATTAAAAAGGAAGTCGTATGGAATCCTGTGGCGAGTCTCTGAAAAAAACATAAAAGCTGCTTACGATTGAATATCTTCTTATAAATTTATAATTTTTGCCTTCAATTTTAGCATTATCATCATGTTAACAGAGATATTTTGTACTTCTTAAGTCAAGATTTACGTTGTCCGCGAGCATAAAGTAGAAAGAAAAAAATTGGCATTTTTTGAACATTTTGTCGACATGGAGATAGTAATGTTGGGTCTAAACGCCAAAAACACAAACAACTTTAGTGATGAAACCTCCTTTTTACGTCTTAACCCCTGTTTTTATTGATTAAACCGGTTGCCCTGTTTTTTTTCCTTATCTTCAAAGTCGCAACATTCTTTTACTGAAATATACCACATCTGCCTATTAATCACTAACCAAAAGCGAAAAAAAAGATGTTACTAAAAAAATATTACTTCAATTCCGATCACTTAATTAGCATTATTGTGTGAAGTACAATACAATTATTCACCCGTTTAAACAAATAGAAAGTCTAACCTAATATAGGAGCATGACAGCATAGTAAAAGGTCATCAAAAAATAAGAAGCAAAAAAACCCTAAACAGCCGTGAAACTTAACAAGGAATTTAAACCTATTAAAACCTACTAGCGTTGTTCCTGGTCCATAAGCTTGGTCTGGCTTCCTGAAGGGAGATCGTATTGTAGAATTTTATGATAGTTTGTATAATTGTATGATGACGAATATGAAATTACGATGAGGATAATGAATTGAGTATCTTGTGAGGTTTCAGATTGAATTGTGAAGTTCTCAGTGGAGAATGTGTGTTTTATATCTGGAATTGTGAAGTTTAAATTGTGAGTTTTCCACCTGAAATTGTCGGTTCTCTTGTTGAAAAGACTCCAATTGTTGCTTTTGTTGCTGATTATTCGTCGACAAAAGTTTCATTTGCTGTTGCATATTTTGTCGTTGAATCTCCTCCATTGATTCCATCTCAGAATTTGAACTTCTCCTGTTTTTGAAGCTCTTCTTGTTGATTCAATCGTTGATTCACTTCATTCGACCGTTAACTCGATTCTTGACTGAATTCATTAACTTGTCGACTCAATCCTTGATTCGATTGTTGATGTTGATTAAATTGTTGATTTTGTTAAAAGATTCCGTATGAGAAAAGCGTACATACGCTCCCAGGCTTGATAAAGTGTACCGATTTTTAGGACTCGATTCCGAGGCACGATTGCCCATCCCAAGATTCTGTTAGAAATATAGTCATTGATAGAAGCTAATTTTCTGATATTGTTTTTAATATCGAAATTCTGAATTCTGTTTTCTAGGATTTCGGTATTTAGAATTCTGTAGTCTGTCCTAGTATCTAGGATTGCTATAATTCAGTCTTTCTGTGTTCTACAGTCAACAGGTTTCTACGTGATAAGATTCTGGTCAAGATCTGTTTATATCTCTTGACCGTGGCTCTTGGCCGAAAGGTCAAGTGCCTCTTCAGAATAGGAAAGTACACGTAGTTCTCGAGAGGTCACTCTCGAGATATTTTCTCTATTCAGCTTTTCCTTTCTTCTTCTTGTTTTGTATCAAGTTTTAATTTAATAAAAGACAAAACTTTCCTGTCCCCTTTCCTTCCACTCTATTTGTCATCATGACTTCATCTGTTATAGATTCCCACACCAACCACATTTGTCCTTGACGACAAAAAAGAGCTTTTGAAATCAGGATAATTTGCAGCAGATACTAAAATATTAGAACAGAGAGTTCTTGCAGAAGACGACAAAAAAGCAAGTGCAAACAAGCTCGGGTACAATTTCAAAACAGAACTTTACAGAAAGTTGTTGTAGGATTTAAGATGCTGAAAGGAGTCTGGACGTTAGGGAGACCATACCTGAAACAGCCTCCTTGCCCCCCCGACTCGACCTCCTTCCTCGCTCTCTTCCTCAGCCTCATCGACTTCTCCTTGCTCTCCCTCCATCTTTGCCCAGGCCTGTCAGCCCTTTCCCTCTATGAAGGGCAACACGTGAGAAAAAAAGAAACACTCACAAATATCCAAGCCTAAGCTTCTTACTTTAATGACAAATGTCTCCAGAGGTGACAAAAACGTCATCCTGTTCGGTTCGTCGAGGGTGGCAAATTGAAAAAACATTCTACAAGCATATAGGGATACAAAGCGTGGTTATCTGAGAGAAAGAGGACGAGGGAACGAAACAGAAAGAATCATAGAACGCCTCACCAGCCAGTTAGGAACACTCCATCGATTTGCAGCAATTGCGTCACGAAACAACACTCGCCCCTCAACCAAACGCCCTGCTTTTCAAGTGCTTTAGACTCCAATATTGTAAGATTCTGCAAAAAATATGCACATAAAAGATTTCAATGCACTCCACGGACCATAGTATTGTCCAATACCATCTTATGTGCAGTACACATTTTGCAGCTCTTCCATGTCAAGGACTAAAAAATGTGGGCTTAGCTAGACTCTCAAGAACCTTAAAAGACCACACTAAACATTGTGAACGGACTGGCCGACGGATTTCCAGGAACACTACACCTTTCACATACTTCAGAGCGCAATTGGATTAATCCCACAGAATTCCTGCAAGAATTCCTGCAATAACGGGAATATTTTTGAAGGTAAGGACTAAGCTGCCTAAATGTGCTGGTGTCTTTTCAACCTGAAGCTTGGGACAAAAACGGTCGGATAATCCGAAAAGTTGCAAAGGTCCACGAAAAGTCAATTAATGCATTTTCTGGAGCGCACTTAAAAACAAACCAAAAGGAAAGACAGCCCCATAAAGAAATTGACCAGCTTATTTGAGCATGAGATCACAGAAAAAGAGCCAAAAATTAAATGGCACCAAAAACCAACAAATGACATTGACAAAATATTTTTCCGTTCAAAACAAACCTTCCAGTTGCATGAACAAACATCCAATGAGCTCAACTTTAAGAACAGAATACACCTCCGGTTGTCCAGCGATGACAATACAGAACTAGAAACAACCGCGAGGTACACGAAGTCACCCTTTCGAAGACAGAGCTGCCCACTTGACAAACACCTCACCGTGTGATAAGTGAGGAAATCCACGCTGTCACAAGCTCACCTGATTAAAGTACAAACTCACCTGATAAAGGTACAAACTCACCTGATAAAGGTACAAACTCACCTGATAAAGGTACAAAGTCACCTGATAAAACTACAAACTCACCCGATAAAAGTACAAACCACCTGATAAAAGTACAAACTCACCTGATTAAAGTACTCACTGGCCCCACAGAGTCTCAGACCTTTCTTGAGCAGCTTTCGAGCCTTCATTTTGTTACCCTCTCTAGTTCCACCATAGCCCAGCAATGCCAGCGTGCCACGTGGCGTTTCTGCTGCAGTGGCTGCCTCAAAATTGTGTTCTCGCCCTAGTTTTGTTTCCCAGACGCTCCTCCGGCACAGCCCAAGCCTGGGGCAACAAAGAGGAGAAAAATAGATTATCGAGGAAGTAAATTATATGTGGAGCCTCGTGATTTGTTTGGACACATTCCTCTAGCACAGTTCAGGGCAGACAAAGCAAAGAAGAGACAGAGAATAGAAAACTAGGGTTTTCCAAAACGATGCCTAAGTATGGGAGAAAATGTACATAAACGGAAGTACAGAACTCTTGAAAAGGTTTAACAATGAAAGAAAAAAGTAGAGGGAGAGAGAATATTCTAAGTATGAAAAATAAAAGCATCCAATCTGATGGCTAACATGTTAGACAAAACCCAAGGTACAAATTAGACCAAAAACACAAAGTTTAAGTCCTTCAACACTAAACAATGTGAAACCACACATTTCTTCCTCTCCCTTCCCCCCGGAAAATGCAGAGAATGATGACAACAAACTACACTGCCGATTGCTGTTATTGCAAAAGAAATATTAGCATTAATGCAAAACTAATCTAGTGCAAAGTGACATGTCCATTTTCAGTCCATTTCCCCACTATTTTCTGATTTTCTGCAGAATCATATCAATTGTACACATCAAATTCTCATCATCAAATGACATGCGGTTTTTCACAAATGAGGTAGGTTTTTAAATCAAAAAGGTTCAAAAAATAAAAACCAAACAACAAAGAAGGAAACAGCAAAAGAAAACAACCTGATTAGAGACATTAAAAAAAAAATCAGAAAAGGAAACCATTTCATTATTTGGAAACTTTACAAGTAAAAAAAAAAAAAAAAGACAAGTTCACTGACTATCACTGCCTTCTTCCTTCCCCACTACTTCCTTCCTCACTGTCTCCTTGGTTTCTTCCTCTCTCTCTCTAAACATAGCTCCTCGTTCAGTCTCCTCTCCTCCCCTAGTGCCACCCTCTCTTGCCCGAAAAGCTTCTTCTCCTCTGCAAACTGACTTTTCTCAATCGACAAATTATTATTCCTCTCTGCGAGCCTCTTCGCCTTTTCTTCCAACTCTCTTTTTCTCTCTTCCACCTTCCTTGTCTCCTCCGCTGCCTCGTCCTTCCATTTGCAGTACTCCGGATTCTTTTTGCTTTCCAGCATCTCCAGCCGGCGCCTGTCCTCGGCCACAGTGGCCTCCAGGGCGGCGTATTCTCCTTTTAAGGCATGGAAGCGGCCGACAGCGATTGGCGCTCGGACAGCAGCCTCCGGTACTTCTCCCGCGAGGCGCTCACCTGTGACAAAGCGTCACGCTGGAAGAACCGACAAAACAAATTGAAAAAAATAGAGTTAAAATACAAAAAAAAAAAAAAGCATATTAGAACATCAAATATGAAAAGAAAAAAAAGAGAGGCTACTAGACAGAGGTTTCAGAGTGAATGCAAATGTAGAAAAGTAAAATATCAAAAAACAAAAAAAAAAAAAGACAAATTCCTTTCCGATTGTTCTTCAAATGATTAAAAATGAGAGGGAGAAGGAGAGGGAGCGCTGGAGAAGAGTTCGGGGGGGCAAAGGAATGTTGGGAAGAGGCCAGAGAGGGGCAGATGAAATTTGCAAAGTATTCATTCCAAGTCCTACTCGCAATAAACAGTTACAACAAAGGCCAAAAAAATAATTTGAGCAGCAAATGGAGTAAGACACGAAATAGAATTCGAGAAATCGAAAAAGAATTCAAAGTAGAGTCCGAAAGAGAATTCAAAGTAGAGTCTGAAAAAGAATTCGAAGAAGAGTCTGAAAAAGAATTCGGAGAAGAGCCTGCAGCAAAATTAGAAGTGTTTGCAGCAAAATTCGAAGAAGAGTTTGCAGCAAAATTCGTAGAAGAGTTTGCAGCAAAATTCGAAGAAGAGTCTGCAGCAAAATTAGAAGAGTCTGCAGCAAAATTCGTAGAAGAGTCTGCAGAAAATTCGTAGAAGACTTGCAGCAAAGTTCGAAGAAGAGTTGCAGCAAAATTCGAAGAAGACTTCGCAGCAAAATTCGAAGAAGAGTTTGCAGTAGAGAAGTATTGATTTTGGATGACTGCCTCAAAGGATAATTCAAAGTACTGATTCCGAATAACTGCCGGAAGGAGTATTCGGAGAGAATGAAGAAGTTTGGCGCCGGATGCACATTCAAATGTGACGAAATATCCGGGCAGCCGAAATTAAAAATTAGGGCAGCTGAAATTTAACATTCGGGCAGCCGAAACTTAGTAGCCGGCAAATAGACATTTCTGACCCTTGATGTGACCTATTGAGACAAAAATCTGGAAAAACAAAATCAGAAAAAACAAAATGTTAAAAGGAAAAAAATAAAACCAACAAACAATCGAAATAGGACAGTATGGGAACACGCTGAGCCGGTTATAAAAGGACACACCAAATAAAATAATATAATAATAAAAACAAAAAAGGGGGTAGGTTCCTCTACCGTTTTGGCGAGTTCCTCTTTTTGGCGTTGGAGCTCGTTCCATCCCTCCATGCACATGGTGGCGGGCGAAGGGGGGGGAGAGGGAAGGAGAGAGAGAGAGACGGCGAGAGGGAGGAGGGAAGAGAAAGATGCGTTGCGTCGACGAGTAGCGATAGAGAGGGAGAGAGCGTGAGGGTGGAAATTAGAAAACAATGTTGAGAAGGCGAAAGGATGGAGAGGGCGGAGAGAGGAGCGAAGAAAAGGGAAGCGAAGAACGATAGATAAGCGGCGCGGAACGACACTATAAATAGGGTGTGGCCGTCTCGAGTAGAAACTATGAAACGAATTAACATGAGACATATATTAATATGTGAATGGCAATTGATACGCAGGCACGTGGGATATTATTATTGGTGTGGAGCCTGCATTAGTACCACACGACAGAAATAGTATGGTAATATTCCGTTTCCGTACCATAGAGTAATAAGTCACATTACGGTTTCATTTGCATAATCAGCCACGTGGCTGCGAAACAAAGCTTTGGCGATCTTGGCGCAACTTTTGTGACGCTTTACGCACACGTGGCTCTGCCAAAAATTTTGCTTGACTTGTACTTATTTCCGGGCATGTGCGATGGCCGTCTCCGACGCTGAATAGTGTGTACTGTCGGTCCTTGTTAGCCGCCACCGACATAACATGCGGCGCGCTCGAACCAACCCCCTAATTAGGGTAGATGCCCGAGGGAATGGCGTTACATCCGGATAAGTTCGCCGCCACGCTGGAAAGTAAAGTCGGTGGGGCCGAGACCATTTTGGCCGCTTTATCGCAAAAGCAAAAGCCAAAAGCTAAAAGTTAAAACGCCGAAATCGAACGGCGGTGGTGCAATCGGACATAAATAGCATGGTGGTGTCCCGTTTCGGACCAAGCAGCAAACTTCAAAATTAGTGTACGGTTTCGGTTATATGACATTCCACGTGGATCCAAAGCCAGGCCTACGCCACCGTGGCATAACTTTCACGCGAGGCCGTGCGCCGCCGTGGCATTGGCGCTTCACTCGTCGGATCTAAGGCCGTGTGCGATGGACTTTTTCAACGCTATATATTGATTCTGGTTAACTAAGACCACCGACATAATTTTCCGCCGTATCATCGGAACGCCCGAGAGAGCCCCAATTTTATATGGGGTATAAACCGTAACATGATTTTGTAACCAATTGGAAACTGTATGTAACGTTTGAGTGAAAATTATGCATATCATGCGCATACTATACGGATAACTTTCCTATAGCATTCGCACTATATAGCGTACGGTATAAATCTTCACCCAGGAATCCAGAATTATTCATTCGCCTCTGCCTTCCATCCGTACTTCTCTCTCCACTCTCTCCGCCCTCCGCCCCTCTCTCTCCCTCTCTCTCTCTCCCTCTCTCTCCCTCTCGCAGATTCCAGACGGTCCGACCATTCTGTTTCCCAGCCGTATCTCTCTTGTTGTCAGCCTACAAGCTTCTCCCTCCCTCCATCCCTCTCTCCTTCCCTCTCTTCTTCCCTCTCTACATCCCTTTTTTCCTTCCCTACCTCCCATCTTTCTTCATTTCTTTCCCTCCCTCCTTCCCTCTGTCCTTTCCTTCCCTCTCTCCCTCCCCCCCAGCAGCATGCTCTCCCTTTGCCCACGGCTCACACGTGCGGCAGCATGAGTGCGGCCTGCATGGCGACAAAAGTGGAGCTTCGCCAGACGGCCTGGGAACTCGCCAAAGCGGTCAGGAAATCTTGACTTTTGTCTTATTCGGGTTTCTCCTTTTAGTTTTTTTTTTTTTGTTTCTCTTTTTGGCGTACGTTTCGGATTCACACGTGTAATCGATGCATTTTATTTGACAAAACTGATCGATTCGATTCGATTTCATTTGAAAATAAATAAGTTTTCCATTTTGTTGTCGGTTATTGTCACGCCTTCCTTTCTATTTTAACGCTTGCGGATTTCTTTTTCTGTTTTCCTTTCCATTTTTCTTTCTTTTTCTTAAACCTCCCGCCGGAACTCTTCCCTCCTACCCTCTAGTCTCCTCTCCCTCCGCCTCCCCACACTATTTCACATCTCTCTATCTCCAGCTTCAAGCCGATCAGATTCTTCTTCCCCGTCTCTTCCCCCCACTACAAGCCAAACTACTACTTTGTCTCTTCCTCAAGTCTTTTCGTCCTTCCATGGGCAGCCTTCGTACGGCAGGTTTGGGTAAAACCTAAAAAATGGAATGTTAGGAAGTTTAGTTTGAATAGTAGTGAAAACAGAATATTAGAAAGAAGATTGAAACAAAAAGGAGGCAGAAAAGGGCAGCTTTGTGGTCTTGTTTTTTGTAATTTTTTCTTTTTGAAAATCCTAACATTTGTCATTTTGTTCTTTTCTCTTTTCTGTTTTCAGCGTTCTCAATTGAGATGGGAGAAACTTGTTTGGAAAATGGAGGAAGAGGAGCTGTAAACGCTTGGGGAAAAAGTGGAGGAGCTGACGCAGCAATGCGCCAATGGAGAGTGACAACTGAAATCGCTTTCTAAGGAACACGTGTCCGTGAAGGAGAGAGTGCGAGATTTAGAAAAACAGCAAGAGGCCGAGATGCAAGAATTCTGGAAGAATTTGGATATCCGAAAGAAAGAGAACAAAGAAGCGAAAGGGAAGTTGGAAAGGATGAAAAGAAATTTGAGGTGGATTGTCGTGTTTTTCGATGAGAAGATTAAGAGTGTAAGGATCAGCTTGCAAAGGAGAGGATGGAGTATGAGAAGAAAAGGGAAGAGAGAGAGGAGGGAAGTGTAGGGAGAGATAGGAAGAAGTCGAGAAAGCAGTGAAAGCGCTAGTGATATTTGATTTTGCTTTTTTCTGTCTGTTTCTGTATATTTTTGTAAATTTATCACAACTTCAATAAAACGGTTCTCTTGTTTATTGACCGATAAATAGTGAATAACCGCTATTTCTTGCTTGTACGTTGAAAAGAAAATTCGGATGGAATTCCCTCCACAAAGGGAAAAGATGGCCATTAGGGTTTGTGAATTATCAATGTTCATACTTGATTCGAATTAACTACACTAAGTTATGTTTTTTGCAATGCGACCTTATTTTGAGCCCACCCAAATAGCTTTATTAAAACGAATTAATAAGTTTGGGGACAAAAGAAATACTGCCTGGAATTAGAGTGGTTAAGATGGCAGGGTAATCCAGTGTTTTCTTCTTTCAGTGCTCATTATTTATTAACACTATTATCTGTTTCGGCACTGAAATCAACTTTTATCCATGCATATTTAAATCCAGCGGTTGCTGCTGGAAGGTAAAAGGTTTACCTTCTAATCTGCGGTCTCCAAACGGAAATAAGAGGAGTGTACAGAGAAAAGCTAATTGAAATGGGAAAAAAGAAATCATAACCCTAATGACGATTCTATGTAGAACTCTTGTCCTGCGACTTTTCAAAATCAGATTCACTTGCACTGCTCATAGCAATTAGTTGGATGGTTTAACAGTACGATAAACACAGGTTAATCCGTACAATAGCATCATGTACGGTTTAAGAAGCTATGCAGATATATGTGCAACCTTCACTTTCGTTCAACACTAATTCTATTTGGCCGCCTTCAGCTATGAAACCCTAAAAAGAATGGTCGATCATGTTTACACCGATTAACTTCAGGAACAACATCTAAAAAATGGTTTTGGTAGTTTCTTTTGATCAATACACAGGATCGTTGACCTCAAAGATAAACTGGACAGAAAAATATGCACAGCGGAAACTTAACAAAACAGTCTCCGCTTCTTCCTTAAACTTACTCTCACCGACTTCTGATGCATATCTTTTTCGGACGCATACATTTTTCTTAACTCAGAATTCTCCTTTAATAAGAGCTCAAAGGAAGACAGTCCGCACGGCTTCTTCCACTAACTTCACTCTGACTCCACTCACACTCACCGAACACATAGGCGCCGAAACAATAGTGGGCGCCTAAAAAAACATAAGTGCGCCGAACTTAATCATGCGCTGGACTTGAACATTATACACGGTCTTACGCACTAAATGACTTATCAACCATACAGTACCAAATGACACGAACCTTAACCAACACTCAAACTAAACAAGTAATAAATACATAACCGCTAACGTGAACTGAAAACCCAAACTGACAAAACATAAACTGCATGAAAACGTGAATTCGGCCGATCCGCCGATTCACCCAATAACTTATCATCTTTCGGAAACAGATGCAATAGAGCACTAGACCAAAAGTATTTCTACATCTCTTAGGCTCAGTGTTATTACACACAAGCTAATGCTTAAAAGTGATGTCAAAAATTTTGTTCGTCAGTTTCTCTTTATCAAACGAGTCAACAATTCATGATTGGCAGATTCCCAAGGGAAGAATACTACTCATGGAGAGCACAACCATAATCTCGAGAAACTCAAAGAACTTCTCCCAAAAGACACCTTGGAAACAATATTTCAAAGAAAATTCTTATTAGGACCGATGAAAAAACATCAGGACAAAGAATCTAAAACAAAGCAAAAGATGGTTTCAGCGAATGTAATTCTTCTGTATGCCGTAAACAGAATTGCTGTTGTGTACATGGACATAAAAGGAATCTCCTATATTTCTAACCAAAATCATCAAACGTCTATACTATTTCACTACGCCGTCAATAAACGGAAAACGACTCGCCAAACCCATTCTCTAAAAAAAACTTCTCTAATTTGTACCACCGACCTCTCCTCTCTCTACATTGTCAAATGGAAAACACCAAACTCAAACTTGTGAGTTCAAACTCACAAATTTCGAAGAACACACAAACCCTCAACCAGTATTTCCAACATTTCACAAACCTTTTCTCTTTTTTTTTTGCACTTCAAACATGTTTCCTCCCTTAAAACTTGATGTCTCGCACTTTCTCTCGCTCACAACTTTTTTCCTCGCTCAACATTTTCTTCTCTTTTACAAATTTTTTCTCCTCTCGAAAAAAAACTTAACAGCATGCCATCGGCTCACCCTCAGCCTCATCAGCAAACTTATCCACAGTATTAAGACTTGTTGTTAAATTCGAATTTTCCGAATCACCCCATAGAGTGAAAGGTCCTTTATGAGTTTTCTTCTCCGAAACTTCGAAAGCCGATTGGTATCGAGAAGAAGTCAGCATTGCGGCTGTCGTGCTGTCCACACGAATCGAAACATTTTTCGGAAATTTTCGAACCAAATCCAAAGTAAACGTTTCCGGATACCCAGGAATTGTACCGTTGTATGTGGCAACCTGCCAGGAGGGGGAAAGGAGGGAGGGAAACAAATGCAGAAGAGGAAAGGAAAAAGTGAAGGGAAGAAACATGAAGACAGGGAGAATAGTCAGGGAGAAGAAAAGCAAAAAAGAGAGAGAGATGGTAAAATGACTAGCATGTTTTTTCTCAAAGAATCGTCCGTACATTTACAACTTACGAAAAACATGAAAAGGTCCCTCTCTCCCCCTCCCTCCTTTCCTTCCCAAAAAAAAAAAACTACAAATCCCAAGATACCTGTCCATAATCCTCCGGAGAATCCTCGGCGTCCTCCATGGGCACCTTTATGGCCCTCACAGTCATACTGTAGAACTGTATCTCTCCCACCTTCCTCTCTATCTCCTTGTTGTGAATCAACATTTTTCGGACTGTAGTGGGTCCCCAGGCCGACAGTCCTACCTTCGCCATAAGACGCCGAAAATCTTCAACATAGAGAGCTCCTCCAAGACACTCTCCGAACAATATCTGTACCAAAAATTATCGGATGAAAAAGTATCGAATTAACAAGTATCAAACGAAAAAGTATTGAAAAAATGTCGATTGAAAAAGTGTCGAATAAAAAAGAGTAACGAACGAAAGAGCAGTATCGAACGAAAAGGTATCGAATGAAAAAGTATCAAATGAAAAAATATTGAATTGTTGAATGAAACCAGTATTGAATTATCGAATGAAAAATGAATGAACTGTTGAAATCGAATGAAGAGACAATAAATTACTGGAATGAAAAACTATCGAATGATTGAATGACGAAAATTAAAACTAATGCATGAATTCAGAACAGTTAATAACCACTGAACCTAACTTAGTTATAATAGTTATCAATCATTGTATGAATTGTCTGAATCATCGGAAGGTGCAATAAGGAAAAAAGTGAAACTAAGACAATTTCTTGGGAGAATCATGATAAAGTTGATTTAATAATCATATACATATATAAATATATGATACACACGCTTCGTTTAAACAAGAAAAAAGGTCTAATTGGCTACCAGTCGACACAATGAATTCTAGAACTAATGTTCACATAAGAGCCATTAGTGAGCCATTCTTCCCCCTTTCCCCCCACTCCTCTCCCCACTCCCTCCCTGCCTCCCCCACCACTCTATAACCCTCCCTCCTCCCTCCCACCTTGTCTTTCTGCAGATGCTCCGGAATCCTCCTGTCTGCATAAACGTCCGAAAAGTACAACTCTCCGCCAGGCTTCAGTACTCTCCAGATTTCACGGAGCACTGGTTCTTTGCTCGGCGCCAGATTAATCACACAGTTTGACATTACTATGTCCACAGATCTGTGAAAGAAAAATGGGTGTTAAAACGCTTTTTCCAATAGTTTAGGGGGTTTTGTAGAGGGTTTAAACGCATGGCTTTCAACAAGATAGATTAGGTTAAAACTAGGTTTGTTTAAGTTTGACCAGGGTTTAAACAAGGGAAATCTGAGGAAACGAGGCGCCATTCCAGTAGCCGCAAGTTTGCAGAGAGGTTGGAGGTACAAACGCTTTTTACAAATTGTTTAGACGTGTGGTAGGAAGCCGTGGCTACTGTGTGTTTAACAGGGGTTTGAACATAGTTTGACAGGGTTTAAACAAGACATTCCCACAGGATTGCAAAAAGGACGAAGGTTTTAAACGCTTTTAAAAATGGCTGAAACGGATGGTTCGAATGAGTGGTTGAAGCGAGTTAAACCAGAGTTTGAACATAGTTTGCCTAAAGTTTATACAAGGCAAATCTGGGGGGGATGGATAGGGTTTTCAAGCTATGGATTATTTGCAGAGTACTGGTTCTTCAAAAGAAGTTAAATTGATCACAAAATTGAACGATACTTGAAATTAATCCTACACTTCCCAGACTGATAAGGTGTTATACTATCGATAACCCTTGTTTTGACGATAAATTCTATAATTCATACAAATTTTCAGGTAAATTAGCTTCGGTACTCTATGATATGATAATTACATTGAAGAAATTTTGCCCTGATGTTGAGGGTAAAACCGTACAATTTTGGGCTAAACCGTACATGAAATCACCCAAAATTTCATGCAAATTGCACAATGTATCCTTAAAAAAAAGGGTAAAAACATCATACTGAATTTATCCTATGAGAGTATCTGTACCTTTCGGTCTGTCGAGTACACGGTAACCAAAAAACCGCACCCTCAGTGAACTTACTGGACTTACGACTCTAAAGTTACTCTACCAAGAGAGAGAGAGAGAGAGAGAGAGAGAGAGAGAGAGAGAGAGAGAGAGAGAGAGAGAGAGAGAGAGAGAGAGAGAGAGAGAGAGAGAGAGAGAGAGAGGGAGGGAGAGGGAGAGGGAGAGAGAGGGAGAGAGAGAGGGAGAAAGAGAGAGAGCGGGAGAGAGAGGGGGAGAGAGAGAGAGGGAGAGGGAGAGGGAGAGGGAGAGGAGAGAGAGAGAGAGAGAAAGAGAGAGAGAAAGCGGGAGAGAAAGCGGGAGAGAGAGAGAGAGAGAGAGAGAGAGAGAGAGAGAGAGAGAGAGAGAGAGAGAGAGAGAGAGAATAATGTTTATAACTTTTTGTCAGGTTCGTCTTTAAAATGTCTACAAGTTTCTTGGTTTCAAAAAAAACTAATGCACTAATATACTTAAAAACTTTCAAAGCACGAGGGAATACAACTATTGACCAATTAGGGGTTTTTCCCTTTCCTCTTTTCTTGATTGGACAAAACTTAAAAACCATTCGAAAACTCGACAAACTAATTTGTAGAGAGGACGAGAGACCATTAAAATCATTGGAAAAAAAAAAACATACCATTTTCGTACTACCGCTCAAAAACAATATTTTATTTTTATAAAAACCAGTTTGTCACATTATTTACATAAGGAAGGAATCTCGTTTTCAGCTTTTATGGATAGTAATTGACGGGGTTTTTACTCAGGGTTTCTAAGGGGTTCCAGAAACTGTAATTTAAATATGCACTAATGAGCGTATTTAAATTGAATCTTGTACGTTTCTTAACTTTTTAGTATATTTTAATATTACAACTTATAATTGTTCTCCTTCACAAGTACTAATAAACAAAATTCCGAAAGGTCCAGTAACAACGTCCATTGATCGGAGAAAAAGGATGGAGGTTTAAACAGTGTTTGAAACAGGGTTAAACCACGATATCACAAGGGCAGATGATCTAAAAAGGGTTTAAAACGGGATTAAACCAGGTTCTTAAAAGGGCCAAAGTCGTGCATAGTGTCTTAAAGGGAACTCACTCTTCTTCAATTCCCACGGACGTCAAATCTTCAATAAATCCTTTTCGAAAATCAAAATTTTTCTTTCCAAGTCCAAATTTTTCCCGATGCCAATCTTCATGTTTTCGGGCAACTGAAAGTTGTCCATCTGCCCAGGGGAAAAAAAAAAAAAAAAAAAAACGTGTAAACAATTATTAAAGAAACGCATATTTCCTCGGAGAAAACACAATGAAAGGAAGAGTTAGTCCCATGGGAGGAGGACAGTGGAGAAGTGAGGAGCGGGAGGAGAGCGACAGAAATAAGCAGTGAAAAGAGTGAAAGAGGTAGATGTACTGGAAAGAGGAAAAGGAAAAGAGAGAGTTTGAAGAAAATTAGAGAGTTAGGAGAGACAGAGACATCAAGGAAGAGAGAGAGATGAAGGAAGGGATGGAGGACAAGGAAGAGATATAGAGGGAAGAAAGAGGTGGATGGAAGAGAGAGAGGTAGAAGAAATGACAGAGGATCGCGATAAAAAAAGGGATGTAAAAGAGCACACACACACACGAAGAGAGAGGGGGAGAGAGAGAGAGAGAGAGAAAGAGAGGAGAGAGAGAGAGAGAGAGAGAGAGAGAGAGAGAGAGAGAGAGAGAGAAGTTGCGAAAACGGGGAAAATGAGAGAAGAAGAGAAAAAGAGAAAGAAAAAGAGAGAGAAATAGGAGCAGACCGAGTGAGAGCTAGAGAGAGAGAGTGAGAGAGAGAGAGAGAAAGAGAGAGAGAGAGAGACAGAGAGAGAAAGAAAAAGAAAGAGAGAGAGACAGAAAAAAAGAAAGAGAAAGAGAGCGACAGAGAGAGAAGAACAGAGTAAGAGTGAGAGAGAGAGAGAGGGAGAGGGAGAAAGGATAGAGAGAGAGGGAGAGAGAGAGAGAGAGTCCCACCTGTCATATCAACGCCTATCACATGCCCCTCCCCCCCCCCACCAGTTGTGACGCTGTGTAGACGTCACGTCCTGTCCCGCAGCCCAAGTCCACCACCACGGCACCCTGACGAGGAGAAAAAAACAGAGGGGGAGGGAAGAAGAGGAGTGAGTGGCCGGGGGGGGGGGGGGGGGGTGTGAAGGTAGAGAGGAGGAAAGAGGGAGGGCATTAATACTGACAAATAACAGATTCTTCGGGTTTGAGCACCCATATTATCTGCTCAAAACGAGTCAAATATGTTTTACTTTGATGATTGCACATAAAATACACACTTATATAATGAGTATTTTATTTCAGGAAAAACTTAAAATTAGGGCTCAGAAGCACATCACCACAACAAGAATTGGAGGTTTCTGTGAGCTTTAGACCTAAAAAGGGTGGAAAGATGAGGGGTAAATAACAAATAAGAGAGAGGAGGAGAGTTTTTCAAACCAGAACACACTCAAATAGAGTTCCGAGCTGTTAACGGTTGAAAAATATTTAATTCTGAAGTAAAGAAATAGTTAACTCATACTTTCGACATTAAAGATGCCTTTGTCTTATTACAGTTGGGGGAGCGGTATGCAAAACTTGGTAAGTGTCTTCAAGTATTTCAGGGTAATTACACCAGAGAGGGAGAGAGGGAGAAGGAGAGGGAGAGGGAGAGGGAGAGGGAGAGGGAGAGGGAGAGGGAGAGGGAGAGGGAGAGGGAGAGGGAGAGGGAGAGGGAGAGGGAGAGAGAGGGCGAAAGAGAGAGAGAGAGAGAGTTAGACAAACTAACAAACTTACAAACTCACAAATTGAACAACTGACAAACTCGCAAACGGACGAATTGAACAGAATTCCCGTTCAGTTCCGTGTCCTACCTTGAGCAGCGGAGCGATGGGCGATCCGCAGCCGTAGAACTTGTCCAGAATCTCCGGATGGATGTTTCTCACCAGAAGACGTGTTTCTCGAGACACTTGCTCCTGCAAATAAGCAAACACATACACGCCAATAGAATAAAAAAATAAAGCAAAAAGGAAGAAAGAAAGAAGGAAGAAGGAAAGAGAGGGAGAAGGAAAGAAAGGAAGAAGGGAAAAAAGGAAGAAGGAAAGAACGGAAGGGAAGCGAAGAAGGAAGGAAGAAGAAAAGAGAAGGAGAAGGAAAGAAAGGAGGAAGGGAAGAAATGAAAAAGAAAAGAAAGGAGGAAGGGAAGCAAATAAGAAGGAAATGAAGAAGGGAAGGAAGGAAGGAAGAAAAGAAGAATGAAAGAAAGGAGGGAAGGAGGTGAACAAAAAGAAAGAAAGAAGGAGAGAAAAAAAAGAATCTGAGTGGTACCATGTGATAAGGTAAATTCCACAACTGAGGAAAATTTTGATCGCACCAAAAATAAATAAATACAAACAAAATATAATAATAATGATCATAAAAATTGAAAGAAAAGTCCCGAACAACAAAACCAAGAAAAAAAAACAGGTATTTCTACTCAGCTCAACATAGTAGAAAGAAAATAAAAAAAGGAGCAAAAAGGAAGGCACCGACCCCGAGTAAACACGCTGACGTCAGCAAATCATCTTTCGTCTGCAGGTGCTTGCCATAGTAGTCACTGACGTCATCGTGTGTGACAGGTGCAACAAATTCTGGGAGGGGAGGGCAACACGTGCTGGACTTCTGGCAGCACGACATTGTACGAAAGTGAGAGAGAGAGAGAAAGGAAGAGAGGAGAGACGGAGAGAGAAGGGAGAGGGGAAGGGCGGAGAGAGGGAGGAGGAGAGAGAGGGGGGGACAAGAAAGACGGCAGGGAGGGTAGGGGGCTGAAAGAGAGGCGGGGGCCGAGAGGAAGAGACAGAGAGAGAGAGAGAGAGAGAAACGCTGTAACGGGCAGAAAGAGAGGGGCGAAAGGAAGAGGGAAGTGAGAGAGGGAGAGTACGGCTAGATAGATTGGAGTACAACTTTCGGTTGTACGGGCGGTTTCACACATGGAAAATTTCAAATTTGGTTCCAATAATTGTTCAGCGAAGCAATTGGAATCCAATTGCTTCGCTGAACACGTGGTATCCTCAAAAACATATCTTGTATCCCTTTAAGGGCGGGTCTCCATGCTACTTAAATAGTTTCAGATTAGGGTTTTACAAGTTTACAAACGACCCACAGAAACATGACGTGGGATTGAATCTCAGTCTATTAACGAATGGTAAACTGACACGAGTTTTAAATTATGGACCTTCTGTCAAATACATCCTGAAAAGTTCGTGAAGGACACCGCCAATCGCTATTAGCGTTGTGTACGCTAATCCCGTCCCGCTTTTTTATTTTTTTATTCTCAAATAGAATTATCCACACTATTTAAAAAAATCCCTAATTCCTAATTAGAGTAATCGATTTCTTCGAAAATTTCCAAATTCCCAATTAGCGTAAACCACGCTAATTATTCGTATACTCTAAAGAAACCTCTACGCTAATAGCGATTGGCGGTGTACAGTGTATGTGACGTCTTCTCGGTCAAATCTGCATACAAAATTACAAATAGACCTTTGGTATCTGAACAGTGAAAACCTATAAATAAGCATTGTCTGTCCGAATCGGGACGATTTCGTGCCGTAAGTTTTTGTGTCGCGTCGGTTTTCAGTCTCGTCTAGAAATGTCTGTACAAACGTCTACATTAGTGCAGTTGTACTTAGGGTAAGCCCCCATGTACTTTAGCTTAAATAGTCTACTTTGTTTTTTAGCGCGAATCCGGCGGACCAGGATTTCAGGTGTCTCTATGTGTTTACTGGAAACTGTTACTTAACTCTGTGACGATTGTATACGTGGACAATGCCCGTGACGGCTGTCAACGTCTACAATCTGTCTTGCCGCACCGTATAATTCGAAACTTTTTGAAGCCTCGCAAGACACACCGTAATTTTTGAAACGATTTGGCATGTCGCATGTCATTGCGTGACATCGTAGACGTACAGCCTTGCACCCGTGGCTGTACGACAAGCCTTTGCGTAAACCTCTCCCGTCCGGCCGCCATGACTTCGCAATTTTTTCGCGTTTACGTGAAATGACACTGCACCATCGAGACCCCTTCAAAAAAAAACCGTACAAGGTGCATGCGGACAAAAACTAACAGCCCTGTGCTTTTTTCAGTCGTCAAAAACTTTTGAACAAATTTAACACGTGTAAACATGTTTTCTTATTTGTGCAAACGGTTCTACTTTGTTTAAAACACATTGCCAATGTGGTTTATGATAAGTTTGAGGGTGACGTGACAGTGGGTCGAAAAAACACAAGACGACAAATTTTTGTACATCCTAAGTTCGACGATGACGCAAATTGTACTCTATAAATTTGCGACTTCTTCGTACAGTCGCAACTTATGCAGAACGGCGCTAAGTATAAACGAAAACGACAAAAAAAAACACGTTAACCACATGGGGTCTTACCCTTAGGCAGAGGTAGCAAAAGTCAAAATTTTAGATAACCGAAACCGACCGTTTTATTTTTTTTAAATATGAGTACCCGACGCCCGACCGGGTTATGTCACGCTCCAAAATTATTAAACGTTACCTGATACGCGTTTACGAAAAAAAAGGTTAACTCAAACCCGATTTCTCGCGACTACCAAAACCCACTCGTACCCGAATAAGTACAAAATAGTGGTGTGTCGCCCTTAGGTTATGTCCCCATGTGCGTAAGGGTTTTTTTCTGTCGTTTTCCTATAAAACTTAGCGCCGTACTGCCTAAGTTGCAACCATACGAAGGAATCGCAAATTTGTATAGTAAAATTTGCGTCATCCTCGAATTTAAGATGTATGAAAACTTGTCGTCTTGTGTTTTTCGACCCACTTCAAAAACGTCATCTTCAACCTTACGTTTAAATCACATGCGCAATATGTTTTAAAATTAGGTATTTTCCATAATCAAATAGGAACATATATTCGCACGTGTCGTAATTTTTGAAAATTTTCATACGATTTCCAGGGACAAAGAAAAGTACAGAATTCGCTATGTTTTGTCCGTTTGCATTTAGTACGTCGAAGAAAAGTACACAATTTGTTTGGTTTTGTCCATTTTCGTCCAGTACGGATTTTTTTTTGCATGGGTCTTTAAATTCCGATGCCATTTCACGTCGACCGGATAGGAGATGCAAAGGCAAAGCGCCTCATCTTCAACCGTGAAACGGCACATGCTGGAAGGCGGTACGTCTACAATGTCACGGTAAATCATGCGACGTCACAAGCAGTTCCAAAAAATAACGTGCGACCACAGATTGTAGACGTTGATAACCGTCACAAGTATTGTCGACGTAGACAATCGTCACAAGCGTAAGTTATGATTTCGTCCTTAGAAACATAGGGACACTTGAAAATCGGGTCCGACAGATCCTCGCTGAAATATAAAGTAAGTTCGCTAAGTTACAAGTACATGGGGACATACCCTTATACCTTCCATGATACCAAGAGTACAAAGTATAATAATGTTGGATAGTATTGACAGTACAAAACCTTCAATTTTTTTCGTTTTAAGCTTACATGATCGTAACCAATTTTTTTTTTTCGGGAATCACCCGCCCAAATCCGCCCGACCCCCCGAATTTGGCAACCGAATCGGTTTCGGATCCGACGCGGGCGGTCGGTTAACGGTCGGTTACGGTTTTGGTTGACCGTTTGCGACCTCTGCCCTTAGGCTTATGTTCCATTAGGCGATCTCAATAAGCGTAAAAGTTAGGCACGAAATTTATCGTGATAACACCGATACTGATAGTTATCGGTTATCGAACGGTTAGGGGTCCCAATATATCGCTTCAAGACCAACAAATTCCTTACCTGAATACATGGTGAAAATATACTACTCTATATAATAGTACTTTATAATATATTGTAAATAGTGTGGCATGCACATGTAACAACTTGTTATGTATTATCTGTAAAGGAATAACAGGGGTTGGGTACGACGGACTAACGGTCGGTTACGGTTTAGGTTGACCGTTTGCGACCTATGCCCTTAGGCTTATGTTCCATTAGGCGATCTCAATAAGCCTAAAAATTAGTGTTGTGTATCGGCACGAAATTTATCATGATAACACCGATACTGATAGTTATCGGTTATCGAACGGTCAGGGGTCCCAATATATCGCTTCGAGACCAACAAATTCCTTATATGCGATAAATGGAGAAAATATACTACTTTATAATATAGTACTTTGTAATATATTGTAAAAAGCATGGCATGCACATGTAACAGTTGATGTGTATTATGTGTAAAGGAATAACGAGGGTTCGGTACGACAGACTAAACAGTAATACTGTACGAAACGAACCGTAAAATTATCGCCGATAGTTATCGGTAGCGGTGTTATCGCGATGAAAGTTTTTTTTTTTTTTATTGGCGATAACAATGGTTTCAGTGTATTGTGCGAATATATCGATTATCGGCAAGCCAAAAAAAGGTACATATCGATTATCGGCAAAACCTTGTCGATACACAACATTAGTAAAAATACACGTTTACGAAAGGCCTTTGTTCCATTGTGTCAGGTAAGTAACCTACTTTTCATTTGTGTGGCACATTTTGGTTGGTACCACGAAGTAAACTTTTAAGATTTTACTAATCTACGAAGAATCTTTGACAAAAAAATGTGAGTGCAATATCTGTTCCACTGGAGGTAAGAAGTGATTCGTACGAGGTATTAAATAACATATGTAAGGGTGGACGAAACTAAGTTTTGTAAAAGCGTAAAAAAAAAATGACTGAATGGTTAGTAGACGGCAACAAGAGCATGAAAAAATATCCTCTGTCAAAAATTTAATCGCGGCTTCCGTTGGCGGCCATGCGACAAATCGCGCGTTCATCGTGGATATTTATACTTTTTTACATGAGGCACACAGCTATACATTGATGCTCTTAAAAATTACCTCCTTTAAGTCACTTGTTGCAAACGGAATGGTTCGACCGATGGTGTATCTGAATTTGCATTCCACGGTTAGGGTTTACGCCCATGACCTTAGAGAACCAAATCACTCATTCGGTAACCTTGTTTTTTTGACAAAAAATAAAATTGGTACGGCACTGTACGATACGGTAAGGCCTTTAGTAAACAACCTCATTTTTTCCCTAATGGAACTTCTCGAATGGAACTACACCTTGAATCGTTATAAGGGTTATTAACGCTAATTCGCCCCCCCCAAATTTTGACCCTAAAACCTTAATTAGAATTAATAACCCTATTTTTTTTTACAGTAATTAAAGGACGGATTAATTAGAGTTAAAAACTTAATTTATGGTAATCTTGAATAGCGTGGTGTACGTAAAGTGGGAGTCCATACAAAACGGTACTTCGTTAATTATTTAAGTTCGAAACAATGATTAAAATTATCGCAGACGCACTTAAAACAACGCTCAGAGTAAAAGGCAAAATGAGATCATACCTATTTTAGTGTAAAGATATTGATCACATATTAATTATATTAAAGAAAACTAAAATTATAGTTATGAATCAATTAGAGTTAAAAAACGCAAAGGTCTTCCAATTCTCCATGCAAAAAGGTTGTCTTGATGTTCATCTGGTGCACTTCCATGTCTTCCGTTGCTGCTAGCCTGAGAAGTATGCGGACAGAGGGAAATCTGACCACCGGGGCAAAGGTTTCCTCGTAGTCAATTCCCTCCTTTTGTGTAAATCCCTTTGCCACTAGTCGGGCCTTGTAACGCTCAATTGTGTTATCTGGGTTCAGTTATAATTTGAAAACCCACTTACAACCGATTGGTTTTCGGTTAGGTGGACAATCCACCAGCTCCCAAGTATCGGCTGCCATTATTGAGGCCATCTCCTCATTGATGGCTGTCTTCCACCGTTTTCTTTCTGGGCAAGTCATAGCCTCTCCATAAGTTTGAGGTTCATCTTGATGAGATAGTTTAGTTACCTTGTTATTAACCTGTTTTTCTTGCAGTCTTTTGCTACTTCTCCTTCCCCCCTCAAAATCTGAGGCCGGAATACATGGTTCTCGTGGATTCTTTCGAACAAACTCGGCTTCTCCCCTATCCCTTGATTCCGAATCAATTTCCACCATGTCTTTTGCTTCGGGTAGAGTTATCACCGGAGTTTCCACAGCCGAGTCTTTTTCAGTCTGATTTTTACCTGCAAGAATGTCATCTTCTCTAAAACTTGGATAGTTAGGAAGCTCAAAGCCATCGGAATTTTTTGACTCAAATCTGATTTTTACTGACTTCGTATACTTGAAGGGATCCACAGACTTTCCTTCATCCATAACTACTAGATGCTTTCCTAAGATTATATCTTCCCTTTTTAGATCATAAACTCTATATCCTTTAACATCCTCATCATATCCTAATAAGTATCCCGGTTTTCCTTTAGGATCTAGCTTCCAATTGGACCGATCAGTATCTAGACTGAATACTTGACTGCCGAAAACCTTTAAGTGAGATATGTCTTGTTTCCGGCCTGTCCATCTCTCATAAGGTGTTTGATCTTTTATAGCTGAAGTAAGAACTCTATTTTTGAGGTAATTAGCACAGTTCATTGCTTCTGCCCAAAACATTTTTCCTATCTTCTTATCTTACAACATACTTATAGCACTATCACTTAGTGTTCTATTTAACCTTTCAGCTACCCCATTCTGTTTCGGGTTTTCTGGGACTGTCTTTTGGTGTTGGACCCCATCTTCCCTCAGAAAATCCTCAAACTGGTTAGAAGTATACTCTCCACCATTGTCACTCCGTATTCTCTTGATGGGAGTTTCATGGAGTTTTTCGCTCCATGCTTTATATTGTCTAAAACAATCCTGAGCTTTGGACTTGTTTTTCAAAAAATAGACTCGGGAATACCGAGACCAATCATCAGTGATAGTCATCATAAATCTCTTCCCCCCCGGTGAGGGCACTTTAGCCGGTCCCCAAATATCTGTGTGTACTAGATCTAGAATTTTTTCTCCCTTATAGGTGGCTGTTTTAGGAAAAGGTAACCAGGATCAAATCTTGGAACCGGCACAATCATTTTGGTACAAACTACGAATTAGCCTATCCTCTTTAGACAACCATGGCTCTAGCTCTCTCTCTGGTCTTCAGTGACTGCAACAAGTATGGGGATCGGAGAGAGTTGAGCAAGGAGCAGGTTGCCTTTGCTGACTTACTCTATTTATTTTTCCAATACAGACCTAGAAAATATATAAATTTCAACAACTTTAAAGCAAAGCACATGGATATCAAACTAAGCTTTGTTAGGGAAAAGGTGGAGAACAAAATAATAAGTCTAGAATATAGACGAGACAGTGAAATGGTGGCAGACATGATGTCAAAGCCTGTGTCTTCTCCTAAATTAATATTTTGCAAAGTGAAGTGTGGACTTAAACTAAATGGTGACTAGAAAATAAGGGGAGTTTTGAAATTAAAATGTTTTCTTATGTATTTTCTAGGTTTCTTAAGTAATCTAAGATGAGGAAAGGAAAGCAGAGGCAGACTGCTTCTAACTTTTCTCTCTAGCCCCATACTTGTCGTAGTCACTGGAGGCTGAACAAGAAGCTAGAGCCATGGTTGCCTATGCTTCTCTTAGAGTCAGTAGGCATTCCTTTGTTAAACTTACCAAAAAGGTTAACGGACCCAAGATTTTATCCTGGTACCTACCGTCCGTCGAAATAGACCAGCGTCCTTACCATGTAGCCTAGCACCTGTGTCGAGGTATATAGGGTACGATAGCTACTTAAAGATGTACAAATAGGAAAGTTCATTTAATTGACGAACAGACTACAAACACATAGACATAGTTAGGTAGAATCACATCTAAAAGTATTGTTTTAATTTTAACGGCTATAAATTGAGGTCAATATCAATCGAACGGCGGAGGAAGAAGCCAGCATCGCGGAATGGATGATTTGGCGGTTTGCGCTCTCGACCACATCGCGTGACACGTGGCAACATGACATTGGATGGCGGCATCTACGGGGCATACGATGGCAAACCCATAAATGGCAAACATCATCTTCTTGGTCATGTCGTACAATGGCCGTACAGATAGTACTTCAGGCCAAGTACCTTTTGTACTCCCGGCCACATCGGGTGACACGTGGCAACATGACATTGGATGGCGGCATCTACGGGGCATACGATGGCAAACCTAGAAATGGCAAACATCATCTTCTTGGTCATGTCGTACAATGGCCGTACAGAAAGTACTCCGGGCCAAGTACCTTTCTGTACTGTAGACTGAATTGATTAGCTCCGTACTTTAGTAGTAGAGGGAAAAGAGAGGGGTTCTGTTTTTCGAAAATTTAAGGTAGCAGCCTCTCTCCCATAGCGCTTCTGTGTAAAAGGTCATCTTTGACCATTGTTAATTTACTGCTCAGGGGAGCAAATTTAACGATTCTTTTTGTGGCAGACTTAGGGGAGTCAACTCTTCCAAGGGGTGTAGTCTGGTCAGTCTATATTCTGTCAGGGTGTTAGCAATATTTAGACAAAACTTAAAGAACTGGGGTTATCCTAGAGGCTTCTAACAAACTGCCTAATTTGAGTACCCATGGAGGTCTCAGAGTTACAAGCTATAACTATACATACGACGGACCAAATAATTAAAAAAATTACAATGTGTCTTGCGACATTCCATTAAGTTTTAAAAAATACGGTGGGTCAAGACTGATTATAAACGATGACTGCCGTCATACGCATTGTTGATGTACACAGTTTTCACAGCCTTAATTAACATTTTTTTTGTTACACATTGGAATCATTAAAAAATGTATAAGTAAACAAAGTTTGAACAATAAAGAGGGTACTCATTATTTTTTCATTGCCTGTCACGCGCATATACGGAATAAATGTCACGCGCATATATGGAAAAAATGTCACGCACATATACGGAAAAAATGATGCATTTAATCAGATTTAGCTATTTTTTTACGTTAATGTTGGTATTGTTCAACAGACACTAATTACTATAGATTGAATGCTTTTAAATAATGTAATGTACAAAATCTGCCAGGTAGTTATAAACTTGCTTATTATTTTGTACAAAAGTACAAAATAAGTGTCAGATAAAAGCATCGACCGTGGAACTTTAGTGCGTCGACCATATAAATTGAGTGCGTTGCATGTAAAAGCGTGCTATAATTAGATTCCAATTCATAAAGACGAGGGAAAATTACGAGAAGTTGTTCTCTCATGTTCAAGCATCAAATATGTGAATACAAACTATCGATATTACAATATGGGAATGTATATCTAAATTAGTGTTAGGTGTATAAATTTGCGTTAATGTTTTTTTGGCGTTAGGCATTTGAATCTAAGTTAGAGTTAGTAACACTAACTTTTTCTTTCCACACAATGCACGGTGTACTTCAAACCTCTTTTCTACAAATATTCGTACATTTTATGTATACATCTAATCAATATATTTGTTATGTACATGACAAGTATACGAATTTTAGCCAAGTTAAAATATGATAAGAAATAACGCATTTTGATTCACATACTTAAGTAACAACTTTGTTTTAGGTCATTATGACATTTTAGTACAATTTAAGTTCGCTAAGTTACGATTACATGGGAAACACACCCTAAGTTGTACCCTATTTTTTGTACTAGATTATTATGGGCGTATAACCTTAGTGTTTACGGTTGCAGATATGGTGGTTGATTGTTACACTACATAAAAGATAATGATATAGTCACTCGCGTTCTAAGAAGGTACTTTTTTGAACCACATGTGTTTGTTATATCACATATAAATCTAAGATTTAACATGTCCCACACTTGGGGAAATTGAGCCGGCAAGGGCTCGAACCTGCGACCTTTCATTTCAGCTGCAAACACACTCCCACTGTGCCACCACAGACACAACGGAGACTAAGACTAAGACTGAGACTAAGACTGGAGGGTACGCACCAATTTATTACGGGCGGCTTTGAGTATAGATATCCATATTCTACCCTGTATTGGACCGGCTTCACGTGCCAATCCAACAGTGTTTTAGTGCAACGGTGTTGATCATCAAGTCATGGGACTTCCTTACGTGAACTTCGCCATCATAGCAGGTGAGGGTATGTCCCCATGTATTGTAACTTATAGAGCTTAATTTGTATTTTAGCGCAGATCAACAGGACTCGGTTTTCAAGTGTCACTTTGCGTAAGAAAAAATCGTAACTTACGTTTGTGACTATCGTATACGTCGACAATACTTATGACGGTTGTCAGCGACTATAATCTGTGTTGTCGCACGTTATTTGTGGAACTGCGTGTGACGTCGCGTGTTTTACCGTGACATTGTAAACGTACCGCCTTCCTGCTTGTATCGTTTCACGGTTCAAGAAGATGCGCTCTGCCTTTGCATCTTCTGTCCTGTCGACGTGAAATGGCATAAAAAATTCAAGACCTTTGCAAAAACAAAAATCGGTACTGGGCGAAAACCGACAAAACAAAACAAATTGTGTACTTTTTTTTGTCGTATTGAACGCCAACTGATAGAACATGGCGAATTTTGTACTTTTCTTTTAGCAAAAAATTGTTTGATTTTTTTTGAGAATTACGGCACGTGCGAATATATGTTCCTGTTTCTTTATCGAAAATCCCTAGTTTTAGAACACATTGCCAATGTGTTTAAAAGAAAAGTTTGAAGATGAGGTTTTTTGCCAACGTGGTGTAATGTGACGGGATCGCATCGCAAAAACTAAAAGTACGATACTGTACGTTACTTTACCAGTATTGGTAACACGACATTTTGGCGTGACGTCCAATTTATCTGGCCGTTTATCATACAATTTCAACCATGCGTAATACAACAAATAGGATTGTACCACGTGTCTCTTTTCATTGCATCAAAATTGGAACATGTCAAGGCCAATCAAAACTCAAATCATTCAACGACACTCGATCTTACACAAAAACAATCGACGATCAATTATAGTTGTCACCAGAGACGCCAATCATTACTCAAAACAATCAACGCCTCAAGATCTTACACAAAAAAAATCGACTGTCAATTATCGTTGTCACCAGAGACGAATGCGACTAGAATGCCTTTCCCTTATAGAAAAAGGGTAAAGCAGAAAAAAACCCCATTGCACGTATACAATTTTTTTTTACTGTTTTCCGTTGCTGATTTATGTACAGGGGTTGTCTCTCTCAAACACACGTGTCTTCACAAATACGGCATAGGAAAAGCATTGAGCACCTGTCGGCAAGTGGGAAAATTAAAACGAAACCGTATTTCTGTGTGATAGCTAAAGGTATTTTAGGGTTTCGACACGTCGACAATGTGGCATAGGGACATTACGAACTCACATAAATTGTACAGCGTGCGGAGAGACGCCTCAAATTAAAGTTGAGTGGAAGTTTCGCCTCGTTTGTTGTATCACTTCATCTGTCACATTGTTTCTTACACGTCTACGTAAAACACTTTTTAAAGTAATAAGTAATTTGCTTTTACATCCGAATGCTCTGATTGTTGTACGGAGAATTTTCGCTAAAAAACAAAGTAACAAGACAAGTTTCGGTTACATGCGAAACCCTTATAGGCAATATGGCGCTAAGTTTCACATAAAAAAGACAGAAAAAAACCCTTACTTATGCACATGGGGACATACCCTGAGTCTTGCAGCTCCTTCCCCTTCGTTTCGACCATAGTTCAAAAGCAGGTGACAGTACACCCATACAATATGCCTATTGTACGTAAATTGTACAATACTACCTTAAGACCCATATTGTATTGGTCGCAAAATGAAATAAAATAGTAACAGGGTTGAGTTGCACATGGTTCGATAGAGAATTAAACGTCATGTCTAAATTTGGAAAAAAAAACGGACAAAAATATTTTTCTGTGAGTTTTGAGCGACTTTTTATTTAAACCGTCAGATTTGGACGATCTGACGGTCGTTGATGAAAGTAACGATCTAAGAAGATCACAGGAAAAGCCCATAACACAACTTACGACAGGACTATCGTCAGATTCGACCGCTGCTTTTTTTTTCCCGGTTTTTTTTCCCGCGAAATGTCATCCTACGTCGTGTCAGTTCGCTAAAAATTTTCGTTCGGCGGCGTGCGTTGTACTATGAGCATACGTCGGATTCGTACGCTCATACAGGGGTGTGCACAACACACACACATACAGTATGCCTACATTGCGCGAGTTTTGTGCCAAGCTTTGTGCGCCTACCATAAAAACGCCTACTTTTGAACTATGGAATAGAGATAGAATGTGCGTGGAAATTGCCAAATAGGCAGCCGTAGAGGAAAGGCTACGGAAATGACACTTCTTCAACCCTGGACAACATCATGGACGAAGGGTTTAAACTTTAAATGCTATACGTCTACAAATATAACGCAAAGCAATGCCACGCCAAAAACAATTTGGAATAATCCGGTGCGTCATCAAAGATTGTAGACTTTGACGACATTGTCGACGCATACAATCGTCACACCCTTATGTGACAATTTTGTTGTTACACACGGGGACACCTAGAAACCCGTGTAAGGAGAATCTGCGCTAAAATACAAAGTAAGTTCACTAAGTTCCAAGTACATGGAGAGACACGTTAAAGCGCTACACCGCCAATCGCTATTAGCGCAAAGTATACTAATTGCATCCCGCTTTTTTTTTCAAATTCTCAAACAACATAACTTAGGCCGCTTCTCCATCAAGCGCTGACAGTAATCGTATGGATACGTTTACTGGTAGTAATATTGCGCTCACTTCTCCATCAGGTTGTGTCAGCATAGTATCTATCGCGTACGTGCATTTTTTCGATATGATGCACGTATGTTCATGTTTTGACGGCAAGCATATCAAAGATTCCAAAAGCACAATATATGAATTCGTATCCGTACATCCAGTCGCAAAAGTAAATTACATGAATGTACATTTTGTACGTTCGTGTTTTGTCCTTTTTGTGGTTGGTTTGTCGTTCGTGTTACGTCGTGGAGCCGCAAATTCCGGATGTCAACGGATAGTGGAGGAGGCGACACGGCACATTCTTCGATAAATATTTTTTCGTGGTTTTCCTTGGGATTTGATTCTTGCCTATCCGAAGGCGCGCGGCTCGTACGTAACCTTTCCATGCGTAAACAATTTACACGTCCGGTGATTGGCTTATGTCATCCTTGAGGACACTACACCGCGAATCGTAATTAGAGTAAATTACTCTAATTCGGTCGCTCGAAATTTCGACTCTATCACATCAAATAGAGTAATCGACTCTAATTTTTTCATTATTCTAATTTAGGTGAGGTTTAATTAGCGTAAAAAATTATAATATAGGTTATTTTTAAATAGTGTGGAGTACGGACGACGTCTGACCGTGCAAAATTGTACTTTTATAAGTAAAAAGGTACAAATAATGATTTAATAGAATCGTGCTCGCACGTGAAATCGCACTAAACAAAAAAATCAATCACATCGAAAAAAAGTCGTTCGCATAACACTCGTCCGTCGACAGCGTCGTCGTCAGTGTGAACATTAACTGACATTGAATGCGACAAATATTATTAGCGTCATAATGACGTCAGTACTATACCGGACTGACACATTTTGTACGTCTACGTAATTTAGTGTTCATGATTATCGCGCACATAATTATCGCCGACATAACCCAATATAGAATAACTAAATAAATTAGAGTAAACTTCATTGCTGAAAAAGCTCTATCACATAAATTAGCGTCAATTACTCTAATTGTTTTTTTTAGTTTTTTTACTCTAATTTTTTCATTACTCTAATTACGATTCGCGGTGTAGCGAATCACGGGATGAAGTGACCTTTTGCTTCGAAAACTCATAATAGGACGATCGAAGTTGTCGCCCAAAAGTTTGGAGAATCTTGACGAATCTCTTGTAATTTTATTTAAAAAAAAAAAAAAAAATGACCCTGTACGGAAATGAGCTGGATCTGTACGAAAATACACTTTTTAAAGTAAACAACCCCACTTTTCGCTTGATGGAGGTTCACCCTTATTCTGTTTTTTTCTTTACGCCATTTGGGGTTTTTTTCTAAGTATCGTACAAAACGGAAGTACGTTGTCTTTTAAATAGTGTTGTGTACGATCAGTGTCACACCGTAAAAAAACGTACCTTTTTAAGTGAAAAAGTATAATTAATGAGTTATAGTAACCACGGACGCATGAGAATATACGCTCTAAAAAGGGGATGAAATCGGGCTGTCAAATATCACGTTCGCACATATTCGTCCAACAACCACGTTTCGAATGTGTGAACATACGAGTTGTGTATGATTTGTCGATTTAACATAAACCTATATTAGTGTTAGCATGTTTGCGACCGACATATATTTTTTTCAATGACCCAAATTAGCATTAGTGAACAATTAGAATGTATGTTTTTTTTTAAATTTTCAAATTCCTAATTAGCGTAAATCACTGTAATTATTCCTATACGCTAAAGAAACATGTAAGCTAATAACGATTGGCGGTGTATTGTACAGTACACCACCAATCGTTATTATAGTAAAGGAATAAATAGCGTAAAAAAAAAAGTGTTATTAACAAAAATCGGGATTTCTTTATTTGAAAAAAAAAATATACTAATTAACCCCTAACTGTAATTTGGGTTGTCCTAAATAACAAATACCCGCCCTTTCGATGTCTACATTAACATGTGTAACCGTTCAAAATATGACAATTCGTACGCCGTCGCGCTGTTCACACGATCGACGGACGAACATATGAGGACATGATTTTTGTCGATGAGTTTGCGTCCTTTTCTTCCAGTGCACATTCACATGTGTGCGTAATAATGTTAAGTGTCTTTTTATGCCTTTGTAATTTAAAAAGTACTATGTTGTACGGAGGTAACTTGTCCGTACCCCACACTATTTTCATCGCAGTTTACTTCCATTATTAACGCTAATTGAAAAAAACCCCTAATAAGAAAGTGGAAAAATATAATTATGGATTGTATTTCTTGTTTTTTTTTTTTAAAGGGCACCGAATTAGAGTTACTTACCCTAATAGCGATTGGCGGTGTAGTTGCGAAAGAGCATGGGAGCTGCCAAAATATGTACTTCGGCGGAAATGAGTTTCCGTACATGGAAACGTTCCCTAACCTAGAAACGACACTGCGACAATTGGTCAAGAACGGCCGATTCTTCATTTTCACAAAATGACAAGTGACATGACTGTAGGTATGAACAGCCGTACAATTGAATATTTTATCCAATGTGATTTTTTGCCTACTTATTGGAACATTGTTCAAAAGTAGGCATTTTTATGGTAGGCCTTTGGTAGGCGCACAAAACTTGGCACAAAACTCGTGGAGAGTAGGCATACTGTATGTGTGTGCGTTGTGCAAAATCATGTACGAACGTACGAATCTGACGTATCATCATAGTACAACGCACGCCGTCGGACGAAATTTTGTAGCGAACTGACACGCGCAGGATGACATTCCGTGGGAAAAAAAACCCGGAAAAAAAAAACGCGGACGTAAGTCCTATCGTCAGTTGTGTTATGGGCTTTTCATGTGACTTCTTAGATCGCTACTTTGATCAGTGACCGTCCAATTGTCATAATCTGACGGTTTAAATAAAAAATACCTCAAAACTCACGGAAAAATAAAAAGTTGTCCAAATGTTTTTCAAAATTTAGACATGACGTTTAATTCTCTATCGATCGATGTGCAACTCAACCCTGTTACTATTATTTTTCATTTTGCGACCAATACAATATGGTCTTAAGGCCATATTGGATGTTTTGAGTACAATAGGCATATTGTATGGGCCTACCTTCACCTACTTGTGAACTATGAATCAAACCATAGTTGTTCAAATCGCGCGATTTTTTCCTTTTTTGCGATTGAAACGTATAATTCGTGACTTTTGAAAAAATCGTAAAAAAATGTGTACTGTAAACTGAAACTGAAAATTTACGGAAACCTGTAAGCTAATTACTGTAACTGTACATTTTTTTTCGGATATGTACGGAATAAAACGGGAAATATGCGTCGTACTTATTGGTACTTTCTGTTCAGACTGAACACGAATACCAAGGAAGTTGTACGTTATATAATCGAAAATGTACGGACATTTTCGAAAAGAGACGTTGAACGTCACAATAATTTCGCTCGTTCAGTTTGAAATTTGTACGGTCGTCTTCAACAATTTTTTTTGAAAGAAGACGCCATGGAACATTGAAAACGAAAAGCGCGATCGGCTCGGACAGACGAAATTTCATTTTTTTTTACCTTAATGGCATACGATCCTTGGTAAGTCAAGTGCGTAGCATATTCAAAGGTGGACGGCTGGACTACCAATTGGTGAAGAAGTTTTGATATGAGCATATGGTGTAATAAAAATATAAAGAGTTTATTGTTTTACCACTCATTTAACGGGAAAAACTTGCAAACTGCGTTATATGTAATAGCTTTTTGTTTTTTTATGTACGGAGTAGTACGGAGGAAATTCATTAACGATTTTTTGCGATTTTGATCAAAAGTTAAATGTGTTTGTTACGTATAATTCGTCGCCTACGGTTCGTTCGCACTAATCGCCGCGAACAACTACACCGCGCATCGTTATTAGTGTCAAGGTCACTAATTTGGGTTCTTAAAATTTTGATTTTTTTCCAAAAATAGTATACGTGATTTTAATTTTTCCTTGACGTTAATTGAGGTTCCGTACAAATTAGCGTACAGAACGAAAGTACATTAATATGTAAATAGTGTGGTGTACGGTCTATGTCATACCGTACATAAATGTACCTTTTCAAGTGAAATTTTTACAACAAATGAATTAAATTAGACGCGCACGCATGGGAACGTGCGCTCGAAAACGGGATTAGTCTGACACGTAAATTAGTCTGACATGTACGGATATTTAAATTTCACGACGGCGTACGATTTCCAATATTTTGTACGGATACATATATTAATGTATATAATCGTACAGAAAATATTCCATTTTTGCTGTTCCAAATTAGCATTAACACCGAAATTACAATAAACCTTTTTTTTTATAATTTTCAAATTCTTAATTAGCATCAATGACGGTAAATTTACTTCCACACTATCTAAACCTTGACACTAATAACGATGCGCGGTGATGGTATGAAGCTACCACCAGTGGGACGTAGAGTGGACCTGACGTAGAGTGGACATTTCACTTTCTTACAGCTGTCAGTAAATTTCCGTATGAATTCGCTGACAATCACACTCAGCAATCCACATATATCTTCCTGAAATTTATCATTACAAGTTCACCAGAAGACAAAATATATTTCAATCAAGATTTACAAATTCGATATTTCTGCCATTGCCCCTACAATACCACGAACCAGATATGGTCTTCAAATGTTGACATTCTCTTTCGCGGGTCACTCCTACCAGTGAGATTCGTACAGCTTGCCAGACCTGACATGAAAAGTACGATAGCTAACTCTTACAGCTGCAATACGTACGGCAGTGTGGCTGACCCAGTGGTGATTTTAGATTTTGTCATGACGACAAATGAAGCTTAGGAAGCGCGTCATATGGAACCGAACCGCTGGTTTAAAGTTCAGAAACGACAGAGCACACTATATTATGCTGATTTTTGACACCGGCGTACGCGCATGTAAGTGTCATGTTTGTCGTATAAGGCTACATGTGGCTCAGCTAATTACAGTACACCATGTATCGCTATTAGTACGTTTTTTCAGCCACTTCAAATACATTATTTATATATTATATATATATATATTTTATTCTTGATCACATTTCCAGTTTTCGGGTACAAGACCGGCCAATCCCAAGGTGCGGGTCTTAAAATTGAATTTAAACTGCGCACGAAGAAAAGTGGCAAAAAAAATACCAGCACTAATAGAGGTACACCATTCACAGGGTTCTGTATTTGTAGGCCTCGGGCTCCTGCCACTGGGCAACATAAAATAGACTTCCCCAATAAAATGCTGACGCGTGGACGGCTTACTTGTTGGCTGAACTCATTTTGTCGTTTCAGGGTCACTTCCCGATCTGTGATACGATGGAGTACGGATTGCTCTCGGAAATGTCGGTAACCGACAGAATCTATGGCGCTAGACTTTCTTGTCTCGCAAAAGTCAATCTTGGAAGTTCGGTTGGCCACGTGGGAAGAGACAACTTCACAAAAACCGTACAGGTCTGGCATTTGACAGCTGATTTTCCTACAAAACTTTCCAAGTGAATCCTCAAAGGATCTTTTGTACTCAGTTATCATTGGTTATTTTAATTACGTGGCAGCTGGCCAATGATGCATATCGAAGCGCAAATCCAGGCCTCTGCGAAGCAGCTCCCAGGCGTCGGATTTTTCATTTTCGATAGCGCTCACACTATTGGACACCACGGTGCGTACGCCAAAGTCGGTCATGGAACCTAGAAGATCCTTTTTTGTACTTTTTTGTCATTTCGGGGCTAAGAAGACGTAACAAAAAAGTACGAGAAATCTTGACACCGAACCTAGAATAGGTACGTCAGGCGACAATGACCGTCCAGCTATAATTGGAAATCTTACCAGCTTGCGCTTTCGGCACCGACCTTACCGTTACAATCTTTGATAGCAATCGCACGGACTCTTATTGCAAAGTCTTCTGGCGGTTTACCCTAGCATCGGCAGCAGACTTTTTTGTGAAGCTGTCGGGACTCTAAACGTCACGTGACTCAAAGGATATGCACGCTAGCCGACAAAGCAATGTTTCGTACTTTATAGCATAGAATTAAAGTACATTAGAAGTGTACAGAACTATTACGAATTTCTCACTTAAGTACGTACTGCTCGTACTTTATACACTGTACTTCGTACTGCATAAGTACTAGAAAACTCGAGCCACGTTGCATTCCCACAGTTTTCTAGGCTCCGGTCTGCATTTATCAAAAACGTAAGAGACAATACGAAATTTCCGTTGAATTTCTGGGGGGACCGAGGAACGACGATGACCAGAATTTTTAGTAGAAAGTCTTTAATGCAAAAATTGCGATGGCAAAGCCAGATTTCGGGTGGTTAAGGGTGAAGTTCCATTCGGACATTCTGTAATTGTACGGCCAATATTACAGAATGCTACAATTTGAACAATAGTTCAAAAGTAGGTGAAAGTACACCCATACAATATGCCTATTGTACGCAAAAAATACAATATACCCTTAAGACCCATATTGTATTGGCCGCAAAATGAAATAAAATAGTAACAAGGTTGAGTTGCACATGGATCAATAGAGAATTAAATGTCATATCTAAATTAAAAAAAAAAACGGACAAAAAAATATTTTTCCGTGAGTTTTGAGCGACTTTTTACTTAAACCGTCAGATTCGGACGATCGGAGGGTCGTTGATCAAAGTAGCGATCTAAGAAGATCACATGAAAAGCCTATAACACAGCTTACGATATGACTATCGTCAGATTTGGACGATAGGACGGTCGATAATCAAAGTAGCCACTCAAGACGATCACATGAAAAGCCGATAACACAACTTACGATGAAGGCGCCGATAAAAGACCTACAATAGAAAGGCCTACTTTTGAACATTTATTTGAACGAAGTTCCATTGCGCAAAGTTTGTAATCCACGTGCTAGCAAAAGGGTGGTGCCGCGGAACTATAGATTTGATATTGAAAATCGTCAATGATTTTCACACCGACCAAAAATCTTCATTTGCGCACCATGTATGTGCGTACAAGCTCAACGTTCAACGCAACTTTTTTACTCTTTGCAAACGCCTTGTCAAATGCCACCTCATTTTTTTTAGGGTTCCTGTTTTTAAGAGTGACGAATGGGCGCTAACAAAAATAGCGTGACGAAAGTGCGTTACGAGAGTTCGTTTGTATTTTTCTGTCGGATTTTTGAATGCGTACATCATGTGCGAAATTTTTTGATTTATGTTGGTTGTCATCTTGACACGTATTCTCGTTATTCAACGTGTCGCGGCTCAATTTTTTATGTAATTGGTGATGTACCTCGCGAGGTACATCACCAATTACATAAACTTTGGAAGCGAATGCTTCGCGAAAATATATCCAACGGTCATTGTTATCTCCCATAATTTTGGAGAATATTGGCAAGATTCTTTGTAATATTGTTTTCCGGATAACAACAAAATAAGTGGTACGGCGTAGTACAGATGTAGAAACTAATGGATTTATTAGTATTTTCTAGGTCTAAATAGAAATATAGAAAGAAGCCGAGTGAAACTCTGAGACTTCCATTAGTCCTCAGAGTGGACAGCTTCCAAGAAGCCTCTAGGATAATCTTGACCCCTTTGTGTTTTAGCAAAAATAACTGCCACCCTGGCAGACAAAAATTCTGAACACCTGCACGCCTGTGAAGGCAAGACTCCCTTGAGTTGATAGCAAAAAAAATCTCTGAATTTGCTCCCCTGAGCAGTAAGTTATGGAGGGTCAAAGTTGACCTTTTGTACAGAAGCTCTTTAGGAGAGAGGGTCCTATCTCCAAATTTTTCTAAGTCCTATCTCTCTCAGAGACTCTATCTACTGATGTACAGAGCCAATCAGAATGCAGCTCCGTACACAAAAGTACAATTGCCGGTGTACTTTCTGTGCGAACATCGTACGACATGGCCTAAATGTCGACACATGTCATATCCGAATTGGGTGCCATAATCTCCGAAAATACCACGATCCTATGTAATTTCGCCACGTGTCATCCGATGTGGCGATGGCCACAAACCGCCAAAATCTTCTTCCGCGATCTCGGCGCTGATTCCAGCCGTCCGATTAACTTCGATTTTAATCGTAGCTGTAATAAATACATGCGCGGTATTCGTTTCACTAAAGAAATAAATGCGCGGTATTGATTTCTTTTCCGTACCGTAATCCGTACTTATACATTACCAAATCTATATATCCCGTAAACAATTCCAATTAAATGATTTATCTTACGTATTCATGTTTAAATATATATCAAACGATATACTACGTAACATTAGTTCTAAACTTAACGGCTAAGGCTACCGGCTAACTGCTGTTTGCCGGTCGGTAGTTACCAGGATCAAATCCTGTGGCCGGCACATACCTTTTAGTAAATAAACCACTAACTAGTATATATTTTCCCGTAAACCTCTGGATAGCCTAGGTAGCCATGGCTGTAGCTCCCTCTCCAATTTCTCAGTGACTACGACAAGTTTAAAGTTGGAGAGAGAAGTTAGAGGTAGACTGCCTCGGCTTCTTTATTTCTATTCAGACCTAGAAAATACTTTAAAACCATTAATTTCTACACTCCCCTTATTTTCTAGTCAATCTTTAATTTCAGACCACACTTCTCCCTACAGAAAATTAAACGCACAGGTTTGGTAATCATATCTGCTACCATCTCACTATCTGGTCGGTACTCTAAACTGATTATTTTATTTTTTACTTTCTCTCTAACAAAGCTAAGTCTGATGTCCATGTGTTTGGCTTTAAAATGATGTTTAGGATTGGCAGAAATAGCAATTGCTGCCTGATTATCATAAAAACTTTTCTGCACACCACTCTTAAGGTGACCAAGCTCATCAATCAAAGACTTGACCCACATCAATTATTTTACAGCCGAGCAAGAGGCCATATACTCAGCCTCCATGGTGGATTGAGCAATAACTCTTTGCTGTTTGCTACTCCAACAGCAAGCCCCATCACCCACATATAATACATATCCAGAAGTGCATCTCCTCATCGGAGCATCACCATAACTGGCATCACTCCAAGTAGTGATGTCTGTATTCTCCCCACCCAAATGCAACCATATATCCCTAGTTCCTATCAAATATCTAAGGACTCTCTTAGCTGCCTCCCAATCCTTCTTAGTGGGAGCATTTAGACTTCTACTCAGCACTCCTACTGCTGCAGCTAAATCCGGCCGGGTACAATTCATAAAATAGATTAGATTTCCCACTACTTGCCTGTAAAGAATAGTCTGCATGAACTTCTATTCTTCAGGAAATAATTCCTCGTCTAAGACTATGACTCCTTCTTCCTCACTTCCCTTCTTAAACTCCATTGGAGTTGTACAACTATTAGCTTTATCCAATTGAAATTTTTCAAGCATGTTCCCTATTGCTTCCTTTTGAGTGAGTCTTATAATTTTCCTTTTTCGGTCTCTCTCTACTTGAATTCCCAAAATATATTTTGCTTCTCCCATATCTTTCATTTCAAATCTCCGTTTAAGATCGGTTTTCAATTAATTAATTTTTTCTATTGATTTACTTAAAACAAGCAAATCATCAACATAAATTGCAATAAATAAAAAACCTTCCTCATCTTCGAAAATATAGATTGAGTGATCTGAGCTGATTCGAATATATCCCAGACCGGTAAGAAACACATCAAGCTTGTTATTCCATCGTCGAGGCGCCTGTTTCAAACCATAAAGAGTTTTAATCAGCCTGCATACCTTACTCTCCTCTCCTTCCTCCACAAATCATTCGGGTTGTCGCATGAAGATCTCCTCTTCCAATTCTCCATGCAAAAAGGCTTTCTTGATGTCCATCTGATGCACTTCCATGTCTTCCGCTGCTGCTAAACTGAGAAGTATGCGGACGGAGGGAATCTGACCACCGGGGCAAAGGTTTCCTCGTAGTCAATTCCCTCTTTTTGTGTAAATCCCTTTGCCACTAATCGGGCCTTGTAGCGCTCGATTGTGTTATCTGGGTTCAGTTCTAATTTGAAAACCCACATACAACCGATTCGTTTTCGGTTAGGTGGGCAATCCACCAGCTCCCAAGTATCGGCTGCCATAATTGAGGCCATCTCCTCATTGATGGCTGTCTTCCACCGGTTTCTTTTTGGACACGTCATCGCCTCTCCATAAGTTTGAGGTTCATCTTGATGAGATAGTTTTGTTACCTTGTTATTAACATGTTTTTCTTGCAACCTTTTGCTGCTTCTCCTTCCCCCCTCAAAATCTGAGGCACGAGTAGATGGTTCTCGTGGATTCTTTTGAACAAACTCGGCTTCTCCCTTATCCCTTGATTCCGAATCAATTTCCACCACGTCTTCCGCTTCGGGTAGAATTGTCACTGGAGTTTCCCCAACCGAGTCTTTTTCGGTCTGATTTGTACCTGCAAGAATGTCATCTTCTCTAAAACATGGATAGTTAGGAAGCTCAAAGTCATCGGAATTTTCTGACACATATCTAATTTTTACTGACTTTGTATATTTGAAAGGATACACAGACTTTCCTCTATCCCTAACTACTAGATGCTTTACTAAGATTATATCTTCCCTTTTTGGATCATAAACTCTGTATCCTTTAACATCCTCATCATATCCTAATAAGTATCCCGGTTTTCCTTTAGGATCTAGCTTCCAATTAGACCGATCAGTATCTAGACTGAATACTTGACTGTAGAAAACCTTTCAGTGAGATATGTTTGGTTTCCGGCCTGTCCATCTCTCATAAGGTGTTTGATCTTTTATTGCTGAAGTAAAAAATTTATTTTTTAGGTAATTAGCACAATTCATTGCTTCTGCCCAAAACCTTTTTCCTATCTTTTTACTGACAACATACTTCTAGCACTATCACTTAGTGTTCTATTTAACCTTTCAGCTACCCCATTCTGTTCCGGATTTTTTGGAACTGTCTTTTTGTGTTGAACCCCATCTTCCCTCAGAAAATCCTCAAACTGGTTAGAAGTCTACTCTCCACCATTGTCACTCCTTACTCTCTTGATTGGAGTTTCATGCAGTTTTTCGCTCCATGCTTTATATTGTCTAAAACAATCCTGAGCTTCTGACTTGTTTTTCAAAAAATACACCCGGGAATACCGAGACCAATCATCAGTGATAGTCATCATAAATCTCTTCCCCCCCGGTGAGGGCACTTTAGCCGGTCCACAAATATCTGTGTGTACTAGATCTAGAATTTTTTCTCCCTTATAGGTGGTTGTTTTAGTAAAGAGTAATCTGTGTGCTTTACCTTGAGCACACTAACTATAATCACTTATATTATCACTCTCACTGAACTGAATCCCTTCCACCACTCCCATCTTTTTCATCTCCCTTAACTTATCTAGATTTACATGCCCAAGCCTCGTATGCCACATTATAATATCATGAACACCAGCATAATAAAGTTTCTTCATTTCATTACTTAATATCAGCCTTAACATCCCATGGCTACCTTTCTCAACAATGAAATAGACTTCCTCCTCAAAACTAGCAGTAAAGACTCCTTCCTTAGTGCTAGTAAATAAAATCCTTATCACTAATACAGATGTAGAGATGAGGTTTTTGTTCAGCTCCGGAATAAACAATACATCGGCGAATGTTACTATTGATGTCTTTCCTTCTACTAACACTTTCAGATCTACCGATCCTACAAGAGAAGTGGTGACTTTCCTCCCATCCCCGTACACTATCTCTACGGTGGGAATATTTCTTATCTTAGTGAACAAGTGCCTATCCTTACACATGTGCATGGAGGCACCTGAATCTACAATCCAGCCTTCTTCACTTATCAATCCACCGTAAGCACATTTCTGCCTTCGTGGAATTTTGACCTCTTTTTTCGCCTCCAATTCCTCATCTAAAAGGAGCTCATCGTCCTCGTCCTCGGAATCCGCCTCATGTACCTGTGTTACAAGGGCCTTTTTCTTTCCTCTTGGGGTACCACCGGTCTTCCCCTCCTTTAACCGAAGCTAGCTTAGCTTACTGCACTCTGCCATATAATGCCCAGGTTTCTTACAAAAATGACATAAACCTTTAGGAGCCCTTGATTTTTCTGCTCGCTCCCCCTATAGTTTCCACCCGGTTTCTGAGAATCCTTGTTCCTCCAATCGGTCGCAGTTGCGAAGGTTTGGCCACTCTTTCTTCCCCTTTGGATCTCAATCGTATTCTCCCAAACGAGAATCATCCCTACCACTGAGTTCCATATCCACCTTGAGTCAGGCAAGTCCTGCACACGGTAAACTATGTTCACGAACTCATCAGGTAACTTCATCAGTAAACAGTAACCTTTTCTTTTTCACTAAATCTTTTCCCGCACTCTCTAGCTCCATGAAGAGTGTAGCAAGCTCATTGCAAAAATCCAACATATTTCCCCCTTTGTATACATACTCCTTAACTTTCTGATCACCCAACTGTTGTTGCTGAATCGTACCACTTCGGTACATCTCTATGAGAGTCATCCAAAGATCGGATGCCCTTTCTACCTGCAAATGAGGACATGCAAGTCCTTGAGTGAGATGGCGTAGGATGAAGTGTTTTGCCGCCATAATGTTGAAGTCCCAGGTTTCATTATCATTCTCCTCGTTCCTCAGAATAGGTGACATGAATGCCGAACCAGTTGCTATTGGTGTGGTCATCTCCTTCTCCTTTCCTTTGTCCACCACCTCTCCTTCTTTTGTTTCCTCCGTTGAAGATGGATCCTCTTTCCTGGTGAATCTGGTTCCTCCAAATCCTGGAGGAATTCAAAGACTTGATGGACGCCCCAACCGTCCACTCACTATCCCCTAAAACCTTTTTTCGCATAGAGCTCCTATCATCATACTTTCCCAGTATATGAAGCCGGTTCCATTAAAGATTGGTACCCTAGAGGGTGGGCCCATA
This sequence comes from Zygnema cylindricum, assembly GCA_037447655.1. Classification (NCBI taxonomy): domain Eukaryota; kingdom Viridiplantae; phylum Streptophyta; class Zygnematophyceae; order Zygnematales; family Zygnemataceae; genus Zygnema; species Zygnema cylindricum. Next base: position 212,834 of record JBBHKE010001172.1, read on the forward strand.
ACCTGAAACTCTGAGACCTCCATAAGTCCTCAGAGTGGACAGCTTCCAAGAAGCCTCTAGGATAACCCTGAACCCTTTGTGTTTCAGCAAAAACAACTACCACCCTGGCAAACAATAGTTCTGACCAACTTCACCCCTGTGAAGGCAAGACTCCCCTGAGTCGATATCAAAAAGTATCTCTGGATTTGCTCCCCTGAGCAGTAAGTTATGGAGGGTCAAAGTTGACCTTTTGTACAGAAGCTCTATGGGAGAGAGGGGCCTATCTCCTAATTTTTCTAAGTCCTATCTCTCTCACAGACTCTATCTACTGATGTACGGAGCCATTTAAAATGCATTTCCGTACATAAAAGTATAGCTGCCGGCGTACTTTCTGTACGAACACTGTACGACATGGCCTAAATGTCGACACGTGGTATGACCGGATTCGCTCCCGTAATCCTCGGAGATGTCGCGATCCAATGTAATTCCGCCACGTGTCATCCGATGTGAGGATGTCCATAAACCGTCGAAATCCCCTTCCGTGATCTCGGCGTTAATTTCGGCCGTCCGATTAAATTCATATTTAATCGTAGCCGTAATAAATACATGTGCGGTATTCTTTTCTATAAAGAAACAAATGCGTGGTATTGGTTTCTTATCCGTACCGGAATCCGTACTTTTACAATTAAGGATCTATGTCTCCTGTAAACAGTTATAGTTTAATGAATTTTCCTACTTGATAATATTTAATTAAATATCAAACCCTATATTACGTAACACTCGATAAAGACTTAACGGTTAAGGCTACCGGCTACCGGCTGTCTGCCGGCCGGTAGGTACAAGGATCAAATCCTGTAGCCGGCACTTTCTTTTAGTAAATAAACCCCTAACTAATATATAATCCTCGTAAACTTCTGGATAGCCTAGGTAGCCATGGCTCTAGCTCCCTCTCCAATTTCTCTGTGACTGCGACAAGTTTGAGAGTTGGAGAGAGAAGTTAGAGGTAAACTGCCTTGGCTTCTTTCTATATTTCTATTTAGACCTAGAAAATCTTTCAACATTAATTTCTACACCGAGGCATTCTACTTCTAACTTTTCTCTCCAACTCTCAAACTTGTCGCAGTCACTGAGAAATTGGAGAGGAAGCTAGAGCCATGGCTACCTTGGCTATCCTGAGGTTTACGGGAATTTTATGTTGGGGTTTATTTATTTATTTAAAAGGAATGTGCCGGCGACAGGAATTGATCCTTGTACCTACCGGCCGGCATACAGGAAGTAGCCGGTAGCCTTAGCCGTTAACTCTAGGACTAACATTACGTAGTATATAGTTTGATAATTATTTAAACATGTAAACGTAGGAATAATCATTTAACTGTTATTGTTTACGGGATACATAGATCCGGTAATGTATAAGTACGGAATACGCTACAGGCAAGAAATCAATACCGCGCATTTATTTTTTAAGTGAAAAGAATACCGCGCATGTATTTATTACGCCTACGATTAAATTCAAATCTAATCGGACGGCTGAAATTAGCGCCGAGATCGCGCAAGAAGATTTTGGCGGTTTGTGGCCATCGCCACATCGGATGACGCGTGGCGAAATTACATTGGACCGTGGAATCTCTGGAGATTATGGCACTGAATTCGGATATGACATGTGTCGACATTTAGGCCATGTCGTACAATGTCCGTACATAAAGTACACCGGCAGCTGTACTTTTGCATACGGAATTGTATTCTGATTGGTTTTGTACATCAGTAGATAGAGTCTGTGAGAGAAGCAAGACTTAGAAAAATTAGGAGATAGGACCCTCTTTCCCAGAGAGCTTCTGTACAAAAGGTCAACTTTGACCCTCCATAACTTACTGCTCAAGGGAGCAAATTCAGAGATTCTTTTTGCTATCGACTCAGGGGAGTCTTGCCTTCATGAGGTGTAGGTGGTCAGAGTTTTTGTCTCCCAGGGTGGAAGTTATTTTTGCTGAAACACAAAGTGGTCTGGATTATCCTAGAGGCTTCTTAGAACCTGTCCACTCTGAGGACTTATGGAGGTCTTAGAGTTTCAGGTTATGGGCCCACCCTCTAGGGTACCAATCTTTAATGGAACCGGCTTCATATACTGGGAAAGTATGATGATAGGAGCTCTATGCGAAAAAAGGTTTTGGGGGATAGTGAGTGGACGGTTGGGGCGTCCATCAAGTCTTGGAATTCCTCGAGGGTTTGGAGGAACCAGATTCACCAGGAAAGAGGATCCACCTTCAACGGAGGAAACAAAAGAAGTAGAGGTGGTGGACAAAGGAAAGGAGAAGGAGACGACCACACCAATAGCAACTAGTTCGGCATTCATAACACCTATTCCAAGGAACGAGGAGAATGATATTGAAACCTGGGACTTCAGCAATATGGCGGCAAAGCACTTCATCCTACGCCATCTCACTAAAGGACTTGCATGTCCTCATTTGCATGTAGAAAGGGCATCTGATCTTAAGATGGCTCTCATAGAGATGTACCAAAGTGGCACGATTCAGCAACAACAGTTGGCTGATCAGAAAGTTAAGGAGTATGTATACAAAGGGGGAAATATTTGGATTTTTGCAATGAGCTTGCTACACTCTTCATGGAGCTACACAGTGCGGGAAAAGATTTTAGTGAAAAAGAAAAGGTTAACTGTTTACTGATGAAGTTACCTAATGAGTTCGAGACATAGTCAACCGTGTGCAAGACTTGCCGGACTCAAGGTGGATATGGAACTCAGTGGTAAGGATGATTCTCGTTTGAGAGAATATAATTGAGATCCGAAGGGGAGGAAAGAGTGGCCAAGCCTTGGCAATAGCGACTGATTGGAGGAACAAGGATTCCTGAAAACCGGTCGAAAACTATTGGGGTAGGGAGCAGAAAAAACAGGCCGACGCGTTCGAACCTAGGGCTCCCAAAGGTTTATGTCATTTTTGTAAGAAACCGGGGCACTATATGGCAGAGTGCACTAAGCTAACCGAGCTTCGGTTAAAGGAGGGGCAGATCGGTGGTACCCTGAGAGGAAAGAAAAAGGCCCTTGTCACAGAGGTACTTGAGGCGGAATCCGAGGACGAGGACGATGAGCTCCTTTTGATTGAGGAGTTGGAGGCGAAAAATGAGGTCGAAATTCCACGAATGCAGAAATGTGCTTACGGTGGATTGAAAGGTGAAGCACGCTAGATTGTAGATTCAGGTGCCTCCATACACATGTGTAAGGATAGACACCTGTTCACTAAGATAAAAAAGATTACCAACGTAGGGATAGAGTACGGAGATGGGAGGATAGTCACCACTACTCTTGTGGGATCAGTAGATTTGAAAGTGTTAGTAGAATGAAAGACATCCATATTAACATTCTCCGATGTATTGTTTATTCCAGAGCTGAACAAAAATCTTATCTCTACATCTCTATAAGATGATAAGGGTTTTTTCACTAGCATTAGGGAAGGAGTCTTTACTGCTAGTTTTGAGGAGGATGTCTATTTCATTGCTGAGAAAGGTAGACATGGGATGTTTAGGCTGATCTTAAGTAATGAAAAGAAGAAATTTTATTATACTGGTGTTCATGATATTATGATGTGGCATAAGAGGCTTGGGCATGTGAATCTAGATAAGTTAAGAGAGATGAAAAAGATGGGAGTGGTGGAAGGGATTCAGTTCAGTGAGAATGATGATATTAGTGATTGTAGTGGATGTGCTCAAGGTAAATCACACAGATTACCCTTTTCTAAAACAGCCACCTATAAGGGAGAAAAGATTTTAGATTTAGTACATACAGATATTTGGGGACCAGCCAGAGTGCCATCACCCGGGGGTAAGATATTTATGATGACTATCACCGATGATTGGTCACGGTATTCCAAAGCGTTTTTTTTGAAAAATAAGTCAGAGGCTCAGGAATGTTTTAAACAATATAAAGCATGTAGTGAATAACTCCATGAAACCTCAATCAAGAGAGTAAGCAGTGACAATGGTGGAGAGTATACCTCTAACCAGTTTGAGGATTTTTTGAGGGAAGATGGAGTCCAACACCAAAAGACAGTTCCAAAAAACTCGGAACAGAATGGGGTAGCTCAAAGATTAAATAGGACACTAAGTGATAGTGCTAGAAATATGTTGTCCGATAAGAAGATAGGAAAATGGTTTTGGGCAGAAGCAATGAAGTCTGCTAATTACCTCAAAAATAGTTTTCTTACTTCAGCTATAAAAGGTCAAACACCTTATGAGAGATGGACCGGCAGGAAACCAGACATATCTCACTTAAAGGTTTTCGAGAGTCAAGTATTCAGTCTAGATACAGATCGGTCTAATTGGAAGCTAGATCCTAGAGGAAAACCGGGATACTTATTAGGATATGATGAGGATGTTAAAGGATACAGAGTTTATGTTCTTAAAAGGGAAGATATAATCTTAGTAAAGCATCTAGTAGTTATGGACGAAAGAAAGTCTGTGGATTCCTTCAAGTATACAAAGTCAGTAAATATCAGATTTGCGTCAGAAAATTCCGATGACTTTGAGCTCCCTAACTATCCGGGTTTTAGAGAAGATGACATTCTTGCAGATACAAATCAGACCGAAAAGGACTCGGCTGTGGAAACTCCAGTGACAACTCTACCCGAAGCGGAAGACGTGGTGGAAATTGATTCAGAATCAAGGGATAGGGGAGAAGCCGAGTTTGTTCGAAAGAATCCACGAGAACCATCTATTCCGGCCTCAGATTTTGAGGGGGGAAGGAGAAGTAGCAAAAGACTGCAAGAAAAAGAGGTTAATAACAAGGTAAAAAAACTATCTCATCAAGATGAACCTCAAACTTATGGAGAGGCATTGACTTGTCAAGAAAGAAATCGGTGGAAGACAGCCATCAATGAGGAGATGGCCTCAATTATGGCAGCCGATACTTAGGAGCTGGTGGATTGTCCACCTATCCGAAAACCAATCTGTTGTAAGTGGGTTTTCAAATTAAAACTGAACCCATATAACACAATCGAGCGCTACAAGGCCCGACTAGTGGCAAAGGGATTAACACAAAAGGAGGGAATTGACTACGAGGAAACCTTTGCCCCGGTGGTCAGATTTCCCTACGTCCGCATACTTCTCAGCCTGGCAGCAGCGGAAGATATGGAAGTGCACCAGATGGACATCAAGACAGCCTTTTTGCATGGAGAATTGGAAGATGAGATCTTCATGCGACAACCCGAAGGGTTTGTGGAGGAAGGAGATGAGAGTAAGGTATGCCGCCTAATTAAATCTCTTTATGGTTTGAAACTGGCGCCTCGACAGTGGAATAACAAGCTTGATAAGTTTCTTACCGGTCTGATATATATCCGGATCAGCTCAAATCACTCAATCTATGTTTTCAAAGATGAGGAAGGTTTTATATTTATTGCAATTTATGTTGATGATTTGCTTGTTTTAAGTAAATCAATGGAAAAAATTAATAAATTGAAAACCGATCTTAAGGGGAGATTTGAAATGAAGGATATGGAGGAAGCAAAATATATATTTTGGGAATTTAAGTAGAGAGAGACCGAAAAAGAAAGATTATAAGATTGACTCAAAAGGAAACAATAGGGAACATGCTTGAAAAATTTCAAATAGATAAAGCAAATAGTTGTACAACTCCAATGGAGTTGAAGAAAGGAAGTGAGGGGAGTGAGGAAGAAGGAATCATAGTCTTGGACGAATAATTATCTCCTGAAGAACAGAAGTTCATGCATACTATTCCTTACAAGCAAGTAGTGTGAAGTCTAATCTATTTTATGAATTATACCATGTCGAATTTAGCTGCAGCTGTAGGAGTGCTGAGTAGAAGTCTAAATGCTCCCACTAAGACGGATTGGGAGGCGGCTAAGAGAGTCTTTAGATATTTGTATGAACTAGAGATCTATGGTTGCATTTGGGTGGGGAGAATACTGACATCACTACTTGGAGTGATGCCAGTTATGGTGATGCTCCGATGAGGAGATGTACTTCTGGATATGTATTATATGTGGGTGATGTAACTCTGAGACCTCCATAAGTCCTCAGAGTGGACAGCTTCCAAGAAGCCTCTAGGATAATCCTGACCCCTTTGTGTTTAAGCAAAAATAACTGCCACCCTGGCAGACAAAAACCCTGACAACCTGCACCCCTGTGAAGGCAAGACTCCCCTGAGTCAGTAGCAAAAAGAATCTCTGAATTTGCTCCCCTGAGCAGTAAGTTATGGAGGGTCAAAGTTGACCTTTTGTACAGAAGCTCTCTGGGAGAGAGGGTCCTATCTTCTAATTTTTCTAAGTCCTATCTCTCTCACAGACTCTATCTACTGATGTACGGAACCAATCAGAATTGAGTTCCGTACGCAAAAGTACAGCCGCCGGTGTACTTTCAGTACGGACATTGTACGACATGGCCTAAATGTCGACACATGTCAAATCCGGATTCGGTGCCATAATCTCCGGAGATTCTACAATCCAACGGAATTTCGCCACGTGTCATCCGATGTGGCGATGGCCACAAACCGCCGAAATCTACCTCCGCGATCTCGGCGCTAATTCCGGCCGTCCGATTAAATTCAGATTTAATCTTAGCCGTAATAAATACATGCGCGGTATTTATTTCACTTCCGAAACAAATGCGCGGTATTGATTCGTAATCCGTACCGTTATCCGTACAGGTTCTATGTATCCCGTAATCCGTAACAGTTAAATGAATTTATCGTACGTATACATCTTTAAATAATTATCAAACTATATAGTATGTGTCACTATAGCTAGACCTAACGGCTAAGGCTACCGGCTATTTCCTATCTGCCTGCCGGTAGGTACATGGATCAAATCCTGCCGCCGGCACTTAACTTATAATTAAATAAATAAACCCTAGTATTAAATTCCCGTAAACTTCAGGATAGCCAAGGTAGCCATGGCTCTAGCTTCCTCTCCAACTTCTCAGTGACTGCAACAAGTTTGAGAGTTGGAGAGAGAAGTTAGAGATAGACTGCCTCGGCTTCTTTCTATTTCTATTTAGACCTAGAAAATACTAATAAATCCATTAGTTCTACAGGTGATGGGGCTTGCTGTTGGAGTAGCAAACAGCAAAAAGTTATTGCTCAATTCACCATGGAGGCTGAGTATATGGCCTCCTTCTCTGCTGTAAAAGAATTGATGTGGGTCAAGTCTTTGCTTGGTGAGCTTGGTCACCTTAAGTGTGGTGTGGAGAAAAATTTTTGTGATATTCAGGCAGCAATCTCTATTTCTGCCAATCCTAAACATCATTTTAAAGCCAAACACATGGACATCAGACTCAGCTTTGATAGAGGGAAAGTAGAAAACAAAATAATCAGTTTAGAGTACCGACCAGATAGTGAGATGGTAGCAGATATGATGACCAAACCTATGCCATCCCCTAAGCTAATTTTTTGCAGGGAGAAGTGTGGTCTGAAATTAAAGATTGACTAGAAAATAAGGGGAGTGTAGAAATTAATACTCCGTTTTAAGTATTTTCTAGGTCTAAATAGAAGTATAGAAAGAAGCCGAGGCAGTCTACCTCTAACTACTCTCTCCAACTCTCAAACTTGTCGCAGTCACTGAGAAATTGGAGAGGGAGCTAGAGCCATGGCTACCTAGGCTATCTAGAGGTTTACGGGAAATATATATTAGTTAGGGGTTTTATTTACTAAAAGGTATGTGTCGGCCATAGGATATGATCTCGGTACCTGCCGGCCGCCAGACAGCCGGTAGCCGTTAGACTTAGCCATTAAGCCTAGAACTAGTGATACGTACTATATGGATTGATATTTAATTAAACATTAATTCGTAGGATAATTCATTTAACTGTAATTGTTTACGGGATACATAGATCCGGTAATGTAAAAGTACGGATTACGGTACGGATAAGAAATCAATACCGCGAATTTATTTCTTTAGCGAAACGAATACCGCGCATGTATTTATTACGCCTACGATAAAATGTGAATTTAATCGGATAGTCGAAATTAGCGTCGAGATCGCGGAAGAAGATTTCGGCGGTTTGTGGTCATCGCCACGTCGGATGACACGTGGAAAAAATACATAGGATCGTAGTATCTCTTGAGATTACGGCACCGATCCAAATATGACATGTGTCGACATTTAGGCCATGTCGTACAAAGTCCGTACATAAAGTACACCAGCAGCTGTACTTTTGTGTACATAACTGTGATATGATTGGCTCCGTACATCAATAGATAGAGTCTGTGAGAGACATAGGACTTAGAAAAATTAGAAGATAGGACCCTCTCTCCCAGAGAGCTTCAATACAAAAGGTCAACTTTGACCCTCCATAACTTACTGCTCAAGGGAGCAAATTCAGAGATTCTTTTGCTATCCACTCGGGGAGTCTTGCCTTCACAGGGGTGCAGGTGGTCAGGGTTTTTGTCTACCAGGGTGGCAGTTATTTTTGCTGGAACACAAAGGGGTCAGGATTATCCTAGAGGCTTCTTGGAAGCTGTCTACTCTGAGGACTTATGGAGGTCTCAGAGTTTCAACAGAGAGGTCCGAATTTCTGTAAACAACCTCACTTTCGTCTAATGGAACTTCACACTAATTTCGCTTCTACATAGCGAAACAGAGAAAATTTTTGATGTTAGTGCAGGGTAGAGGACATTCGAACAAGAATTGTTGCCATAAAGCACTAGAGAAGCATTTTTGGCGTGTAGTGAAACCTTGCAACGAGCTTGTACTTTCCGGCGCTAACTGCAGTACAGTAACGTTTTGCTACTCTACAATACACCATGAATGGCTATTAGTGTCAATGTTTTTTTCGCCACTTATAACATTTATTCTCCGTACACACTTGTCAGATTTTAAATTTGAGACCGCCAATCGGAAGTTGAGAATCTTACCTTTCAATCGCAACCGTCATATCCAAAATCCGACAGGTGTGTACGGAGAAAAAGATGTTATAAGTGGCAAAATAAACATTGACACTAATAAGTAATAACGGTTCAAGGTGTACTATACTGTAGCTAGTACGGCGCTCCATGTTCCAACGAGTTCTACTCAGGACTGTACTGTACTGTCGCCCGTTGGCTCATCATGTTCGCCGATTGTAACATTGCTGCAGAAAGTGCAAACCCTAATTTAGGCTAAATGGCATTCGCGAAATAAACCAACACCCCCCAAAATGCCGTATTGTTAATACTAAATAGGGTTACCTTACGTGGAAGAACTTTGCCAAGGGAGTACTCCCATTGCAATGGAATGTTTTGAAATTTGAAATTTGAAGTTGTTGGCTTACGGCAAACGATATCATAAAATACTTTTTGTAATTTTCGTATAAGGTGCAAACCATAGTTCAAAAGTAGGTGAAAGTAGGCCCATACAATATGCATATTGTACGCAAAACATACAATATGGCCTTAAGAGTTAAGACCCATATTTTATTGGTCGCAAAATGAAAAATAATAGTAACAGCCTAACAGGGTTGATTTGCACATCGATCGATATAGAATTAAACGTCATGTCTAAATTTTGAAAAACAATAGGATTTTCTTTTATTTTTCCGTGAGTTTTGAGGTATTTTTTGTTTTTACCGTCAGATTCGGACAATCGGACGGTCGCTGATCAAAGTACACCGCGCATCGTCATTAGAGTATTGAAAAAATTAGAGTAAAAAAAGAGAAAAATTTAATTAGAGTAATTTACTCTAATTTATGTGACTGAACTGTTTCAAAAAGGAATTTACTCTAATTTATGCGATGTACTCTAATTTGGAAAGCTAATATCCTCTACTTTAAATAAGGTATTCGTACAAAATCTGACAAGATATACAGTTTATCGTCACTTTGACGTTTGCACTACACGGTTTGTTAAAACGCAGTTTCATGATAATGGCCTGTATTAAATCATTATTTGTACTTTTTAACTTATAAAAGTACAATTTTGCACGATCGGACGTCGTCCGTACTCCACACTATTTAAAACGAACATATATTAGAATTAAAAACGCTAATTAAACCTTACCTTAAATAGGATAATGAAAAAATTAGAATCATTTACTCTATTTGATGTGATAGAGCCGAAATTTCGAGCGACCGAATGAGAGTAATTTACTCTAATAACGATTCGCGGTGTAGCGATCTAAGAAGATCACATGAAGAGCCCATAACACAACTTACGATAAGACTTACGGCCGCTTTTTCTTTTTTTTCCGGGTTATTTTTCCCACGGAATGTCATCCTACGCCGAGTCAATTCGCTAAAAAATTTCGCGTGCGCTCGACTATGATGATAAGTCATATTCGTACGTTCGTACAATAGTGTGCACAACGCACACACATACAGTATGCTTACTCTCCGTGAGTTTTGTGCAAAGTTTTGTGCGCCTACCAATGGCCTACCATAAAAACGCCTACTGTTGAACTATTGGAAAAACTCGTCAAAATACTGTAGATGTCAGCCTATAAACTAAATGCGTGTACGAAATTGTTTTGCCACGTATCACATGTTATTGACAAAATTGAAGAATTGGTACCGTACCACGTACGCATGTGTTCACATGCTGACAGTAGTCAAGATTTTTTCAAGCGTAAGTTTTGAAATGTAAGATTTGTACAAGTGGACTAATTTGTACGAACATAAAATTTCAACTACGAAAGGAACAAAGAAAAATATGCGAGTGAAACTGCGAAAGACAAAGGAAGGCAGAGGAGTCGTCGTGGCGTTTTGTACGGTCATAAATGGAAGTGCTGCCATCCCCTTTGCTGGGCATCTACTGGCAGGATGGGCGCGATTGGATGCGGAAACAAAAAGTATCGAACGGTCAATGTTTACTCTCGGGACCCTTAAGAGAATCTTGTAGTAAAAAAGTTTAAAAAAAAATACGAAACAAAGGCAGTACAAAAAATTTACTGAAACGTACGAGTCCATTGAATATTTGAATGCTATTGGTGTTCAAAAATGTTAGTGATAAAGAAACAACTACAGTACATACTACTGTAGTGTTGTTACCATTTCAGATTCTATGATAAAAAAGCTTACAAAACATTTACTATAGTTAACACACATAACACTATTTTA
>JBBHKE010001174.1:0-76448 GCA_037447655.1 Zygnema cylindricum
GTATCTATGCATGCCGTATACAGTTTTAGTTAAATGGATTTGTTCCTCCATAAATATATATATATATATATATATATATATATCTATCACATACTATATCACTTAGCATTGGTCCTAGTCTTATAGGATAAAGCTGACCGCTATCGGCCAACTTGACGAACCGCAGGTACCGGGATCAAATCCCGGATCCGTCAGGTATATTTTTAGTAACCTACTAAAAATAACTGCATGTTGAACTAAGGCAGCCATGGATCAACCACCCTCTCTATCTTTCAGTGACTACAACAAGTATGGGGGCTAGAGAGAGGAGAGGTGGAGGCAGGCTGCACGTCCTTTTCTTTTCTTTTATACCAACATATTTAAACCTAGAAAATACTCTTGAAATCTATTAATTTCAACAACTGGTAGGTCTATTAAAAGGAAGTCCATATGGTTGAAAAGTGATTTTATAAGTCAAGTGTGTCGAGTTTACTATTTTTTTTATTTTGAAATTGTCACTATGGTGCACTAACGTGCTGAGCATCAAATATATTTGTTAGTTGTTATTTTCTTTCTTGTTCGTAATAGTGATTAGTTCAAGAATGTTTATATTTTGTATTTTTATTGATTATGATTTTTTTTGCAATTTTTTTGCATATTTACGTTTTTATTTATATTTTTAGTTTTGATTTGCCTAAAAAATAAATGTTGAAAGAGTTATGGTTGAGCTCTATTCACTGTAATTTGGTAAACCATATAGTATTTTCGAGCATTGCACAATTTATGGTTGCATGTGATTTGTTATAATACGTTTGATTATTTGTTTCACAATCTGATGTTGTTCTTCATAACCGTGTTATAATGTTTGGTGAATGTCTACAATTTATCGTCAATTGCATTTATTGTTTTTACGTAATATATAGCACTTTATTTGTGGCTATTCACAATAATAATGTTGGAATGTTCATATTATGTACAACGTATCGAATGAATTTGTCGCATTATTATGTGCATATATATATATATATATATATTTTTGTTAATTGTGGTTAGTTTGACTGTTTGCATATGAATATGATTGTGAGAATAAAAATGTATTGTTTTCAAACTAAGACTATCATTTATGGTGTTCGTTGAATATTATAATGTTAATATTATTTACTCGATGAGATAAAAAAGAAGTAAAAAAGAACATTTCCTTTTATGAATAATATCATAACTAGCAATTTTATTTGTATTAATATGCCTGTAAAAATCCTTATGGAGAATATTTTTTTTAGTGTTGTGTATGGCGTCAACGCGATAAAATTGATACCGATAGTTAACGGTTATCGATAGGTGAGGGATCCTAATTTATCGCTCCAAGACCAATAAATTCCTCATCAACGATAAGTGGAAAAAAATATAGTACGCTATATAATAGTAATTTGTAACATACTATATTATGTATGCTCATTGTTTATAATGTGGCTTGCCACATACGACAATTTGTGTACGTGGAATACACCGTACGATTGTACGGTATGAACACGTACAATTATCGCCGAAAGTTATCAAACCGGTGTTATCGCGATAAAAAACGGATAATATGGGTTTTTTATCTCGATAACATCGGTACTGATATATCGTGATAATATATTGATTATCGATGGGCCAGAAAAAGGGGCATATAGGTTATCGGCAAATGGCCACCGATGCACAACAATACTTTATTTGGGATTCCAATACCATCTCGCTCACTGTCCCACTAACGCTACAGTAGTTTTCTTACTGTGTTTAAAAATACAGGCGCAAAACCCTTTATTGTTTTTTCTATGTAGTAGTTGGCACCTTTTTGGTATAAGTCCATAGTTTACCTTTTGGGAAGTATTAAATGCCATCTTCTCAATATTTATGGTCTTTTGAGGTCGGCGGAATGAGAGTACGAAAACCATAGTTCAAAAGTAGGTGAAAGTACACCCATACAATATGCCTATTGTACGCAAAAAATACAATATACCCTTAAGACCCATATTGTATTGGCCGCAAAATGAAATAAAATAGTAACAGGGTTGAGTTGCACATGGATCGATAGAGAATTAAACGTCATGTATAAATTTGAAAAAAAATCGGACAAAAAAATATATTTCTGAGAGTTTTGAGCGACTTTTTATTTAAACCGTTAGATTTGGACGATCGGACGGTCGCTGATCAAAGTAACGACTTAAGACGATCACATGAAAAGCCCATAACAGAACTTACGATGAAGGCGCCGACAAAAGACCTACAATAGAAACGCCTACTTTTGAACTATGACGAAAACCAATAAAATCAGGATCGAACGGTAATATATAATTACATGTTACGCACGTTTCCAACATAGTTTTTGACTCGGTCAATTGTATAACCATTATGTGATACTCCACGCATATTTACTAGTGTTGTGTATCGGTAAAAAACTTATCGCGATAACACCGATACCGATAGTTATCGGTTTTCGAACGGTCAGCGGTCTCGATATATTTGTACTTTCTGTACTTTCTGTACTTTCTGTCCGGAGTGCTTTCTGTCCGGTAAACTGAACGGTAAATTTACTAGAAATGTACGGTTTTTTATGGGAAATGTACGGAATTTGACGAAATAATACGTTGCACTTTGTAGAACTTTTTGGGCGGTTAACTGAACATAAATTTTACGAGAACGTACGGAATTGTACGAATAAACTGATTATCATGGAACGGTAAAAAGACGGCGGACACAAAGTACAATGGATGCAAAATAACATTATGCGCGCCGCCGAAATCGAACGGACGACATTCAATGAGAAAATACGAGCAGACGGTCAGCGTGAGCGCCGGAATCTCGGAATGGCTTTTTGGCGGCTTTTGCCAAAAAAGCCGACGGATTGACACGTGGCAGGTTTCCAGTGGATCCCAAAAAATAAAGGGACAAAGCCACGGCGTCGGATGTGAAAGGTACATCGTTTTAAGTGGAGCCGTACTAAAGACGTACACATCTTATGCCGGCTACTGTACTTTCGGCTTGTACAAATGATCTGATTGGTAGGTACCTCTGGGGTTGTGAGTAGGGTGCGTCGGGGGAATAAGACGTACAGCTGAGTGTACATGTCGTACATTTATCTGTACGGCTCGTACAGTTATCGCCGATAGTTATCGTTATCGGCATTATCGCCGATAAGTAGCCGATATTATTGGCTACTTGTTGGCGATAAGAATGATAGCGATATATCGTACCAATATATCGATTATCGGGTCCCCGAAAAAAGGCCCATATCGGTTATCGGCAAATCCTTACCGATATACAACACTAGAAAAAACACATGACGACAACTTTTTGTACATCCTAAGTTCGAAGATGACGCAAATTGTACTTGCGATTTCTTCGTACGGTTACAACTTTAGCAATACGATCCTAAGTTTTTAAGGAAAACGACAAGAAAAAGCCCGTACTTAGCCACATAGGGCCGTACCCTAAGATTTAACTACTCGCACATGTAACTTTCCTCGTCTATTTCCTTAAGCTCTCATGTTGAAGTCCATCCTATTCAACGTAGATTAACTCTCTTCACTGATTTTCATACGTTGTGATATTGAATTCATTATCTTTCCTCCAAAATGTTTTCCATTTCAAAGTACTTATGTTTTCGAGAGTATATAAACATTAACGTCGATTAAAGGTTCGACCCATCTGCCAAAGGGTTTTCTTTTGTTTTTTTTTTTAACTTAGCGGCGTACTGCTAAAGATACAACCATAAGAAGAATTTACAAAAATGCAGAGTACAATTTGCGACATCTTTGAATGTACCACAAATTATCGTCTTGTGCATTTCGACCCACAACCACGTCATCTTCAAACTTTGTCTTAAAACACATCAGCAATGTGTTTTGAAATTAAGTAACACCGCTCCACAAATATAAAAACAGATCTATTATTTCTTTTTATCTGCTTGCATCTTGTATTTAATTTTTTTTGCAAGGGTCTCAAGGCTTCAATGCCATTTCAAGGGAAGATGAAAAATCTGTGAAGGCGCCACTACAACTCGCACTCAGTGCCTCTCTCACCTTGCGCCCCATTCACCCCTAGGTTAGAAAAACTGGATCGAAAGTTGCAGCGAGTATTTGTGAGTTTTTGTTATTGGCACCATCAAGGATTCCCACGTGCACCTCAACGGACTTTCCAAGGACTCCTGAAAATTAAAGACATCGAGTCACATTCCCTAAAAAAAAAAAAACATATTTCAAAAAAAAAAAAACAATTTTAAAAAAAAAAACAATTTTAAAAAAAAAAAAAAACATTTTCCACACAAAAATTGTTTTTCCAAAAAAAAAAAAAAAAAAAATTTTCCCCACAAAAATTGTTTTTCCAAAAAAAAAAAAAAAAAAAATTCCTTCAAAAAAAAGTCATTTTATATACGTCTTTATGGGCCAACACAAAGTGAAAAAATATGAACCAGAAACAAAAAAAAGGAAAATATATTTCTTCCAACCGTTACAATATTGTCAATTTAACAAAATTAAAATCGAGTAGAATAAAAAATTACAGAAAAAAAAAGAAAAAAAAAGGAAAAAAAAACACTAAATACACGGTCCGGGGCTTATAATTCCTTTCCTTTCTCTTTTTCTTAACACATTAACTCAAAACCACCTACGATTTTATAATTTCAATTCAGAATCAAACTTTTAAAAAGATTTTCCTAACTTAAAAAAAAATCAAAAGGGGGGAACCAAAATTACTTTTACAGTTTAAAAGAGTTCGGATCGATTTTTTGGTTCGGATCGGTGCTGGGCGTCGGAGGAGGGAGGGAGGGGAAAAAGACTGAGAAAACCTATGTAAAGGAAAAAAGGCCTCAAATGTTTTTCTTCACAGCGCGGTAACAAAGTATAGAGGGCAATAAAATCAAAGTGAAAAAAAAAAACGATATATATGATATATATGATATATATGATATATATACATATGTATACATATACATACTATACATGCATATAAATAAATAAAAAGATAAATAAATAAATAATAATAAAGAAAATAAATAAAATAAACAAAAAAAAGGGGTACCTTCCAGAGCATAAATGGAGTTGTAGTGAACTTCCGCCCAAAAACTGATCCACAGCTCTGGGAAACAAAAGGGGGGGGAGGGAGAGAGAGAGAGAGAAGGGAGCACAGAGAGAGGGGGGGAGAGAGAAAGGGAAGGGGGGAGAGGGAGAGAGAGGGAGAGAGAGAAAGGTCAGGCACACACTCACATTGGTTTTAAAAACAGCAGTAAAACAAAAAAAAATACAAGAGGTTGAGGATACTACTCTGCATAAAAAGGGAGAAAATGGAGGAGGGGAGGGGGAGGGAGAGGGAAAACAAAAAAAAGACAAAAATAAACCAAGGAAAAAACAAAAAAAGTACAGAAAAAGAGATAATAGTTACCCCGAGTTGGTTTATAATCGCCACGTGGCATAATCTCGATCGAAAATTTGTCCTTATATGACGTGACGAGCGAGATCTTGACTTTGTACTGTAGCCCAGAAAAGACAAAAAAACAAAAGAAAAAAAGGAAAGAAAGGGGGGAAGGGGGAGAGAAGAGGGGAGAGGGAGGGATGGGAAAAAATAAAATGAGCCAAATTTAGTTAGTGTGGAAAACATTACTTTTTTTTTCACAAAAACAACTTCAAAGATTTGAAAGGGGGGGGCGATGTGAGAGAGAGAGAGAGAGAGAGAGAGAGAGAGAGAGAGAGAGAGAGAGAGACAAGGGAGGATAGGGAAAGGCAAGGAGAAGAATGGACAGTGAAGTAAGAGAGGGAAAGGTAAAAAGGGGCAAGAGGGAGAGAGAAAGGAAAGGGGGAAGAGATTGGCAGGAAAGAAAACAAAAGAGAAAGGAGGGAGAATGAGGGAGGGGGGGGGAGAGAGGTTGGAAACTGGAGGTAAGAAAGGGAAAGAAAGGGAGAGGAGGGAGCAAAGGGAGATAGATAGTGAGAGGGAGAGAGAGAGGGAGAGCGAGAGAGAGAGAGAAAAAGAGGGAGAGGGAGAGAGAGAGAGAGCGAGAGAGAGAGAGAGAGAGAGTCCTCACAGCATCTGCCGCTGCCTGGAGAGTCACGTGATCTCCCCACTCTCCGTTTCTGTTCCATTCCACGCAACGGTTGAACTGTTAGGGGGAGAGAGAGAGAGAGGGGGAGAGGAGTAGGGAAGACAGAGAGGGAGAGAGAGTAGTGGAGAGAGGAGAGATAGTAGAGAAGAGAGTGGGAGAGATAGTAGGAGAGAGAGAGGAGAGATAGTAGGGGAGAGAGAGAGGGAGAGAGAGTAGTGGAGAGAGGATAGATAGCAGGGGGAGAGAGTGGAAGAGATAGTAGGGGAGAGAGAGGGAGATTGAGTAGGGGAGAGGGAGAGGGAGAGAGAGCAGTGGAGAGAGAGGAGAGAAGAGAGAGGGAGAGAGTAGTAGAGAGAGAGGAGAGATAGTAGGGGGGGGAGAGAGAGGAAGAAAGAGTAGGGGAGACAGAGAGGGAGAAAGAATAGGGGAGCGGAGAGGAGAGAGAGTGGGGGGAGAGAGAGAGGGAGAGAGAGGGAGAGAGGGAGAGAGAGAGGGGGATAGAGAGGGAGAGAGAGAGAGGGAGAGAGAGGGGGAGGGAGGAGGGGGGAGGCTCTAACGCAACAGTATACTGTTAGGCCGGAGACAGTTTTTAAATTTTCTTCTAAAATGAAATGATAAAAACATTCAGAAAGAAATAAAAACAAAAAAGAATCGAAAAGGAAAAGATGACGCATTCAACAGCTTGTTCCCCCCCCCCCCCTCCCCTCCCACCCCCCCATCCCCCCATTTTGACTCACTTCTCCTTTTTATTTATTTATTTATTTATTTATTTACTTTTTTCCTTACTTGCTCATTTTTTTTTATGTAGTCTGAAAAATTTTCCGGAATATGCGCCTCGTAAAAATCTTGATGTTTTTTTAAGCTGCCCGGAAAAAAAAAAAAAAAACCTCATCGAAAATGTTAAGGTAAAAAACAAAATTAAAATAAATAAAGGGATAAACAAAAAAATGAGGAGTCATGAGAAAAATTCCCCACAAAAAAATGTGAAGTGAAAATCATCGATAAAAAAAAAGCAAGGGGAGAGAGAGGGAGACAGAGGAGAGAGAGAGGGAATAGAGAGGAGATAGAGGAGAGAGAGCGAGAGAAGGGGAGAGAGAGTGGGAGAGGGGGGAGAGAGAGGGAGAGAGAGGGAGAGAGAGACAGCGAGGAGAGAGGAGAGAGGGGGAGAGAGGGGGGGGGAGAGAGAGAGAGAGAGAGAGAGAGAGAGAGAGAGAGAGAGAGAGAGAGAGAGAGAGGAGAGCAGAGAAGAGAGGAGAGAGAGAGAGAGAGAGAGAAGAAGAGAGAGAGCGGGAGAGAGAGAGAGAGAAAGGGGGGAGAGAGAGGAGAGGCGAGAGAGAGAGGGGCATGAGAGAGAGACAGGCATGAGAGAGAGACAGGCATGAGAGAGAGTCAGGCATGAGAGAGAGAGAGAGAGAGAGAGATAGAGAATTACCCTGATGGAACCACTTTATTTCTCACTTTGGGCGTGATTTTCTGGAGTGCCGTCCAAACTGGTCAGAAAGGGGCCCGAAACTGAAAAAGACAAAAAAAAAGAGAGGGGAGAGAGAGAAAAAGAGGGAGAGGAAGAGTGAGAGGGAGAGGGAGAGGGAGAGGGAGAGGGAGAGGGAGAGGGAGAGGGAGAGGGAGAGGGAGAGGGAGAGGGAGAGGGAGAGGGAGGAAATAATAAAGACTTAATACTAAGAAGACGGTTATAAGATGTACAATACCAGATTGCCAAACAAAGACGAGAACAAAAAACAAAAAGTTTTGATAAATGTCAGAAAATAAACAATGCGGATCGAAAATCAGTTTTAATTGTTTACTTATTTATTCATTTATTTGCAAATGCAAAATTTCTATGATTAAACTCCCCCCCCCCCCCATTCCTCTCTCACGGGACGCCATGCTTTTTCAATAGCCCCTCGGCTAATCCTTTGTACCCACAACCTTTATATATATATATAGTATATATATATATATATATATATATATATATATATATATATATATATATATGTATATACATATACGTACATAAATAGACACACACACACACACACACACATGTAAATATATATTTGTACCGATTATATACTGAAATATTATGTACATATATACATATATACATTTGTGCAATATATACATATACACACATAAATACACATAGTATATATTTACACACATTATACATATAACATAACATATATAACATATATACACATACATAAATAGACAAACACACACACAAATATACATAAATATATATATACATAAATATATATATATATATAGTATATATATATATATATATTAGTGTTGTGTAACGAAGGCCCCTTGCCGATATTCGATATGTACCTAATTTTGGGTACCCCGATAATTGATATATCGTCACGATATATCGAGAAGCTCAATATCACGATATTTTACCGATATATCGGCCGATAATTCGATATGTTTTTATTGCGATGTATCGCAGTGACGCTAGGTCAAAAAAGAATTTCAAAAGCTCCCCCCCCCCCGTGGCGCGCGCTCAGTTGGGGGGAAGGGAGGGGGTATATTCCGTATGATTTGCCGTACGATTAACCGTACGAAATCTGTACGGACCACCACCTCCTACCAAATATATCGCGATAATTTTCGTTGGTACCGGAGCGATATATCGGGCCCTCTGACCACTCGAT
This sequence comes from Zygnema cylindricum, assembly GCA_037447655.1. Taxonomy (NCBI): domain Eukaryota; kingdom Viridiplantae; phylum Streptophyta; class Zygnematophyceae; order Zygnematales; family Zygnemataceae; genus Zygnema; species Zygnema cylindricum. The sequence goes on from JBBHKE010001174.1 coordinate 8,716, forward strand.
ATTCGATATTTTGAATATCGAATTTATCGCGATAAATTCTTACCCGATACACAACACTAATATATATCTCATAGAGGCGAGGAGGCTACCTGGCAATTTCCATCGCCCTCGATTTGACGCTCTCGCAAACCGTAGGTATGCAATCTGAAAAAAAAAAAAAAAATACAATAACAAATAAGTACATAAAATATGTTAGATATAGATTAAAATACAAAACTCATTTATTTCCTTCTCTTTTATCTATCTACAATAGAGGGGGAAGGAGGAGAAAGGAAAGGAAAAATGTAATGAAAGGTAACGAGAGAGGATAGAGTCAAGGGAGTGAAGGAGAGAAAAGAGAACCCAGAAACAAAGCAAGGGACTTTGCCCTCTCCCTGTCCCTGTTTGTCTCTCTCTCTGTCCCTCCCTCTCGCCCTCCCTCTCCCCTTCCCTCCCTCTCCCCCCTCCCCTCCCTCTCTCCCTTTATTTTCCCCCTTCCCTCCCTCCCTTCCCTCCCTCCCTTCCCTCCCTCCCTTCCTCCCTCCCTCCCTCCTTTGGGTGAATAGTTTCTAACCAAACCCCTCTCCCAAAATAATAATGAAAAAAAAAAAAAAACAGAAACAAAACTTACCTTTCCGTCAAAATCTCGTGGTTGTTGTAAGATTCGGTCGGCTCCGGAAGACTTCCGCTATTGACCCGCATTTCGTGCTGCCCCGAAAGAAAAAAAAAAGAAAACGGAGTTACTTCAAAAAATGAAAAAGTGAAAAAGTGATAAAATTGAAAAATTGAAGAAAAAAACAACAAAAAACGAGGAGGTTTATTGAAACTAAAAACAGCAATTTTACGCCCTAAAAAAAAGAAAAACAAAGTTACAGAATTAAAAAAAATGAATAACTGAAAAAGTGAAAAATTAAAGAACTGAAAAAAAAAAAAAAAAAAAACGAGGAGATTTACTGAATCTAAAAACAGTATTTTTACGCCCTAAAAAAAAAAAAAAAACGTTTCTTCTCAAAAACAAACGATAAAACCAAATTGTTGTATCGAACTTATTTTCGTTTAATTTTACGTAATTCGATCCATACAAATTCTCAACAATCGGTAGGTATTGTTTTCTGTGATAATTTTCATTTCTTGCGATTATTATATTCATTTTTTGCAATTACTTCATCCGGTTTTTTGCGATTATTTTTTTCATTTTCTGCAATTATTTCGTTCGTTTTTATAGGCAATATTCTCTCTTTCATATTCTCTGTTCGATATTAGTAATATTTTCAACGCCCAAAAAGTTGAAAATATGTTCAAAGCTTTTTTTTTTAATTATTATTTTTTCCACACGTCCTACAAGAGATCCTCGTCCAAATCACTAATTTTTTTATTTTTCTTTAGCGTATTTTTTTTCATTCATTTGGTCTTTAGCATCTTTATTTTTTTTTCGTCTTTTCTTCTCAGAGTCCTAGGCATTTTTGCAGTTTTTCAAAGATTTTGGGGTATCTTAGGGTTTGTTAGGGTTTTGAGGTTGTTTAGGGTTACTTAGTGTCTTAGGGTTTCTTAGAGGTTCTTATACTTTTTTAGGGTTTTTTAAGAGTTTTTGAAGGGTTATTTAGGTTTATTTACTTTCTGATGTAATTTTTGGTGTTTTTTTCCTTTTTTTGGTGGGAACTAAGTTTAATGGGTACAAACAATAAGATTACACGCAATTTCATTCAAAGTAGAAACTAAAAAATGACCTAAAAAAACAGCCGACAAAAACAGTTTTCACAGGCACAAAGATTTTTTTTTTCTATTTGATTATTTGATTATGCTATTTATTCATTTATTTATTTTTCCTTATTCTCACCGGAAAGGACTCCAATCGACCGAGTCTTCTTCGCACTTCTTGTTTCATATCCGCAATTTCCATTTGCTCCACTTGCAAGCCTGCCCGGAAAAAAAAAATGAAAAAATGAACTAAAATAAAGAAAAATCTGCAAATCTGCCCGGGGAAAAAAAAAGGGAGAGGGAGGAAAAGGAGAGGGAGGAGATGAGGGGAAGGGGGAGGGGGAGAGGGAGGGGGAGAGGGAGAGAGAGAGAGAGAGACAGAGAGAGAGAGAAAGAGAAAGAGAGAGAGAGAAAGAGAAAGAGAGAGAGAGAGAAGAGAGAAAGAGACAGAGAGAGAGAGACTTACCAAGCTCATCCGCCTCCAAAACGATCGCCAAGTCCTGGTCTGTCCCTCTCTCTCCATCCGCCTCCAATCTCTGCTTCGCTCTCTCCACCCCACTCGCCTCTCTCTCCTCCTTTCCCGAACCCAATCCCGAACCTACTCCCGAACCTAAACCTAAACCGGCATCAGATCCCGTACCATATCCCGAACCTAAACCTAAACCGGCATCAGATCCCGTACCATATCCCGAACCAGACTCCCAAGCTGTTCCCGAACCTCCCCCGATTCCCGAACCTGTTCCTTGATTCGTTCCCGAACCTATTCCCGAACCAAAATTTGCATTCGGATTCGACCCAGAATTTGAACCGAGATTTGAATCATATTGAGGTCCATCTCCTCCCATTTGACTCCATTGAGTCCACCCTCCCCCAAATCTGGGCCTAGGTTCCAAAGTCACAATATTACCTACTCCTCCTCCTCCTCCTCCTCCTTCTCGTGGAGAAGCGTTCCAATTGAAGAATCCTTTGGAACTACCCTCCCTCTCTCTGTCCTTCATCTCTCTCTCTCTCACTTCGTCTTCTTGTAGAGCTCTCGCTATGGCCGCATCGTTTCCGACCACCGGATTTTCAAATTTCGACGCAAGATTTCGATCTTTTGCAAATTTTTCCAATTCCATTTGTTGTCGTTTATACGCCTCTAAGATTGCCTTTTGACTGTTGGGATCGAGTTCCTCTTCTTCCTTCAAAATATTTTGAAAAGCTCCTCTTTCCGTGGGTATTCTCGTGTTTTCCTGAACCCTATTGGACGGATTTTCCTGAACCCTAAAATTGGCTCTTTCTGCGTCCATATCTTCCGAATCCAAACTACCTCCTCCTCTCATTTTTGCCCCATTTCCGTACCATATTCCTCCCATTTCTCCTCCTCCTCCTCCTCCTTTTCGGCCCACACCGACCTCTGTTCTTTTCCAAGTGTCCGGAATAGGAGCGATATTATTTCCATTTCCTAAACCTCCTTTATTATTTCTACCAAAATCTGTACCATTATTACTGTGGTTTACCAAAATTGAACCTTCTCTCGGAACATTTGGATTATAATTCATTCGAGAAGCGTTTTGGGGATCGTTTAGTAAAACCACATTTCCCATTTGATGTCCTCCTCCTGGATATGTATTTCGAAAATCACTTTTGTACTCTTTTTGGTAATCTTTCTGGTAATCTTTCCCGTACACTTTCCCATACTCTTTTCTGTAATCTCTTGTGTATTCTTCTCCCTTTGCTGTCATTGGTCGAGGCGGTTGACCGGAAAACATCGTAAGTTGATTTGTACCCAAATCCGAAGCCCTATTTCCGGGCTCTAAGTAAACCCAATCGGAAGGCGTTTCTGCTTCCAAATTAACATTTTTGGGATTCAAATTTACATTTTTGGAATTCAAATTCCTCCCTTCTTCATACATGTTCGACTCATTCGACGAATTTCTCCCGTCCATCACTCCTCTATGCATTCGATAATCGTCTTTTTCTGCCAAACCTCTACTGCCACGTGTCACTTCATGTGGCCTCAACTCAATGAGACGTGCCCCGTCGTATCTGCCACGTGACACTCCGTCGCTGTCAAGTCTCACTCCTTCAATGCCAGCTGGCGCCCTTCCACTGCCACGTGGCACCTCATTCCTGCCATCTACGACCCCCTGATTCCCATATTCCACAGGATATGTGCCACGTCTTGCTCCCTGGCTGCCACGTGGCAGCTCATTTCTGGTAGAAACACCGCCCTGGTTCCCATATGTTACGTCACGACTGCCACGTGTCATCTCCTGTGTACTGCCACGTGACACTCCATAGCTGCTGTCAGTTGCTACTGAGAATCTGTAGCCTCTTCCCTGTGAACTGTCTCCATGTGGAACTGAGATTCTGTTCTGTTCTGCCTCCGTTATCGGCGACGGTAACGGTTTCCTTCCCCCTTCGGAAACGTAATCGTACAACGGCTCCGGTTCTCCCCAAACCCTAACTGAACCTGGAACTGAAACTGGAACGGAAACTGGAACGGGAACGGGAGAACCCCTTTCGTACATGGAACCGGTCGAATTGTTTTTGCCGTAATTTTGCGTAATTCTTTGAGATCGTCTGTAATCGAAGGAGGAGGAGGGAGAGGGAGAGGGAGAGGGAGAGGAGGAGGAATCTGCCGAAAAGCCCGCGACTGCGGCGGTTCCTTCTGTCCGTACAGTTCTGCTGTCTTCTCCGTACATGCTGACGTCAGCGTTGTAATTCGGTCCGTGTATGCTGACGTCAGCAATGGGAAGGTGGATTTGGGGGGCGTCTTCGTATACGGAACCGAATTTTCTCGGAAAGGGGTTCATGTGTGGGAAATTTGGGGTCACAGGGGGGAAATTTGGGTGAAAATTGGGGGAAAAATTGGGTTTATGCGAAGAATTTAACGAGTTTGAAGAGTTTGAATTTAAAGAATTTGAGGAATTTGAAAAATTTGAAGAATTTGAGGAATTTGAAGAAGAATTTGACGAATTTGGGATATAAAAGTTCAAATTTTCTGAAATTTTTGAATCTGGATAGTCATAGACACCGCCTCCCATGCGTGAAGCAAAAAAAAAAAAGGGGGAAAGGAGAAATATAAAACAGGTGAATAAAATAAACTTTTCCTCTTTTTCTTGGTTTGTTTTTGAGAGATAAAATGAATGAATGTTTGGAAAGTACAGTTTTAAAATTTTAGGGTTCCCCAATTTTTAGGTCATTTTTAATTTTTATGCCTTTGTTTTGAAGTAGAAGGCAGGAATTTTTGGGAGAAAAAAAAAAACACATACTAATTAATCCTAAAAATACACTAAAAAAAACCTTAATAAAAGGACAGAAGGAAAAAAAAAAATAGAGAGGACAATTTTTGTATCAAGGAAGCAAAAAATGGACAAAGGGCATTAACAGGAAAAAGAAAACGGTATCCTGCTAAATTGAAATGAAGAATCTAAGGTAGATTGTGACACATGTCCCTATTTTGTCGTTTCTGAATACTTCATTACTTCGTTAGCAAGGCTTCCTACAATTTACTTCTTGACTTTTAGGACTTTTACGAGCCTCTTTTTTTTTTTTCCTTTTTTTTTTTTTTTTTCTTTGTTTTTTTTCCTTCAAGCTTTAATCACTTTCGCTGAAGGCTCCAGCATTACGAATATTCGTATTATTTAATTTACTTACATAAATTTAATTACTACTGTACTATCAATGGTGTAGATGAAAAAATGTTATCCAAAACATTTTTTCCAACTTTTATTTTTTCTTTTGTAACTTTTTGTATTGAGATTGGCTGTCGGATTTGTACTTTTGTAGTAATGTCAAATATTGAAACAGCGACAAGTACAGTAATGTACATTACTGTACAAAACTGTACTTTATTTTGTTAAATTCTGTACAGACTTACAGTACTGTACTGTACTGTACTTACCCGAACCGAGCACCCGGCGGGCGGTATCTTGCAAATGGTGAGAGTAAGGGTATGTCCCCATGTACTTGTAACTTAGCGAACTTACATTGTATTTTAGCGCGGATCCGCCGGACCCGGTTTTCAAGTGTCCCTATGTCTGTAAGGACGAAATCGGAACTTGTTACGCTTGTGACGATTGTATACGTCGACGATTCCTGTGACGGTTGTCAACGTCTACAATCTGTGGTCGCACGTTATTTTTTGGAACTGCTTGTGACGTCGCATGTCTTACCGTGACATTGTAGACGTACCGCCTTCCAGCCTGTGCCATTTCACGGTTGAAGACGAGGCGCTTTGCCTTTGCGTCTCCTGTCCCGTCGACGTGAAATGGCATCGGAATTTGATGACCCCTGCAAAAAAGAAATTCGTACTGGACGAAAACGGACAAAACCAAAACAAATTGTGTACTTTTATTCGTCGTATTTGAACGCAAACAGACAAAACATAGCAAATCGTGTACTTTTCTTTGTCCTTTGACATCGTTTGAAAATTTTCGAAAATTACGGCATGTGCCAAGATATGTACCTATTTGTTTATCAAAAATACTTAGTTTTAAAACACACCGCGCATGTGTTTTAAACGTAAGGTTGAAGATGACGTTTTTTGTCGTGGAAGTGGGTCGAAAAACACAAGACGACAAATTTTCCTACATCCTAAATTCGAGGATGACGCAAATTGTACTCTACAACTTTGCGATTCCTTCGTACGTTTACAACTTAGGCAGTACGGCGCTAAGTTTTACAGGAAAAAGACAGAAAAATACCCTTACTTATGCACATGGGGACATACACTAACGTCGTTTTTGAGTGTAAAATACGACTCTCACCAATCTCACCAACCGGGCCAACTCGTAAGAAGCCTAGACTGCATTGTTTACGGAATAACAAAATTGCCATACTATAAAAACGTGGCCAGGCGAAAATCTAAAGCGTCCAAACGAGCGTAAACGGTACGGATTACCACAATCGTACAACTTTAGTCTTGTGATTGGCAGTGAGTATAGTACAGTACTGTACTTTTTGAAGAAAACCTAAAAGGACGGGATTTCATGTTTTTGTGAAAATTTACAATTTTACATGCATGAAAAAATGCAGTTATGTTGTTTATCCGATGATGTGATGTGCAACCAAATCTTGTCAGTTGTGACAGGATTTTATGAACCTTACAGTACTGTACAACGTGTATCGCTATTAGTGTTAATGTTTTTTTTTGCCACTTAAAACGTTTTTTATTCGTACACACTTGTCCGGTTTTAGATCTAACGGTTGCACTTGAAAGGTAAGAGCCTCGGCTTCCGATTGGCTGTATTTTTATGAAAATCGGACAAGTGTGTACGGAGAAAATATGTTTTTAGTGGCAAAAAAATATATAACACTAATAGCGATACACGTTGTCCTGTTCAGTTATATATCGTACCGAATGAATAATACAATACGATTATCTCGATAAGCTCTGTAGCGAGCCAAAAATGACGAAAACACGTGGACGGTGGCGCTCCATTGGTCCACTCAATGGCTTTTCTGCCTTCTCGGTATTAGAGTGGACTTCCATTAGGCGTCCCAATAATTGTACGGAAAATTTTACTGAAGGGCGTGCCTTCCATTAGGTCGCGTATGTAAACCTGCGTGGCTCATTCTGGTTAGTAACACGTAAGTTAATATTTGATGCTTAAAATCTTGAAAAAAATCTTCGAATGCAATGTCATAACGCAATATCTGTACGGGCGGAGGTAATATATGTACCAGCGGAGATAATATCTGTACCAACGGAGGTAATTAATGACTCGTACAGAGGGCATTAATTGTACTACCTAAAACTTCAAAACGCAAAAACAAAAAGGCGGCGGTAAACTTTGTTGGTGGGAGTGTGACGGGGTAATTTCGGCGGATTCGCATCCACTCTGGCGGAAGGCACACGGCCCTTGCGACGTGTACGCACATACGCGCGCGCTCATCCTAGATTCTTTTTACCTTTTCCACGTGGCCTATTTTTACACGTTCTGTATTCGAGAACTTTCCTCACCGTGCACGGTCTTAGAAAACTATAGGGTTGGTAGCGTGGCATCACGGATAAAAAGTGTAATTGAATCCGACGGTCTTAATTTACGCCTACAACCTTGGACAATTTTATGTAATGTTGTTTTCGTTGAAAAAAAAATGTGCATGAACTTGTACGAAACAGTACGGCCTACAGTAGAAAACCCCATTTTTTCGCTAATGGAAGTCCAACCTTAGAATGGATCAAGATTAGACCTAATTACTGCTATGGCATATGTTACTGTTCCGTTCGTAATAATTTCCAGAGTGGAGTAAACGCCCTGTCATGTAAAGCGTTACTATAAGGTACAGTTATGTACTGTACTGCATTTCTCGCACTTTTTAAGGTTTTTTCTGTACGGCTTGTAGATTTCGTTGGAGGTTGTTTGTCAAGATTCTTCGGAATTCTTCCACCTATCGCACAGTTCAAAAGTAGGCGTTTTTATGGTATGCGTTTGGTCGGCGCCTTTATCGTCGGTTGTGTTATGGGCTTTTCATGTGATCTTCTTAGATCGGTACTTTGATCAACGACCATCCGATCGTCTGAATCTGACGGTGTTAACAAAAATATTTTGGTCCGAATGTTTAATTGGTCCAATTTTTGGTCCGAATGTTTTAATTGGTCCAATTTTTGGTCCGAATGTTTTAATTGGTCCGAATAGGTCCGAATACAATATGGGTCTTAAGGACATATTGTATGTTTTGCATACAATAGGCATATTGTATGGGCCTACTTTCACCTACTTTTGAACTATGACCTATCGTCATCTTCTGTGAAACCGTCACGTAACTCCTCGCAGGGGTTTTAATAATGTCATTCGGCAGTGCGTGGCTTTAGGGTAGTAATTTAATATACCGTATTCCTGCCACCTGTAACATAACAACAAAACAGATGTCATCAAGGTAAGCGTTCATCAAAGGAATCGACATCGGTGTGGGGGCCCCCGCAGGTGGCCTAAGGACCAGAGAAGAATATTAGAATACTGACGAATTGCCGCCGACAGCTGAAACGTTTTGATTGGCGGAAAAAATATCATTCATATTTTTGGATGGCTGTCCAGCCTACGTGGCGAAGGAACTTTGTGTTGTCCCTCTCCACGCCGGCATGTGACGTCACCTACGCATACGTCCAATTTATGACCAAGACTTCAGAGGAAAGGCATCGTTATTAGGTGTTTCACTTTTTCCCCATTGAAAAGGGCTCCGTTTCGCCTGTCGTATGTGATAGTGGTACCCGAGGAGAGGTTCGAATCTCCATTCGAACACTTTTTTCACAAATTAGACGCGGCCACGTGTGTACGCCTAGGTGTCAACTCGAGGCAATTTTCAAAAGTTTTAGGCATGTGTACGCGAAAATTAATACACGCGGCGGAAGCTAAATTGTTGGAAATTGCTCTAACATAGGGATGATTTTTCTTCTCCGTTTCCTTTATTACATACGAGAGACTTAATGGGAGAGCCTCAGTTACGGTGGAAAGTTCCCCGATGACATTATTACCTTACGACGACATGGTAACAGAAGGATTTCTGTTACAACTGGGTGCGTAATAACTGATAAGTTCCACTACCGACGCTCTTTCGGGAAGCTGTCCACGTTTCAGTTTTAATATTCGTACAAGATGTCGTTCCTAACCCGCCGTACTCACAAACGCTAACGTTTACGTCCTGACAGTGTAACAAAAGGCCACAGTACATCGTGTATCGCTATTAGTGTTGATGTTTTTTATTACGCTTAAAACATCTTATTTCCGTACACACTTGTCGGATTCTTTATTTGACGGTTGCGATTGAAAACCAAGATTCTAGCCTTCTCATCGGCGGTCTCCATATGAAAATCGGACAAGTGTGTACGAGAAAGTTGTTTTAAGTGGCGAAAAGATTGTTAACCCTAATAGCGATACACGGTGTACTTACGACGGAACGTCGCCCCAAGAAAAGATTAAAACTACAGTACACTACACCGTGAATCACTATTAGAGTTAACCCTAATAGCGATGCACGGTGTACAGTGCTTTGATCGGCTGCTGGTTGTCGTATTCCAGAATATGTACGGTATAAAAATGTCACATCCACGGTATCCAACAATAGAATCCAGCATTTGGTTTTCTTGTATATGTTCGTAAATTTTCATCGAGAATCCAGATTCCTGTTATTTTCCTTCCTCCCGAGGCGCGTTATTTTACGTGTTATACTAAGGTACAAAAAGCTGTCGACACCTTTGGCGTGCCAGGACCTTATCAGACCACAGCTACACCGCCAATCGTTATTAGCGTTGTGTACGCTAATTCCGTCCCGCTTTTTTTTTTTTTGCTTTGCCCTTTTTTCTAAAAGGGAAAAGCATTGTAGTCGCCTTCGTCTCTGGTGACAACGATAATGGATCGTCGATTATGTTTGTATCAGATCTTGAGCCGTTGAGTGTTTTGAGTTTTGATTGGCGTCTCTGGTAACAACGATACTTGATCGTCGATTGCTTTTGTGTAAGATCGTGAGCCGTTGAGGGATTTGAGCTTTGATTGGCTTTGTAATGTTCCAGTTTTGATGTAATGAAAAGAGACACGTGGTATAATCCTATTTGTTATATTTCGCGTGGCTGTAATGGTATGATAAACGGCCAGACAAATTCGACGTCACGCCAAAATGTTGTGTTATCAATACCGGTAGAGTAACCTACAGAATCGTACTTTTAATTTATGCGCGTGCGATCCCGTCACATGACGCCACGTTGTCGTGTTTTCTATATCCGCGCTACCGTAATTGACTAATTTCAGTGTTGGCGTGACGTCTCAATATCCGTAAACTACACCGCGAATCGTAATTAGAGTTATATACGCTAATTTCGTCACCCCAAATTTTAAGTTTATCACCATAAATAGAATACATTATTCTAAATTGTTCTATACGTTGTTTAAGGTACACCGCCAATCGCTATTAGCGTAGTGTACGCTGATTCCTCCCGTTTTTTTTTTTTATTCTCAAAAAGAATTATCCATACTATTTATAAAAAAACCTAATTCCTAATTAGATTAAACAATTTCTTCGAAAATTTCCAAATTCCCAATTAGCGTAAACCACGCTAGTTATTCGTATACGCCAAAAAAACTTCTACGCTAATAGCGATTGGCGTTGTACTTTTTGAATGAGCGTTAATAACTCTAATAAAGTGTCGTTTTAAATAGTGTGGCATACGGTCAGTGTCTGACCGTGCAACATTTTACTTTATTAAGTAAAAAGTATAAAATAATGATATAATACACGCCGTTATCGTGTAACGGCGTTTTAAAAAACCGCGTAGTGCAAACGTCATAGTGACGATAAACTGTACGTTTTGTCAGATTCTGTACCAATACCTAATTTACAATAGAGATAATCAGCGCGTCAAACTATAATACATAAATAAATTAGAGTAAATTCCTTTTTGAAAAATATTTATCACACAAATTAGAGTTTATAACTCTAATTATATTACTCTCTATTTTTACTCTAAGTTTTTCTTTACTCTACTTACGATTTGCGGTGCACCGTAATTTCATTGTTGGCGTCACGTACGATGTTGTAGCACTGAACTATCGCATTGTACATGGTATTCGTTAACGATTAGTTTGAAAAACGTAATGGCTAAAGCAAACTTACAAAAAAGAGAAACGATTAACGTTTTACATAACGGCCGACACTATGAAACGTTGCGACTGTTAAATTTCAATACGTCGGCATAAATAAATCATTGTATACAATTTATGTACCCAACGCAAAATAATAATAGAATACATAACGTGGAAATGAGTTGAAAAAATAAAAACAAATGAGGCATAAACCGAAATTACACCGTACAAATCCACTAATAAGGTAGTTGAATCGACACTTTGTCAATGATAATCAACAGTCAATTCAAACAAAAAAAATGTATGATAAATGAAAACCATATTGGGGCAGAATCATCCACTGAAACGACACGAAGAAATGAAACGACGGACTAAATCGTATCACGCGACAGAAGTTAACATCTAATAAATGTATTTCATGAAAAAGACAAATTTACGCTAAATACGCGTATGTTACGGGTTTATTAATTATTTGCGAACAAAATCTATGGCGGAAAAGGTTCATGTAGTAGAAGAAGATGACGAAGCCAAGTTTAATTCGCTGAATTCGTTAATTCGCGTTTCGTACATGGTTTTTGTTTATTTTATATTAAGATGTTACATACTTTTTTTTATTTTTTTTATCAATACATAATATTACAAAAGAAGCAAACAACAACAAAGACAAAAAATAAAAATAACCACAATACAACCTTGATCACATATCAATATTGAAAGAAACCAATGTAAACATAACAAAAAAAATAATAAGAAAAAAAGAAAAAAACATCAGACTTAACGAGGGTTCAACCAACTTAGTCCAAAGACCCAGAAGGTTGGAACAACATCATTATCAGCTCGATGGCTGATTAACACTACAAACACGTAATCTCTTTTATATTTTTTGATACATAAAATATGTTGATTACTTTAAATACTTCTTTTTGTTTTCGATCAAGCAACTTAGTCGAAGACCCAGTTGCTTGCATAAACATCATTATCAGCTCAAAGGCTGACTAACATTACAATCACTTAATATTTATTAATTTTCATTGTTTGTTATGGCATATTAGTTACTTTGAGTACTTTGTTTTTCTTTTTCTTTTTTTGCGATCAACCAACTTAGTCGTAAGACTTAGAAGGTTGCATAAACATCACTATCAACTCGGAGGCTGACCAACATTACAAATACTTGTCTTCATTTCGAAATATAATACAAATACTTTGAATACTTTGTCTGGGGGATACTTTGAATACTTTGTTTGGGGGTACTTTGAATACTTTGTTTCTTTTTTTATGATGTTACTTGCAAGTAAGCAAGTATTAGTGTTAGTTTTGTTACGTGGAAAAACATGACAAATACTTTGTTTCTTATAGCCTAAAAAATTATAATGACTAGAAAAAAATTTATAGAACCCTAAAAAGAGTTTTAATCAAACCCCAATAAACCTGTAATCACGTAATGATAATGTGCTAAACAAGCCCTTAAAACCCCTACACACGTATTTATGATAAAAATAATGTATACAACATAAACATTAAAAACTATACATGTAAAAAAACACAAAACAAGTTTGTCGATTTATTCATAGAAAACACTAACATGTAATAATATCGACGCTTGTTGAAATTGGACTCTTTTAAGTCCTTTGCTTTTCGTTAGATTAAGTTGAGTTGTGCTCAACATGACGAAGTACCATGTACTAGAGCGAAGGGAGGCTCCTGTGAATAACAAAAACAATTGGCCGTAAAGGTTAGTTTTCTATAAAGAGGTGAGTCGTTAAAGACGAAGCAATAAAGGTGAGTCATGAAGATGACGAAACAATACCATACATTCCAAAGACATGACCAACAAATGATAACTGAAAGCATGCAACATCTACCATCAATGTAATTCAACATTCCTTACAAGAGTTTATTTAATTGGAGATTTTTATATAAATGTCTTAAAAAGAACAAAACTGAAAGTAAACAAATACATCGCGCGGATAATCGGACTAAAAACAGAAACTGTAGATTGATGTACCACAAACATATCCAAAATAAACGGATCCCAACAAACAGAATAACACATCACAACATACATTGCATTGAGACGAATAGAATAAGAAACTTCTTGGCAGAGATAGCGGCGGCAACATTCCACACTATTTAGATTTGAAGAGGTGAAAGGAAACCATTATTGGCTTCGTGTTGAGAGACAGAGGGAGAAACTAAGCGTATAAATACTATATTAGTATATATATATGTATGTATATATATATACATATATATATACATATATATACATACATATATATACATACATATATATACATACATATATATATATACTATATATATAGATATACATATACATATATATATATATACATATATATACATATATATATGTACATATATATACTATATATATACATACATACATATACATTCTATATATACATACATATACCTTCTATATATACATACATATACACACTATATACATACATACATATACATTATATACATACATACATATACACTATATACATTTTATTTATATACACACATATGCATTATATGTATACACACTTTTATATTATATGTATACACACTTTTACAATATATGTATACACACTTTTACATTATATGTATACACACCTTTACATTATATGTATACTCACATATACATCATATGTATACAAACATATACATTGTATGTAGATATACATGTACATTACATACATGTATACATATACATTAGATACATACATATACATTAGATACATACATATACATTAGATACATACATATACATTAGATACATACATATACATTATATGCATACAAACATATACATTATATTTATACACACATATACATTATATATATACACACATATACATTATATATGTATACATACATATACATTACATATATATACATATACATTATATAAATATATACATATACATTCGAGTCAGAAAATAAATATTTCCATCAGGTTACTGACTACTTTCGCAAACAAATTATCTTTCAAATTATCTTTCAGTAGATGTTCGTGTGTGGAGATTTACAAGATCTAATGGATTGGCTAATATGAGTGTAGGTCATTTTCCTAAGCTCAAATCACATGGAAAAAAAAAAATTCAAGAGACTTCCACTATTATTAAACTCTAAAAATAATGCCAAATCCATATAACACCAGCAGTGAAGTTTGCTTAGTGGTGAAGCTTATCTTACCTTACACCATAGAGCTGCTTCTGAATAATTTTAATTATTAGAATCCGGTAAAAAGGGACTAGCCCCCTCGTATACGCCATTTGTAGTAGTTGAGGCGGCGTCTTGTAAACTGTAAGAACCCCCTCTCCGCCAATAAATCAGAAAACAAATCTAGCTTTTGTTTAACAAATATCTTACAAAAATTTGTGAAATCTTTAAATCCATGTTTTTACAGCAAAACCCAAAAATCGTTTTAGGTTTTCTCTCTTTCTCTCTCTCTCTCTCCATCTCCCTCTCCCTCTCCCTCTCCCTCTCTCCCTCTCCCTTCCTCCCTCTCCCTTTCTCCCGACATGATTTTATTTTATCTATTATTTTGTTTAGGATAACTAAAATAAGTATGTTTGAACCTTAGTAACCATGTTCAATTTCTTTACTGAGTTAATAACTCACCGGGCGTAAATGAGTTCAGATGTCTTCCGATAATTGGAAAACGCTGTGGAATTCATAAGTTTGTGAAGTATTTTAGTTCCATTTATACAAATTAGAATATCTTCTTCTGTACTGTAATAATTGTATTGGACAATTAGATTCTCCGAGGTGTCCGTACTATTTAATGAAACCTTCAAGTACCAGACCCATCTATTGGTTAGTTCCCCAATGCAATTAGACTAATAAAATTCTGAACTGAAACCAAAGAATACTTCTCCGATACCTGCCATTTATATTTACAAATAATGAAGGATTGTAAATTGACGACATTTCAAAAAAATTGACAGGCGTTGACAAGCAAATTGACAATTTTAAGAGCACATTAAGAAAATTCTAAATGATCTAAAAAGTGTGAGAGAAAATGAACAAAGAAAATATACAGAGAAGATTCCACATTAAACACACTATGACATTCACAAAGTTAAAGTAAAAACAATATTCACAAAGTTGAAGAAGGTAGAAACAAATAAAACCAAGGCAAATTTGCACCTTCATAAAACCCGACAATCAAAATGTGCGAGTAAAACAAAAACTAGAGGGAGAGAGGTAGAGGGAGAGGGAAAGAGAAAAGAGGCAAAGGAAGAGGGAGAGGGAGAGTCACAGACAGGGAGGGAGAGGCGGAGGGAGAGTGCCGGACAGGGAGGGAGAGGAAGAGGGAGAGGAAAAGGAGGATACGTAGGGGGAGGGAGAGGGAGAAAAAGAAAGAGCGAGAGAGAGGGACAGAGGCAAATACGAGAAGTAAAATTTCAAGATGATATTTACACAAGTCACCTTGCTAATGATGAAACCCGATTGGTCCATCTCCGATTGCATCGCTGGAGGTAAATAAGAAACTATGGTTCCCGACAAAGCAACATTTTCTTCCGTACGGTTTGCAGGAGGAAAAGGAAACGCTTCTCCCGCGGCCGGCCAAATTCTTGACGAATTTCCCCCGCTCGCACCTTCAATAATGTTTCCATATTCGGAGACTCCAGCTATCTGCAATAATTTAATACAATGTTTTGAGTTTTTACAGTTTTATTGCATTTTTTTATTTATTGACAGTCGCAAATGTCACCATAATTTAGCTCTCTACATTAGCTTGAAGGGAAACATTTCCCTCTCTCTCTCTCTCCCTTTCCCTCTTCTTCTCCCTCTCCCTCTCCCTCTCCCTCTCCCTCTCCTCTATTGAATATTCAAAATATCTATAATTGATGATGGGGAAAAGGAGGGAGGGAGGGAGGGAAAGGGAGACAAAGGTAGTGGTTGACAGGAAGAGAACCAGATTCGCGCTCCAATGACGAAACAAGGGGAGCTGTTGACAAGACAGTCCACTTCCGCCGGTCTAAGAAATCGAAACGTTTTGCACTTTGTCACAGATTGAAGCGGAAAAAACAAATCGGAATCATAACAAAAATTTCGGAAGAGTGGACGGCGGAGATTGACGGTTGAAACAAAAATGTAATTTGAATAGTGGATGGTAAAGATTGACGCGCGGGGAATATAGTACAGTAGAATAGTGGACGCTACAATACTGAACCGAGCAATTTTCGCGCTACGGACAAACGGTGAGTGCGGTGAGAGGAGGTTGTGTACGCGTCCACGACGCCCCTTTTTCATTCTGTTTTACGACGCGTCGCGCCGCGCGAACGTCGCGTCTATAAATATGTTTAAGGGTTTTTTGTTTTTTTTATTGTAATTGCGGAATGAACTGCCGAAAGTATTTTCCCATCGACGGTCAAAATAAATTTATATCCACATTGTCGTACCAGATTTGTCCTTAAATTTAAAAATCTCAGCCGTACAGAAATCGTACGTGCAAGAAATTTGACGGTGGATAAAATATCTATCAACGAACCGACAATATATATTGCAAATCTATCGCATTTTTTATGGTACACCGTGAATCGTTATTAGCCTTATGTACTCTATATCGGCACCCCAAAATTCTGACATTGATACCTTAAATAGAACAGATTACACTATTTAAGAACGTGGACCATAATCTGCCACGTCTCCTGGCACTAAATTAGAATGAATGACGCTAATTTTTTCTTTACTCCAATAATTTCTATAGCCTAATAACGATTCGCGGTGTACTGTACAAAAACAAAAGGCCCTTAGCAACCAAAGGGCAAAGCACCGGGTCGCCCGCGACTATTATTTATTCTCCATTAGTGTAGTTCATTCTATTTTTTTCTTTATTCTATTTAGGGTTATTTTCAGTACGTTGTCTCTTAAATAGAGTGGTGTACGGTCAATGTCACTCCGTACATAAATGTACCTTTATAACTTAAAAAGTACAATAAATTAGTTTTAGTAACCGCGGACGCATGAGAATGTGCGTAAAAAAAATCAGGTCGTAAAAAATCCCGTTCCCACATATTCGTCCGACAGCCGCGTTTCGACCGTGTGAATGTACGATTTGTGTACGATTTGTCAAATTTTGTACGGAGACCTAAATTAGTGTAAGCATGTTTGCGACCGACATTTTTTTTTTCAAAGATCCAAATTACCATAACCAAACAATTAGAATGTATGATTTTTTCCAAAATTTTCAAATTCTTAAATAGCGTACACCACGGTAATTATTTTTATACGCTAAAAAAACTTACACGCTAATAACGATTGGCGGTGTACAGTACGGCGGTAATCCTTCTATTAGCTTTAAAGAGCCGGCGTTATTGGTCCCCAAGTCCTAAGAATAAACTTTAGGGCAAATGAAAAGCGCATGCATGTTTTAATACGTTATCCTGTACAAAAGAGTACAATTTACAAAAACATTATTACAAATTTGGTACACCGCGAACCGTTATTAAAGTATATAACTATAATTTGAGTTCATGAAATTTTGATTTTTTTTCTTAAATAGGATACATGATTTTAATTTTTCCTTTACGTTAACTAAGGTAGAGTACAAAATAGCGTAAAGAACGAAAGTACAATAGGATATAAATAGTGTGGCGTACATTCGATGCCAGACCGTACATAAATTTACCTTTTCAAGTGAAAATTTATTAAAAATTAATTAAATCAGACGCGCACGCATAGGAACGTGCGCTCAAAAAACGGGATCTCACACGTAATTTAGTCTGACATGTACGGATTATTAAATTTCGCGACGGCGTACGATATATAATATGTTGTACGGATACGTATATTAATTGATACAATTGTACGAATATTATTCAATTTTTTGCAACTCCCAAATTAGCATTAATGCCAAAATTAAAATACACATTTAAAAAAAAAACCAATTCCTAATTAGAAGTAATAACGATAATTTTTTCACAACACTAATTAAACTTTTACTCTAATAACGATTCGCGGTGTACTGTTGCGTTAGGATTTGACGGTCAATCCATTAAAGCGCTTTGACTTGCGAAATATTGTAATAAACCGTTCATAATTTTGTCGCGTTTGTGAACGTTGACCGTCATAAAAAATAAACAATCCACACGGTTGACCAGCTTTTACGTAACAAAAGTGCAATGACCACATGTAAATATAAAGTGTTTTCCCAAACCCACTTTCTCACCAAGTTAGAGGACAAAAGCTATGAGTCACTCCAGGGTGAGCACATTTTGTTGGCTTTTAACTTAGCTCCAAAATTGAAACCTAAGGGTAACCCTCGATCTGGCGAAAAAGTGAGATTGTTTCTTGAAATCCACGAGCTTTTATACAAGTTTAGATAGTTTAATGCAGGTTATTTTACGAGATTCTCTAAAATTTAAGGTGAAAACTTTTACCGTCGATTTTCTTCTTTTTTCGCATCCGCAACTTAATCCCTCGTTCTTTCCGGTTTGTGGGTGGTGTACAGTTTACACACCTCAAAAACTAAGATATGATCCACGAAGGACGAGCGATGATAATCCTACAGTTGGCATAGGTCATGTGCCTTTGAGTTGGCTGCATTCGAATCCGATGAAACCGACGAGAAAATCACTTGCCATAAGATATCCTCGATGCTTATTTTGCCATCCATTGACCTTTGTTGAAGGGACTATGCAAAAGCACAAACAATCAATGATCTGTTAGCCATTATGTTAGATTTCGACATCGTGAGCTTTTTTTCTGTTATGAATTAGTCCCTACATGCAAACACATCTGGAGTGTGGCACCAAAGTTTATAATCTAATTGTTAAATTTCCCCTTGTTTTCGTTGCTTAGTATATAGAGTAAGGAATCTCCAAATTTTTCTTGTGGTTATTCAATGAGTGAGACAAGAACTCATTTTCTTGTCTAGTAGGTCCTTCCCCAATAAAATCGTCTCTTCTTGATGAACTACCTCCTCCGCTTCCTCGGGCTTTAAATTATTTTTTTCGTGTAGGGGTTGTGGGGGGTTCTTCAACAACGGATGCAATTTTGCAAAAATCGAAGTTCGTGAAGGTGTATTTCTTCGCTCCCTCTCACACTACCGCTTGTAACTCACGGTTTCTGCAATGAAGCACAACAATAATGATAAAACGTGAAATACGTCTTAAAAGATTGCTTTTTACTATATTTCAGCATACTTTAATGGAAGGACAAGTGAGGGAAGGCGAGAAAATAAAAGATGGAAACAATGGCGATTCTTTTGGGAATTAGGGACATTGAAGTTGTTGGAAGTGAGCATGACGTCAAAATGTCACAAACCTTAGACATCTACAATGTCAAGAAAACTAGACGTCTATTAGCGCCGCTATATTGTAAACTTCACCAATTGTCGCGTGTTTTGTAGTCGTGTACAACCGTCAAAAATTGTACTCACGTCTACATCCGTCACATTTTAAAGTAACGATGTTTTTACCGAACGTCGGAACACTCTCAAAAGTAGTGATGTGTATCGATGGCCCCTTGCCAATATTCGATATGTACCTAATTTTGGGAACCCGATATTCGATACATCGAGAAGACCAATATCGCGATGTTTAAGCGATATGTTGGCCAATAATTCGATATATTTATATCGCGACGTATCGAAGTAACGTAAAGTCATTTTTTGTCAAAAGCCCCACCTCCCCCCCCCCCCCCCCCCCCCTCTCCCTTGGCACACACTTTATGTGGGGGGAGTTTGAGGATTCTCGGCACGATTCACCGTACGATTTGCCGTGCTAAATACTGTACTAAAGCTGCGGGGACACCCACTTTTTACCAAATATATCGCGATAATCTTTGTTGGTCCCAGAGCGATATATCGAGTCCATTGATCGATCGAATTTTCCGCGATAAATTTTTGCCCGATACACGACACTTTTGAAAAGTACCACGGAGAATCTTCACTTAAAAACAAAGTAACAAGACTAAGTTTCGGTTACACGGGAACATGCCCTTAGAATGTGTGTCCATGTTTTTTTAGGCACCATAAATTGAGTTAATAACACTACCTTTTCTTTACTTGTTTACTCTAATAAATCTTCATACTGATAGCGATTCTCGGCGTACTGAAATCTGTTGTCAAAATTCCGTTACTATATGCAGCTCTAAATAGACTGCAACTGCATGGGCTAGATATAGGACAAAATACAGTATATGCACTGTACAATACTTCGAACGAATCACCTTGTATCGTGCAATAGTAGAGTTGACGCACGGCCGTTTAAAATTGAGAGTTAACGGCCGGCAACCAAGTATGCAGTCCTGCGGCAGTTCTCACCAATTTGTCAACTCCGGCATCTGGCGGTGGACCCCCCTACTGACAGCTGGCATGCATACCTGTCTCCATGTGTCGCACCGCTCAACGTCAATCTGACTGAACGCTCAATAATTTGCCTGCCACGGATGATTTTGTATATTTTGGCTCTAACAATCAAAGGTTTGCTTTGGACACGTGGCAGAATTATAAGACGTAATACAAAACCATGTGGTCTGGCGTCCAAGGATTTTGATGAGCTGTATGGCCTTGCAGCGTACGGATCTTTGTTTCGAAAGCGTACGGATATTTGTTTTGAAAGCGTACGGATCTTTGTTTTGAATCGGTCGCTTTTGACGAGCTGGAAAAAGATTACGGGAACTTCCGGAAAAGCCGGAGATTCGCGGTTTCATATCCGACAAATCTACATTAATGGTCGAAAGAAACTGAAATGCAGAAAAAATCTAGCGAATCCAATTGTCGTTTTTTTATTTTTTACCTCGAAATAACCGTCAGGTTGTCACGTGACTCCTGCATCCCATTTGGAATGATACAAAATTCGTAATTTTTAGGGTTGTAGATGCATTGTTATTCAACTTATAGTGAGAGCGAAATTTTCATTTTTAGGGTTTTTTTAGGGTTTGTAAAATTAGGGTTTGTAAAATTAGGGTTTGTAATTGTTAAGATACGGTGAATGTGTTTTTTTTTTACTGACTCTCCAGCTTCTGATTTATTTTCAACTTTGACCAGAGTCTATATCGCCATGTGGATTCGCCACGTCATCACAACTGACAATCCGCTACGCCATACGGTACAAAGTGTACTTTTTTGGCTAATAAATCTGTACCGTACTGTACTTCTGTACGAAATATTATTTTTACGCTAGGTACAGGACGGACCTAATCAACGTTTCGAATTTCTGGAGGGAATCCAATTGTCGGTGGAAACTGGTACAAAATTTGTCGTTTTATGGGCGGCAGGCTGACGTCCATTTCGACATTTTCAAAAGTACACGTATGTACGAAACACACAATGACCATCCTCATCATTCTTTCATGACCGCAAAACAAAACAAAACAAATCAAAATATCCAATAAAAATAAAAATTTGTTAAAACAAATTAACAGATGGCAAACGTACGACAGCCGAAAAGCCCAGAAAAATCGGCCTTCTCTGTATATACCGCAAATACTAAATAGTACACCGTGAATCGCTATTAGTGTTAATGTTTTTTTCGCCACTAAAAACATTTTTTCCCCGTAGACACTTGTCGGATTGTGGAGCTGACGGTTGCGATTGAAAGCCTAGATTATCGGCTTCCGATTGGTGGTCTCAAATTGAAATGTGTACGGAGAAAAAATGTTTTAAGTGGCGAAAAAAATATTAACCCTAATAGCTATACAAGGTGTACTATAAAACCGTATTTCAATAAAAAGCTAATAACATTTTTTTATGGCCTTTCATATCGCGAAGTATCTGTAATTATTTTTTTAGTGATAGTAAGGGTACTTTCGCATGTGCTATAGTTACAGTTATTTTATAAAGAGAAAACCCGCAGCCGTACCAAAAAATTGAAATTATCACAGTATAAGTTGCGTTACCTTGAAACTCTATACCTACAGTAGTTTGTCGTCTAGCGCGATGCAATTTGTCGTCTAGTGCATTTCGACCCATTTTCGCGTCCTTCCAGCACATGTTAAAACTTTACATCAAACCACCTCGCAAGGTGATTTTAAATATAGTCCAATAAGATGGGCGAATAGGCAGATGTTGTCGCACGTATCGGATGATTTTTAAATTTTTGTGCGCGGAGTAAAAAAAAACCCTCACTGCACGTTTCCAGTCTGTTCGTGCTGTTTTCCGTGCGCTAATTTCCGTACAGGGGTCGTCTCTCAAACACACGTGTATTCACACATATGGCGAAGGAAAAACATTGGGCACCTGTTGGCAAGTGGGAAGACGAAAAACGAAACCGCATTTTTGTGCGACAGCGAAAGGTATTTTAGTGTTTCGACACGTCGACAATGTGGCGTACGGACATTACGAAGTCACCAAAACTGTACGACGTGTGGAGAGACGCCTCAAATTGAAGCCGAGTGGAAGTTTCACCTCATTTTGTGTACCACCTCATCTGTCACACTGTTTCGTACACGTCTACGTAAGTCACTTTTTGTAAATAACAAGTTATTTGCGTTGACATCCGAATGCTTTTAAAGTTTTAAGGAGAATCTTCGCTAAAAAACAAAGTAACAACACTAAGTTTCGGTTACATGCGAAAGTACCCTAAAGGTTGAATTCCACCGAGGTAAAAAAAATGTCCTTGACGAAATTACAAAAAGTACGAAAATGTACTGTACCGTACTATATCTCCATGATGTATAGAATCAAATATTTATAAACTTTTAAAAAAATTGCAAATGCTGACCAAAATTTATTGAACAAACAAATTAATGACACATGTCTAATTACAGGAATATAAAATTTTGTATTTTGTCCATAATCTTGGTTCTTAGAGATTCTTTAACACGTGTCAACATTTTAGTCGCTGGAAAAATACGATTCGATACGATGCGGATTCTCAATCTTCTCGTAATCGAACTAATTCCGCCTTATGTTATAATTTCGTATCGACTGTAAAAAAATAGAAGATGGCAAAATGCTTTATTCCAAAAACTTTCCATAGTAAGGTACAAAGGAGGTTAAAAAAAAATAAAAATCAATGAAAATCGACTGTGGGATAAGCTCGTCGACCTGATTCTACGGGATTCGGGTACATTACAGACAGTATTGTATCTTCCGTTAACAATTTTTCGAAAAAGACACTCAAAATGCGAAAGTTTAGAATTTAAAATAAGGGTACGTCCCCATGTTATCGGTACTTTGATAAAGTATTTTAGACAGTAGTTAAGATTCTCCGTACTACTTTGAAGATCGTCCCGCGAAAATGAAATTGGAACTTTGAAATGTGACGGTTGTAGACGTAGGTACAACTTGTGATGATTGAAGACGACTATGAAACTTGCGACAATTAGTGACGCCAACAAAAACAACGACAAAAGAAGACGTCTTGGTTTTTGTGAAATTGTAGATGTTTAGAGTTTGGTGACATTGTGACGTCACGCTCACTTGTGACAGCGTTGACGTCACTAATTCAATAACTTTCCGCCATGTTGTTTTTCATTCGCTGTTTGGGCGGTACTTTAACTCATAGTTCAAAAGTAGGTGAAAGTAGGCCCATACAATATGCCTATTGTACGCAAAACATACAATATGGCCTTAAGACCCATATTGTATTGGTCGCAAAATGAAAAATAATAGTAACAGGGTTGAGTTGCAGAGGGAGAGGGGAGAGGCGACGACGGCGCAAAATTTTGCAAAGGACCCAATGAATGAAAGTGGAGGTCCGAGATCCTTGCAATTTTTACGTACATGCGCGTGACGGGCACGGAGAAAAATAGAGAGGACTCTCCCTCGTCCTAAATTTGTCCAACTCCTGTGGCGCGTGTGGGGGTCGTTTTTCATTCGCTGTTTGGGCGGTACTTGAACTAAAATCATCCCCTCGAGGTGATTTTGGATGAAGTTTTTTTTTGGGCTGGATTCTCTTGCACGGGGTTGAAAAGGGGAAAACGCCCAAATGCGTTCACTTGACGACAAACACGCCGTACATCCAAAGTATGAATTGACGTTCAATCTACTACTTTGGTAAAAATGATTTTCTCGTACGGCTAAAGTTTTTGTCAAAGTTCTCTGAATTTTAGGGCAAAAAGACAGAGAAAAGTAGATACTTTAATACATGGGGACGTACCCTAAAGCTCTTTAGTATTGTTTTTGGACAAATTGTGCCGCCCGATTCCGTACATACGCCCGATTTCGTACATACACCCGATTCCGTACATACACCCGATTCCGTACATACACCCGATTCCGTACATTGTGACATAATGTTCCGCCGATCACCGACGCAGTAAATGACTTTCGGCTCCACCGACATTTGTCCGTACATACGGTCTTTTGGCACCATTTCCGTACACTCCCTGTTGACGACTTGACGACATCTCGAAAAATTGTCCGTTTCGAGCCAACGGCCTACTTCCCTACTGGCCTCGTGCCACGTGTCACTCTCTAGGACTCTTTTCACTCTCCACGTGGCACTCTCTTTCAGCCACAGTATATCTCCATATCTGGGTGTTGTTGCCACGTGGCATTTTTTCCTCCCCACTTATTGTTTATTTACCAGAGTATTTTTGGTTGGTGTTTTCCTCCACGTGGCCGTTTGTTGTCCTTCCACGTGGCACTATTCTGCCACGTGTCAGCAAGATCGTATTCCTCTCTCGGCCCCTCCCTTTCTATCTCCTTCTCTCCCTCTCTTTTTCATTCTCTCCCTCCCTCTCTCTCTCTCTCTCTCTCTCTCTCTCCCTCTCGCTCTCTCTCACACACCCTTTCCCCTCTCTCTTCTCTCTTTCCACCTCCTCTAATTGTTTTTTTGCCAAGTGGCATCTTCTCATATGTACACGTGGCAATATTTTTTGGCAGTATCTGCCAGTAAACGACAATTCATGGCTGCTGCCACGTGGCAATCAGCCAATGGGGCTGCTTTTCTTTTCCGAAACAACAAAAAGGATATAAACATCTTTTAAGAAATAAGAGAGAAAGAGAGAGAGAGAGAAAGAGAGAAAGAGAGAAAGAGAGAGCGAGAGAGAGAAAGAGAGAGAGAGAGAGGGGGAGAGAGAGAGAGAGAAAAAGTAGGGATCCTTACAAATCGTACGTCAATATATAAAGTTAACAATTTTGAAAAAAATAAAACAGTTAATACAAACAAGTAAATAATTTAAAAGTAATTAAAGAAAATGAATTAAAAAGCAAACAATTTTGTAAATTAACTAAAGTTATCAACTGAAAAAATTAAAAGTGTGTAACTAGAAACCTAACGCAAAACCAAAAAAAAAACTGATTGAGTAAAATAAATAAAACTAAATAAATTAAAAGTTAAAAGGAACTATTGTTCCGATGTCACGTCTCGTTTGTCTTCACGCGGGTCCCACTTTGTCTCCCTCTCGAGACGATTTCCAAACCCCCTTTTACCAACATTCCTCTCCCTCTCCTCCCTCCTCTCCTCCTTCCTCTCTTCCTCATCCCTCTCACCTCCCTCATTCCTCTTTCCCTCCCCCCCCTCTCGCTCTCCCTCCCAAAAACTCGAAACCTTCCGAAAAACCTTCTCCCTCTCCCTCTCCCTCTCCCTCTTACCCTCCCTCTCCCCCGCCCCTTCTCCCTCCCTTCCCCCCTTCACACAAAATGGCCTCCATCTCCCACCCTCCCTCCGTACCCCTACCTCCTATGTCTTTTTCGTCCGTTTGTCTCCACTTTTTACCCCTTTTTTCGGACTTTTCCCCCGGGGGTCTTAACGCGGTTTTCGAGGAATCTAAGAGCCAACCGGAGACCTCCACGTGGTACCCGGGCGTGTTCCAATGGTTGACACGTGGCAAAATAAATGAAGAGGATATCGTCAAAAGGGCCGAGAATCGTCTTCTTTTGACGCTTCTTGGGACGCCATTGGCCGCCCAGACTACGCACTTTCGAGTTTCGCCGGAATCCACGTCGGAAGTTTGTATTCCGGTGAGTGAGAAAAAAAGAGAGTGAAGGGAAGGGTTTTTGTATTTGGGTATGAGGGTTTTGTGGTGAATAGTTTTGTATTTGGGTAAAGGGTTTTGTATTTGGGTAAAATTTGGGTAAAATGTGGGTATAATGTGGGTAAAATATGGGTAACATGGGTACAATGTGGGTGAAAAGGGGAGGGAAAATGGGTAAGGATATGAGTGCAAAAGGTTATTGGGTAAAAGGTTTGTATTTGGGTATAATACGTGTGAAATGTGGGCATAATGTGGGTATAATGTGGGTAAATTAAGGGTATAAAAGGAGAGAGTGGGTGAAGAAAGAAACGGGTGGAAATGGGACAAAAATGGGTAGGAATAGGATGAAAATAGATAAGTGGGCCAAAATGGGATGAATTGGGCAAACACAGGGAAATGGGCAAAAAAATGAGTAAAATGGGCAAACATGGGTTGTCCATTGGGGAATTTGGGTTAATGTGGGTAATTTAGAAAAATATGGGTCAAGACAAGGGTAAATATAGGTGTTGTACAAATACATATACACACTCCCTATAATTAGTGTGGACAATTGCTTCCCTTAAGTACCGATTAGTAACATTTTGAGATGTTCAACATAATGTAGTGTGGATCAGTGTATTTACCAAAGACAAAATATGTTTGACGATATAAAATTCAAATAATCCCCTTCTTTTTGGTGGAAATGAGGTGGTGGTCTAGAACTACTTTTCCATCCATTACTTTTTCCTCTATCCACACTAATTACGGTGACGATTGTAGTTGCTTACAAGCATCTTCAATCGTTTTTTTATTAAAACCTAGTTTTACAAACACATGGCAAATATAAACTGGCAAAACCGATTGCGTGAAAACTAAACTTGGAAATAATTTGACGACAGAAAGTTGGAAATGTGTTTGTGAAATATAAACTTACAGCTTAGTTTTGCAACATGCCCTAAATTGAAGCTCACAAAAATATTTCTAAACAAGTTTTTATCAAGCTTTGTTAAAGCTACATCATGTATCGTTTATATCGTTTTTAGAGTTAATAACACTATATCGGTGCCCCTAACCTAAAATCGTATCGTTAATAGTGATTGTTAACGGTCCAAAAACCGACCATTCGAGACTGAATTAGAGTTGATAACATCAATATAGACCCCGCGCTAATAATTTCTTTACACCAATAATGAGTCACAGTGTTGTACAAATGTTTTGAAAATTTCCATTGGGCGATAATTTGCTGTTGTCATCGCGTTTTTCCAAGAAAGTGAAAGTTTGACATAAAATGTTTATAAAATGTTTCCAATAAAGTCAGTAAAAAATTATACTTTGTTTTTGTCTTTTAGCGTCAAATTTAGAAATGATCAAATTCGGAAGATAAATAAGATATGTCGATAGTAATTTATGTATGAAAAGGTCAACAACAATTTGCTAAGCAAAATTTTGACCAGCATGTCATTTTTGACTATTTACAGGCAATTAGTCAATGATTCATAAACAAATTATAAACGGTTTATTTTACCTTTTATAAAAATTCATTTGTTATTGCATGTTGGACAATGGAAATTGTTTTTTGTAAATTTAATTGCTACTAATTTTCACAAAAACAAATCTAACATAAAAATTATTGGAAAAAAAACTGATAAAAATATCTACGATTTTAACTCGAAATTAACAAACCAACATCAGTATATTCTCCCCACTTTTAACCCTCTTTTTTCCCTTTCCTCCCCTTCCCTCCCCTTCCTCATACCCCATTTAAACCCCATTTAACCCCATTAAACCGTTATTGAAGCTGCATTTCAACCCCATTTAAATTCCATCGAAACCCTGTATAAACCTTACGCTTATCCCCACTCATACCCACTCATACTCACTTATACCCACTTATACCCATTTATACCCAATTATTTTTACAGGAAAAGGCCCTCGCCCTCCAAGTGGTGAAGCAGTTCCTCTCCTCCTCCTCCCTCGGAGCCTCCACCTCCTCCGAAACCGTCGGCCGATCGCGGTGGGTTTCCGGGAAACTTACCATGTGGCCCTCGGAAGTCAAGATCAGAAAAAACAAAGTTTTTTCTTGTCCGTTTCCGACAACGGAGAACGTTCCGTTTCAGTTTTCCGTGGTGCAAGTCCACCCGAATAACTGGGCCACGGAGATGAGGATGGGGGAGGAGAGAGTGGGGGCGGGGTGTGACGGAATGTCACTGTGGAGGAGTTCGAGTTGGGAGGGGAGTTGGAGGGAGAGAGGGATGTTGAGACCGTTGAGGAGATTGTTGCAGGTAAGGGAGGGAGGGAGGGAGGGAGGGATGGATGAGAAAGTGTTACAGGTGGGGGAGGGAGGGACGGAAGGAGAGAGGAGGGGAGTTGGAGAGAGAGGGATGTTGAGACCGTTGCGGAGAGTGTTGCAGGTAAGGGAGGGAGGGAGGGAAGGTTTTGTCTATTTTTTGTCATTAATTTTTTTTTTGTCGTTTTGTGCAGGGCTTGGACCCCCGAGCCATCGCCCGAGCCTTCTCGACAGCTGTCTTCGTCTGCGAACAGGAGGTGGACGGAGAGGAGTGCAACGTCATCAAAGTCAACGCCAGTCAAAGCAAGATGGCGGAGATGACGAAGCTCATGAGCGGGGGGGAGAGAGAGGGGGAGGGAGGGGGGGGGACTGGAGGTAGTGGTCCACGAAATGGAGGGATCGTTTAGTGTACAAACGGGGTATTTATTGAGGTTAAGAGACCGTCACGTCGTAAAACGGAAGGTGAGTAAGGGGAGGAAGAGGGGGAGGAGGGGGGAGGGGGAGACGGAAAGGGGTGGTTTTCCATTGTGGGGGTTTTATCAGGAGTGGGAGTAGGAAAGAGGAGGTAGTTGTGGTAACAATGGTGGTTGTGGCTTAAGGAGGAGGCGATGGGACATTTTTTTTTCACATCTGTTTTTTTGGGTCATTCTCTCTCTCTCTTTCTCTCTCTCCTTGTCATTCTCTCTGTCTTTCTCTCTCTCTGTCACTCTTTCTGTCTGTCTCTCTTTCTCCCTCTCTGGGCTCTTCCTCTCTCTCTCTCTCTCTCTCTCTCTCTCTCTCTCTCTCTCTCTCTCTCTCTCTCTCTCTCTCTCTCTCTCTCTCTCTCTCTCTCTCTCTCTCTCTCTTTCCGGTGATTTTTTGTTTAGTAATAACATTATTGTTTTTGTTTTGGTGTGCTCGTTCCTTTTCCTTTTTGTTTTTCTTCCCAACCACATTGACTGGTTATCGTTGTTTGTTTTTCTTCTAAAATTAAAATATTATTGATTTAAATCCTCATTTTTTCATTTTTTTTTTCTCGGCGAATCAAAGAGGTCTCTCTTCAGAAATGTCATTTCCCCTTTTCTTTCAAAAACTAATTAATGTTTTCTTTTTTTTCGGCGAATCAGAGAGCTCGAGGCCGCGCCACCTTTTGGGAATATTCGACTGATTCACGACTTTCCGATTATCGAAACTCTGGCGGTTTTTCAATCGCCCATTCTGGACACACGGCTCTCTCTCTCGTAAAATTTGAAGAATCGATGAAAGGACATTTGGTGAAAATAAAAGTCGAGGAGATTTGGACGATCGAAAACGTAATCCATGACCCAAAAAAAATGGCGGGTATGAAATTTAATCCTCCGAGTGTTTTGAAAGAATGGAAAAGCGAACAAACGTGGCCGGCGATGAGAAGGTCGATGAATTTGCCGGCGAGACCGCTCATGAAGCAAATGTCCATTTAGGAGAGAGAGAAGGAGAGGGAGAGGGAGGCAAGTAAGAGGCGAAAGGAATGGGGACGGGAAAACAGGTGGACGATAAATATGCGGTCGAGACCGCTGATGAAACTAATGTCGATTTAGTAGAAAGGGAGATAGAGAGGGAGGGAGAGGGAGAGGGGTGAGGAAAGGGGAGAGGAAACATGGGGCGGGGTATAAATATGCGGTTGAGACAGCTTATGAAACGATTGCCGGTTTAAGGGAGGGCGAGGAGAGGAATGAAGAAGGAGATGAAGGAAGGGGGACGTGGAGAAGGAGATGAGATGGAAGAATGAAGGAAGGGAGGAAAAGGAAAGAAGAAAGGTAAAAAGATTGGGAAAAAAGTGGAGGCAAAAATGAGGGGGTGGATAAATATATGAAACAATGCCGATTCGAGAACAAAAAAAAAGGAAAGCGAAGGAAGGGAAAAGAGGGAAAGAGAAGGAGAAGTAAAAGGAGGGTGAGGGAGGAGAGGAGGAGGAGAAATGACACGAGAAAAGGAGCGAAGGCGCGAAAAGGGAGAGAAGTGGGGAAGGAGTGAAGAAAGGAGAAATGTGAAGGAGAGGAAAAAAGCAGGAGACGTTGAGGGTTTGATGACGAAGAATGTTTTTTTTTTTGGCTAATGGAATGCGTTGAATTAATTAAAATGGGAAGAAAAGTGTAATCTACTAATTTCGATGAGAAATGGAAAACTTTTTTTCTGTTGAATGGAATAAGTTTCACTTTTTAGACGAGAGACGAGAAACAAATTTATTCGTGCAAAACTGAGATTTTGAGCTCGGTTTAATTTTAAAATTCGGTCGTTTTCAAATTCAGTGTTTTTTTTTTTTTTTTTTCTTTTTTAAGTTGAGATAAAGAGTCAGACGACTTGGAAAATAATCAAAATGTACGAATAGCAACATTTTTAGGTTCGAAAAATATTTGAAGACAAAAATCTCAAAAAAGTTTTGAGTTTATCCTTCTTCGAATATTTGGGACTTCATTAACTATTATTTAATGAGTTAAAACGCTTTTTTTTTGTTTTTCTTGTCCCAAACCCCTTCCCTCCCTCCCTCCCTCCCTCCCTTTGTCCCTCCCTCTCTCACTTTTGTTTTTCCGCCCCCCTTCCTTTTTTTGGGCGCACTTGTAGTCTACTTGTTTTACGTTAGTTTCGGGCAGTCAGAAAAGTAAATCTTTTCTATTTTTTTTATAGCGGTCTAGTGTTTGCTTGTTACAAAAGGTTTTATCAGTTTTTTTTTTTTTTTTTTTTTTTTAAGATTCGATAGTTTTCTTTGAACAGAAAGCTTTTCTGGTGTTAAATAATCAAGAATAGTTTTTTTTTTTTTGTCGCGATTTTCAAATTGACTTTTGGATGTTTCACTTTTTGATTTTAATGTAAAGACAATTTTTTTTTGAGCGCTTTTACTCGATAAGAAAAATAAAATGTAGGAGAATATAACTGTTTTGGAAACAAAGGAAAAAATATGTTTTGAAAAATACAATTGTTTTGGAAAGCTTATTTGTTACACCTTGTGTGTTAACGTCTACTTTGCCACTTAGAAAGTCTTAAAACGTTTTATTCATGTGTTTATATTCATATGTTCATCATCTATGGATCATGCGTCAGAAGTACACCGTGTATCGCTCTTAGTGTTAAGTGTTAACATTGATAGGGATACACGGTGTGCGTTAGAGTCTTGCAAAATTGACCCCGACAACAAATAAATCCAAGAGGTGCTCCTCCAGGTGGCAGATGAAAGACTCATGATATCATCAACACTTGAGCTAATCACCTAATGAAGGTGAAAGTTAAGGCGACAAAAGTGTGAAATCAGAAGTGAAAACACCATTATAGAGCATGCATATAAGTCTATATGGAGGTTCGTCGAACAAGAACAAGTTTAGAAATCTCACGTTCTGAAATTATGAGAAATATAAAGCCTAAAGATACATATCATGATGCGAAAAGTTCTTAAATGGTTGTGCATGTGGAATGTGAACTTGTCAATGTTCGAAGAAAGAAACAGAGCAGTGACCTTTTTCCCACCTACAGGAAAGGAAGAACGCACACCTCTCAATGATTTAAAGTCATTAGTTCATGTTTAGGTCTTAAAAACAGCTAAAACGTCAAAAAATCCTTTTATATTTCCTCAAGATTTCACAAACTTAGAATGCAGAATGCCAAAATTCCACATCCTTAATGGTTTCCAGCTATTATCTTATTGTTTTAGGTGTGAAACTCTTCTCCCTATTTTTTAAATTCATATGGTACTAACGTACTCACAACACTAATTTACATATAATACAAAAAAAACAAGTTGAAGTATCACTAACCGACACTGTCAACAGTCACGTGTTTTGATAAACCCTAAATAGTATGAGTCAAACTATAGTACACCGCGCATCGTAATTAGAGTAATGAAAAAATTAGAGTAAAAAAAGAGAAAAAAATAATTAGAGTAGTTTACTCTAATTTATGTGATAGAACTGTTTCAAAAAGGAATTTACTCTAATTTATGCGGTGTACTCTAATTTGGCAAGCTAATATCCTCTACCGTAAATAAGGTATTTGTACAGAATCTGACAAAACGTACAGTTTATCGTCACTATGACGTTTGCACTACGCGGCTTGTTAAAACGCAGTTACATGATAATGGCCTGTATTAAATCATTATTTGTACTTTTTTTCTTATAAAAGTACAATTTTGCACGGTCGGACGCCGTCCGTACTCCACACTATTTAAAACGAACATATATTAGAATTAAAAACGTTAATTAAGCCTTACCTTAAATAGCATAATGAAAAAATTAGAATCATTTTCACTATTTGATGTGATAGAGTCGAAATTTCGAACGACCGAATTAGAGTAATTTACTCTAATTACGATTCGCGGTGACTGTACTGATATTTCAATTTAAGTCCGAGTGAACAGTGGTAGTACTTTCTGTACGACTTAGAACCCGTACAAGAACCCGTACAGTACTTTTCAACCACATAATAAGCTAAATCATTTTGTGTGTACAGGTGTCATACTTCCATTTCTCACATATCTGACTACTACACCATTACTTTTTGCAGATATTTTCATAATTCCCACTAACTATATGTCTGTTCATCTTCAGTTTTTTTCTTCTTTTACAGTATACTCTTCTTATTTGCTCTAATCAGTTAAATTCCGTAGTACATCCTGAAAACTTTCCAGTAATTTGCGGTTCCCTTCGTCAATATACTCCCTTTGTTTGACACTCTCTTCTTGAATCATCATCCGTACTCTTGCGAGCTGCTCAGCATCTTTGCGAGCAATTGTTTCCTTTTTGGATGGCGTCTGTTAGAAAACACATTAGCACACAACTTAGTTGAGCATGTAATGAGATTTTTTGACTTCCACAATTTTTTGAGTTTCTATTTTTTTGAAGTCGCATGCACGTTAGCAAATAGGTTAACATTCTCCTACTATACCGTGAATCGCTATTAGCGTCAATGATTTTTTTGCCACTTAAAACATCTTTTCTCCGTACACACTTATTGGATTTTCAATTTGAGATCGCCAATCGGAAGCTGAGAATGTTACCTTTCAATCGCAACCGTCAGATCCATAATCCGACAAGTGTGTACGGAGAAAATATGTTTTAAGTGGCGAAAAAAACATTGACGCTAATAGCGATTCACGGTGTAGAGTATCTCACCTTGGCAGGTCTTCCAATGTAATTGAAGACATTATCGGCAAATCCCTCGGGATTTATCGACGGTGCGTTACCCTGCAACCATCAAACTTATGTATGTAAAGCATAGTTCAAAAGTAGGTGACCATACGCTCATACAATATGCCTATTGTACTCAAAACATACAATATGCCCTTAAGACCCATATTGTATTGGCCGCAAAATGAAATAAAATAGGAACAGGGTTGAGTTGCACATCGTTCGATAGAGAATTAAACGACATGTCTAAATTTTGAAAAAAAATCGGACAAAAAAAAATATTTCTGTGAGTTTTGAGGGTCTTTTTATTTAAACCGTCAGATTTGGACGATCGGACGGTCGCTGATCAAAGTAGGCGATTTAAAAAGATCACATGAAAAGCCCATAACACAACTTACGAAAGGACAATCTGTCATACTAGCGTCTGCAATTTTGAGGGCCACACTAAATAAAGCCTTTATTTGACCAACCAGGCAGTATGGGACGATAAAAAATAAAAATACCACACTGCCAAAAAAATTACCAAAACCCACAGACCAACCCCGTTGGTGGCTGCAAAACAACTTTCCGAAAAAGCTATGAACTGTCCGTACTCTCTCTCGTCGCACTCTCACCGCTCTCCACCGCGCTCATTTTAACTCCATCGCAATTATTTCGAAATTTTGTTTGGTTGCCCGTCCGCGGATTTTTTTTTTTCCCCGGATTTTTTTTTTCCCGGATTTTTTTCCCACGGAATGTCATCCTACGCCGTGTCAGTTCGCTCGCTAAAAAATTTCGTCCGGCGGCGTGCGCTGTACTTTGATCTTACGTCAGATTCGGACGTTCGTACAAGAGTGTGCACGACGCACACACATACAGTATGCCTACGTTGCGCGAGTTTTGTGCAAAGTTTTGTGCGCCTACCAAAGGCCTACCATAAAAAAGCCTACTTTTGAACTATGATGTAAAGTGAAAACATGAGAGTGATAAATTTCCGTGAAATCCGGGATCGGGAGGTAGATTTCCGTGAAATCCGGGAATCGGCAGATACCATACTACGGAACAATGAGTCGGCCGGGATTCGAACCTGGGACTTTTCCCTTCAAGTAAAACCCACTACACCGCCAATCGCTATTAGCGTAGAAGTTTCTTTAGCGTATAAGAATAATTAAAGTGGTGTACGCTAATTAAAAATTTGAAAATTTTGAAAAAAAATATACATTCTAATTGTTTAATAATTTTATTTTGGGTCTTTGAAAAAAAGAAATGTCGGTCGCAAACCTGCTTACACTAATATACGTACTTGTACAAAATCTGACAAATCGTACACAAATCGTACGTTCACACAGTCGAAACGTGGTTGTTGGACGAATATGTGCGAACGTGATATTTGACAACCCGATTTTATCCCCTTTTTAGAGAGCATATTCTCATGCGTCCGCGGTTACTAAAACTCATTAATTATACTTTTTCACTCAAAAAAGTAAAATTTTGTACGATCTGACACGTACCGTACACCACACTATTTAAACGACAACGTACTTTCATTTTGTACGGTACTTGGAAAATAACCCTAAATGGCGTACAGAAACAAATAGAATGAGCTCGCTATTTGAGAATAAAAAAAAAAGCGGGACGGAATTAGCGTACACTACGCTAATAGCGATTGGCGGTGCACCAC
This sequence comes from Zygnema cylindricum, assembly GCA_037447655.1. Lineage (NCBI taxonomy): Eukaryota > Viridiplantae > Streptophyta > Zygnematophyceae > Zygnematales > Zygnemataceae > Zygnema > Zygnema cylindricum. The sequence continues at coordinate 43,906 of JBBHKE010001174.1, forward strand.
TGTACCAAGTTCGATGTAAATCCTAGCGGGTCCGTACCAATTTATTACAAGCAGCTTCGAGAATGAATATTACCATATTCTACCCCGTATTGAACCGGCATCCACGTGCCAATCCAACACAAAGAGCTACAAACAGAATGTCTCACTATGAGTTATCCACATGACAGTAGTAAATGCCGTTGAAGGTTAGAATGATACCAAATCTTGAGTAAATAATGTTATTCCCAAAACATCTTAATCCGTCCAAAACTAACTCCCACATCCATTGAGAGAAATGAAAAGTGAATGTAACTAAACGAAGTGGGTATCAAAGAGTCGATAGGAAGGGAGTTCAATGTTCATAACAGTCTTCCTATTTCAACACTTTCAACCGTGAACCTTCATTTGGATTTTAACTGATTGGAAGTTGGCGCCACTAGAAAAAAACAATCTAAAAAAATAGATCTCTTGTTTCATGTGGCATTAAAGAATCGAATCATCTTAGGGGTTGTTAGAAAAGTAGTCTTTGATAGAAGCTAATTTTCTGACAATGTTTTTAAATATCGAAATTCTGAATTCTGTTTTGTAAGATTTCGATATCCAGAATTCTGTAGTCTGAGCAGTCTGTCCTAGTATCTAGGATTTCTGTAATTCAGTCTTTGTGTGTTCTACAGTCAACAGTTTTCTTCGTGATAAGATTCTGGTCAAAATCTGTTTGTTAATCTTGACCGTAGCTCTTGGCCGAAAGGTCAAGTCTCTTCAGACTAGGAAAGTACACCTAATTCTCGAGAGGTTACTCTCGAGATATTTCCACTATTTAGCTTGTCCTTTCCTTTTGTTTTGCAACGGTTTATAATTATATAAAAACATAACTTTTCTGTCCTCTCTCTTTCCACTCTATTTGTCACCATGACTTCACCTTTAATAGCTTATGGGCCTCGCAACGCCAATTTCGTTGCTAAATTCAATGGGACAGATTTTTACAGTTGGAAATATCAAATTGAGCATCTTTTCCGTCGTGAAAAACTTTGGTCCATCATTAGCGGTAGTGAACTTGAACCGACCGATGCTGCCGCCAAAACAATCTGGTTCGCTAAAAACGACGAAGCCCACTCCAGGCTCGTCCTTGCTCTTGAGCCCTCTCAAATTGACTATATTCGCGATGCAATCTCCGCTCACAATGCTTGGTCATTATTGACCTCCGCATATGAGAATCAGTCTTGGTCAAACAAACTCTTCCTCAAGCGTCATCTGAACACCTATCGAAAGCTGCCTACTGATTCTATTCAAACTTATGTTCAGCATCTCAAATCGCTCGCTGGACAGCTCAAGAGTATCAAATCACCAATCTCTGACAAAGATCTCATTTCGGCAATCTTGGGAGGCTTACCAAATCATTATTCCTCTCTTATTTCCTCCCTGGATAACTCACCGATTCCCCTGACTATTTCGACCTTGACAGCTCGCCTTGTCCACGAAGAAATGAAACAATCATTTCAAACCAACTCAAGAGTTGCCCTGGCTAGCTTCTCACCCAACCCCAGGCCGACAAAATCTTCTTCTAACGCCTGTCGCTATTTTCGAGCATTGGATCACATCATTGATGTGTGTCCAGCACTAAAACGCAAACATGACCGCCAAGGTGGATCTGACTGTACGGGTGGACGGGGTCATTCTGGAGGACGTGGATCATACCATGGTCAAGCCTCATCAGCTGAAAGTCTTGTTCCATTTGGAAATACCGAATTCTCCCAAACCAACCCTTTCGTACAACCCCAACCATATCCGTACGGTCACTCCTCTCCGCAAATTGCCGGATACACTCCACTATATCCTACGCCTCCATCTGGCCATTCGATCATTACCCATCCCACGGTGGACGTCTCTAATACGCTGTCATCTTTGACCCAATCCGATTTCGGATTCGCATTGTCCTCCACGGCATCACCAGCGTCCATTCCTGAATCCACTTGGATCGTTGACTCGGGAGCATCTCACCACTTGTCATCTCGCGCTGATTGGTTCTCCTCAATGTCTCCCCTCTCTCCACCAATGCCTATAGTGCTTGGCAACAACAGTACTCTCACGGCCACTCACATCGGCCGTACTGTTAATCCTTGCGACTCCAACCACAAAACCACAATCATTCTCTCAAACGTCCTTTTTGTACCTGCTTTACGGAAAAACCTATTTTCCGTTGGCGCGGCGTTAAAGCAAGGAGCGACGGCCGGTTTTTCTTCCAATAGGGTCAGTTTTTTCTCTCCAACAAAAACTACGGTTGGATTCGGCGTTAAAAAGGGCGATATCTACATCCTTTTGTCCTTTTGCCCATCGGATCGGCCAACGTGGCCATCACTTCATAAAACATCACCTTTTCCAAGTAGCACCTTCGTTATGGTCACCTATCCGGTTCCAGTCTTCATCACTTAACCCAGGGTCTTGTAACAGGGCTTGACCCATTAGTCAACCAAAAACTTCCATTATATTCAGGTTGCGTTGAAGGAAAATTTCCTCGACCGTCGTTTCGTTCAAGTACGTCCAGATCCAATGGACCGCTTGAACTAATCCACTCTGACCTATGTGGACCAATGTCTGTACCTAACCATAATGGCTCCCAATATTTCGTAACTTTCATTGACGACGCAACCCGTTACTGCCATATTTACCTGATCCGTCAAAAATCTGACACTTTTGCTACATTCCAACAATTTAAAGCAAAAGTTGAAAATTTCCAGGATTCGGGAATCAAAGTCCTACAAACGGACAACGGAGGGGAATTCTGCTCCACAGAATTTGCCGCTTTTCTCGCAGCCAATGGAATCGCCCATCAAACATCAACTCCCAATACACCATTACAAAATGGTGTGGCTGAACGGTACAACCGTACCGTCATCAACATGGCGCGTTCCATGTTGCACTTCGCCGGACTCCCAACTGTCTTTTGGGGAGAATCAGTGACGACAGCTAACTACTTACGGAATCTTTGTCCAACCTCAAGCCTTCCAAACCTCACTCCTCATGAGGCTTGGACAGGCACCAAACCAAATGTTGACCATCTTCGAATATTCGGCAGCGTCGCTTGGATTAAAGATCTCACACCAAGCGGGAAATGGAGTAGCCGTGCCAAACTTGGCTACTTGGTCGGCTATTCGACCGAATCCAAGGCATACCGAATCTGGCTCGTTCAAGAACGCCAGGTCAAACTCAGCCGCGACGTCACATTCGATGAAACTCCTCTCCTCAACAAACTCCTTTACCCTTCTCCTCCTTCCCCTCCATCTCTCAACCTCCCCTCTCCTCCACCATCAGCTCCCATTTCCGTCATTCCTCCCACTAATTTCTCCATTCCTCCTGTCTCTTTCCCCAACGCCATCCCCATCACAACCCTTGTCCGAACCACCTACAGTCCTTCTCTTCTATCAAACTCCATCCCTCTCCAGTGGACACTCTCTGATCCTTACTCCCTCTCTCCCATTCACCCAGATGCACCACCTTATGGAATTCCGTGTGCAATTCCGGAGACCCTTCTGCCCATTTAGCCCTCTATCCTCCGAAAGAGCGCCCGAATCGCAGCTCAGCACGCAGCCCATGGCGTCGCTAACACCGCAACCTTCGACGTACCTTTATCCTTTGCTGCTGCCATGGCTGGTCCCAATGCTGTAGATTGGAAGGCAGCAGCAGATGCGGAATTTGTGTCCCTTCAAAAGAATGGTACTTGGGAGCTTACACCTCTTCCCCATGGCCGCAAGGTCATCGGCTCTAAATGGGTCTTTAGGGTAAAGACAAAATCTGATGGCACCTTAGATCGGTTCAAGGCCCGATTCGTTGCTAAGGGCTTTCTTCAAAAAGAAGGCCTCGACTTCACCGAGACTTACGCCCCTGTGGCAAAATTCGCCTCTATCCGCATTCTCCTCTCCTTCGCCGCCTCCCAAGACTGGCACGTACATTATATAGATGTCCAGACGGAGTTTCTCTATGGTGCTGTGAAGGAGGAAATATTCGTCCGACAACCCAAAGGTTATATCACCCCGGGCAATGAGCACCTCGTTTGTCATCTCCTCAAAATCCTCTACGGCTTGAAGCAAGCTCCTCGCGTTTGGAGTGAGCACCTTGAAGCTATTCTCATCCGTGAGGGCTTCTGTAAGCTTGCAGCCGACTTTGGAATATTCTTCAAAGGTAAAGACGACTCCCTTTTGATAATCATCATTTACGTCGATGACCTTGTCCTCTCTAGTCCTTCTCTGTCTGCAATTCTGCAAGTCAAAGCCATGCTGAATTCCCATTTTGCCATGAGAGATTTAGGAGAATTAGAGTATTGTCTTGGCATTTTAGTCTCCCGTAATCGTCCAGCCAAAACCCTCTACCTCTCTCAGGAAAAGTATATCTCTGAGATCTTAGAAAGGTTCTCCATGTCTCAGTGCACTCCTGTCTCCACTCCACTAGATGCCAACACCAAACTCATTTCCAACTCCGGTGGGCCTGTCCACGGAGATATTCACGACTTATATAAATCCATTGTTGGCAGCCTCATGTATGCAATGACTCCGACTTATATAGGTCCATTGTTGGCAGCCTCCTGTATGCAATGACTGGCACTCGGCCAGACATTGCTGTAGCAGTCGGGCAACTGAGTCAGTTTGTTTCTAATCCAACCCCTGAGCACCTCCTGGCGGCTAAGCGCGTCCTCCGCTATCTTCAAGGCACCAAGTCCCTCCGCCTTACCTTCTCCGGTGGTGACTCTCCTACCCTTGTTGGCTTTTGCGATGCGGACTGGGGGGGAGATCTCGACACCCGCCGCTCCACCTCTAGTGTTTTCTTCTCACTCGGAGGAGCTCTTGTTTCTTGGGCCTCTAAAAAGCAACCAACTGTTGCTTTGTCCTCAACTGAGGCTGAATACATGGCTGCGACCCATGCTGCCAAAGAAGCAATCTGGTTGCGATCTCTCCTTGCAAATCTTCAATTTCCTCAGACTTCCCCGACTCAGATATTCTGTGACTCCCAAGGTGCCCTCGCTCTAATGAGTAACCCGGTTCATCACCGACGAACCAAGCACATTGATATTCAATTTCACTTTACTCGGGAAACTATCGCGGCTGGAACACTCACCTTCAACTACTGCCAGACTTCTCTCCAGATGGCGGACTTCCTCACCAAGTCTCTTCATCGACCTCAGTTCGACTTACATCGAGCTTCTGCTGGACTTACCTTCTAACAAAGAGGAAGGGTGTTAGAAAAGTAGTCTTTGATAGAAGCTAATTTTCTGACAATGTTTTTAAATATCGAAATTCTGAATTCTGTTTTCTAAGATTTCGATATCCAGAATTCTGTAGTCTGAGCAGTCTGTCCTAGTATCTAGGATTTCTGTAATTCAGTCTTTGTGTGTTCTACAGTCAACAGTTTTCTTCGTGATAAGATTCTGGTCAAGATCTGTTTGTTAATCTTGACCGTAGCTCTTGGCCGAAAGGTCAAGTGTCTCTTCAGACTAGGAAAGTACACCAAATTCTCGAGAGGTTACTCTCGAGATATTTCCAGTATTTAGCTTGTCCTTTCCTTTTGTTTTGTCACGGTGTTTTTTTAATTATATAAAAACAGAACTTTTCTGTCCTCTCTCTTTCCACTCTATTTGTCACCATGACTTCACCTTTAATAGGGGAGAGAGCAAGCAGGGGGAGCGAGAGGGAGCGGGAGGGAGAGGGAGGAAAAGGTGGGGAAAGGAGGGGGAAAGTTGGGGGGAAGGGGAGGGAAAGGTGGGGGAAAGGGGGGGGGGAAGGGGGGGGGGGAAGGGGGGGGGGAAGGGGGGGAAAGGGGGAGGAAAAGGGGGGAGAGGGGTGAGAGAGGGAGAGAGGGGGGAGAGAGGGGGAGAGGGTGAGAGGGGGAGAGGGGGATTGGGGGAGTGGGAGCGGGTGGAGAAGGGGACTAGAAGGGGGACGAGGAGGGGGGCAAGGAGGGGAGGGGGAGGGAGAGGGGAGAGGAGAGAGAGGGGAGAGAGGGGAGAGAGTGTGTCCAAGGGCAGTGGATGAGTTGAATCGCGTTTCCTTTGCTGTATCTCTCTCTGTAATGTAAAGCTTATTTCCTTCTTTTTTCCTAACATGGATGTTTCCTTTCTTTGTTTTTCTTCTCCCTTTTTTTCTTTCCTTTTTTTTTCTTTATTTTCTTTTTTCTTTTTTTTTTTTAGGTCTGTATGGCGGCTACGGAAAGATGCCTCGATCCGGTTCCTTTGGAACCCGCCGTGATTGACCGAATAATCAACGCTAAACTTTCTCGAGGAAATTAGAGAAAAATAGTCTTCTTTTTTTAACAAAAGGAAAATTTTAGTAGTTTCTTTGGTATAATAGTTGGTTCTAGTTGAGACTGATTTTTTAAGAAGTTTTGTTTTTTTTTAGCTTCATTTAATTCATTGTTCCTTTTTCCTTTTTTTTCTTTCTTTTCTTTTCTTTCTTGTTTTTTTTTGTATTCTTTTGTTGTCTTTTATTTGTTTAAATAGAATCTATTCATGTTGGTAACAATTTGATGGTGTTGTTTTGTCCCTATTTTTTGTTTTTTTGAGTGTTGATGAATAGAAAAAAAAAAAAAAAAAAAACTTTCTTGAGAGCTGCTTTTTGTTTTTATCCATCCTTTACTTTTTCCTTCGAATCTTTCTCAAATTAAGTATTGCTCATAAAGTATCTCCTCCAGTTCTTTCTTTTTGCAATTTTTTTTTTTTTAATTCCAAGAACTCGATACTATTTATTATGAGGTTTTTTTTTCTATTCTGGTTTAAATAAGTTTTACATTTTTCTATTAATTTTAGTTTATAAATAATGAAGAAATCAGTGCAATGTCTTAATGATTGTTTTTTAACCAGAAACCCTGTTTTTTTTTTTTGTAACGAACCGGATTTAATATTATTTAGAAACATTATTTTTGGTACCAATACGAGCAAGCGAGAATTTCTGCTTTGCCGGCTATTATACTGCCCTTCTCTACTAGAATTAGTAACCCTTAGTTTTTTTTATATTTTTTTTCTCCAAAAAATTAGAAAACAGAGGTAAAAGAACTCTACTATGTGGTCTATGAGGAGCCTTGTCGGAAAACAGTAGTGTGGTTACCACAAAATCTTCTTTTCAACTTATGATTCATTAATAGGGTGGTTGTTAGTGTTTTTGTATCGGGCTTTGGGAAATCGCGATACCCCATATAATTGAAAGTACGGATTTTTGGCCACTTAAGGGGCCCCGAATTGAAGCGTTGGGTGGTGATGATTTAAGGATAAAGTTCCATCTGACGAAAAGTGAGGTATTTTACAGAATTTTGTACTTTACCATACCATGTTCTACTGTGTGTTTATATTTTTATTTGAAAAACGGCATTTCATAAGATCCTATCATGATTCTCCAACGGTCCGGGCGAAATAATTGACCGTTCAATAATTTTTTGGTCTTCATACAGGAAGCTCTGCAGTGGACTATATAATGTGTAGAATTGCTACACCTGGATATTTCTGATCCGTAGGACAAAGGCTAAGGGTGAAACTCCATCAGGCGAAAAGTGAGGTTGTTTATTGGAAAAATTGTATTTTCGTACGAAGGCCGTATTGCTTTTTTTTTTTTTAACATGATTACTGGAGATTCGAGAAGATTTTCCAAACTTTTGGGTGACAACGTCGACCGTCCAATTCTGTGTTTTCGAAGCAAGCGCTCATTCTATCCAGTGTCTGGATAGTCTCCTCCCTTGTTTTCAACGAGGAGACTAGCTAGACAAACTTGTAAAATGTGTACAAGTGGAAAGGTCACATACAATCCACGATGGATGTGAGATAGGAACGTTACATGTTGCATACGCTACGCGCCTTTGGCTAGGATGCAAATCAAATCCACAGGAAACCACCAAAAAATGTTTGTTGAAGAATGTCCCCTAACGCCGCCTCCACCATCCATTGACATCCTAAACTTGCCGCGCCTGCTTTTTTCAAATTTTCAAGGATAAAATACGAACGACAAAACAACGACAAAACACGAACGTACAAAGTGTACATTCACTTAATTTTAATTTGCGGCTGGTCGTACAGATACGAGTTTCAAATTTTGTGCTTTTGGAATCTTTGACTGTGCTCTTAGTCAGTATATGAGCCTGCGTGGATCCATTTGAACTAAAGCACCTGTGCGATAGATTCCTTGCTCACACGACCTGATGGAGGAGTGAACGAAATATTAGTGCCACTAATTGATTACGTACGTAAATTGGCTACTGCCAAAGATTTAACACGTGGCAAAGGCCATGTGCTTTCTGACAATGTGGAGGCGAATCCACCAAAATCTATCACAAAATCTTTGTCTGAAGATATCCTGTCACGCTCCTTTCGTCTTCTCTTAAACTTTGTGGCAACCGGCGCTTCGAGTTTTCGTTTCAAAAAGACAAAGAGTGAAATAGAATAGCAGGCGTTAAAAGCGACAGAGTGACTGCGAATAAAAGGAGGTTTCAGTGGTACAATGACATAGTACGCAATTTTCGTACAGTTATATAGTACGAAGTTACAGATTCTACACTGAAATTGATCGGTTTGTAAAATCTTTTACGATTTTTCGTGTATGATTTTTTTGTTACGTGGCACCACTCAAAACAAGAAACGTAGCTTTCTAAGGAATTACCCGATGTCACAAAAAAAAGTCTTTATTGCAAAAATTGCAATTGCAAAACCATCTGAGTACAAAAGTGGAGAAAACTGAAAAAAAACATTTGGAGACTACAAGAGTTACAAGAAAGTAATCTACGCCTAAAAACTAAAACGAAACAAAGCAATATTAACAAGAGCAAAGAACCAAAACAAAGCAACAACAGACTTAGACCGCCGACAAATTGAAAAAACCCAGACTAGACTACCCCTAAACAACTAAGGTCCACAACCACAAAGATCATGGATGTGAACCGGGTCCCTTGGCATAAGGTCTGAAGACCTCGCCAGTCCTCAGCTAGTGTGCTACGTCGAAGGAGAGTCGCAGCTTGCGCCCGTTGAAGTGCAATTGAGACACGTTGTCGGTAGAACGCAACCAAAAGACTCGGTGGAGGTCTACTTGGACCCTGAGATTCAAACGTTTGTCGCGCACAAGTTGTCGAAGGACTTGCCCAAAGATCCAAAAACCTCCACTGCAAATGGGACGAATTGGTCCGACGGGTCTCGGTGAGCGTATTCCCTTTCTTTTGTAGCCGCTGCGTCCCGAGCCGCCACACATGAATGCAAAGCCGCGAAAGATGAAATGTGTGCCCCAGTCGGATCTGTGAGGACCACATCGCCAAGCGTCCTCCCAGCACCATGAAGAAAAACTAAGTCAACCTGAGGGCTCCGAGAACCCTTAGATTGGGGCCGAGGTGGAAGTATATTAGAAACCTCACGTTTGACGGTGTAGCCCGCCTCGGCACCAATGGCAGCAATGGCATCTCGCACCAAATCATGCGCGACAGTTCGTTCCCCCCCATGGGCGCAAGGAAGCAAATGGATTCCCTCAGCATCAATGGGTTGGTTACAAATGCACCGAGCCCCCCCCAATAGCGGAGGGCGAGGCAAACCCAACCGCAAGCGTAGAGCAAAAGTAAATTGGTCGGACGATAAACGAAGCGTCGAAAAAATAGGTGTTGCTTGAAAACACTCACCAGCCCCCGGCCTAGAACACGAACGTAAACGAGCACGCGCTTGAGCAGAAGGTAGCGCCTCCAAGAGGTTCGCAAAATCAGCGGCAGCCACTTGCTCAGATATGCGTTGTTGAAGTTGGAAGTTAGTGTCGGCCATGATAGAATGAAAAGGAGGAAATTGGTTCCGAGCGTCCGGGGGAAGTAGCGCACGAGCGGAAAGGAGAGCTTGGTCAAATGGAAACAGCCCGTCTTCCACCTTAGAGACAACTTGCGCCAGAATGGGGATATCATCCACAATGAAACGAGAAGTGATGGTAGGAACCACCAAAGCCCAACTACCCAAATACGCGGCTGGCGCAGCTTTGGCAACGGAAATCAAACCTAAACCGTCGCTGGAAATAGGGAGAAAGGCTTGTTGACTAGCGAGTGGCCCCTCCAGACGATCAAAAATCCCATGACCAACGAGATGATGAAGCACAACCAAAATCTTGTCGTCAAAAATCTTTAAGGGAAGACAAAAAAGAAGTCGTAGGTGGTAAAGTCCAAGCATGATAGAGAGGGCGCTGAGCAAAACAACGGATCAAGATCGAAAACGTCACTTGTGCGTCCGACAGCTTAGGGAGATCGTCGCTATGAGAAAGATCCTCCAACAACGCATCCTCAACCGCTTGGCTTAAAAAAGAAGTACCACCAATAGGGCAACCTAAAGCCTTAATACCCTCATCGTGAGATGCAAGACGAAAACCATTGGGGAGCGGGCAATCCGACGCCAAACCTTGTGGGCACCAAGCTACACACTTAGATGGTTTCACAGAGAGCCCGATCCGATGAAGTTGGTCTGCAAAATGAAAGAAAGCAGAAAAAACTTGATCGCGCGAACCCACGATTTGCGTGTCATCGTCGATTGAAGGAAATAAGCAACCTGGGAAGGCTGTGGCTTACGTTGTTAATGCTTGAAGGTGGGCAAGAGCAAAAAGTGGTGCCACTAAAGGATCACCTTGGCGAGTGTCGGTTGCGGACTCTAAAGTGGCAACATCACCCAAAGGACCCCCAAGAGGAAAGAGTAGAGGGCTAGGCCGAGCATAAAAGGATCGAACAAAAGGGAACAATAGATTGATAGGTGAAGGTGCATGTCGTATTTCTCGGAAAAAAACATTACAATCAACTGTATTGAAGGCATTAGCCACATCCACCTGAAGGACCACCCACTCAGGATGTAGATCCAAAACAGTTCGCAAACCATGGATAACCGACTCGCAACCCCCTTTTGTAGCAACACCAAATTGATGCGGCAAAAAATGGTCGTGAAACGCTCCCTGGAGTTGGATGCAAATAGCACAAGGCCACCAAGCGGTACAAAACTTCACCACTGGCGATTGGACGAATCCCTCCAGCAGGCTTATAAACAGCCACAAGTCGAGCAGCAAAAAGAAGCGGGACTACACCATGGGGAATGTGACCACGAGCCATCTCTGAGGCTACCTTAAAGAGGAGGTCGAATCCTTGAGATGGGGTCTCAGGAGGAAAGATATCACGAAGTAATTCACAAAACCATCCCAGAGGGACCTCCCGCCGAAAGGTGTAGGGACTTGGTGAGGGCCTTGGTAAAGGCTTCACGATCCAAATCAAACGATTCAAGAGGCTCATGCCCTTCAACAAATGAGAGAATGTCGTCAGGTGCATGAGGAAGTAACAAACGCAATGCGTCAACAGTTGCCTCTGAAGATGGAGAGGGTGTGAAAGGCCAAAGAGCTCGCGCAGCCCTAGATAATTCACCCGAACGACCAAGGAGGACAGTTCGGTGTAGTCTCGCTGTAGAACTTGGTAATGGGGCGCGACAACGAGGAGGTCAGACAGAAAGGCCTATAACTTGATCTGTGTGCTCTTGTTGTAAAGAATCCCAATCGCCACGCAAAAATCGCTGACATCGAGCCTTAGTCTCACGAGCTCCACTAGCTCCCCCTCGCGATAGCAAAAATAGAACCCAAAGCGGAAAACATGAATAGTAGATGTCATGCTGTTTCATTTGAAATATCATTAGCCAATAAATCCAAAGGAAGACGCAAAGCTCTTTGGATAGGTTCTTGAAGATGATGGGGAATACGGGTGTAGAGACACGGGCGGGGGTAGCTCAAGGGATAGCACCCAATAACATCAAGGTGTCGAGCAAACTGCCAATCAGACGGAGATGGTTGACGATGAACAGGAGGGTGCGTAGGATGTTCAGGAGAACATGGGGGAATGTTAGCCTTGGTCTTCGGACAAGCTTTCGAATGTCTTGAGACACCTGCCCCTGCGGCGTACAGCTTGCCACACCCAAGACATGGAACTCGAGAAGGCCCCGTGTTGGGTACTGGAGTTGATGTGGTATCTGAAACCAGACGGGTCGGGGATAAAGGGGCCAAAGATGGAGGATGTGATGTTTGGGTTGATGTGCCCACATCCGATACCGATGAACCACCAAGAGAAGTTGGGGGTCTTGATGGAGGTAGTGGTGAAAGAGAGGTATAGAATTGAAGATTTGATTGTTCCCGACGATGAGGAGGCTGATAAAGGCTAGTATGGGGAAGTGAATGAGGAAGTTGTACGGAATGGGATGGAATAGGGTTAATAGTGGGTGTAGGTTGTGGGTCGACAGGCATGGTTGAGTTCGTAGATGCGGACACTGTTATTGGAGGGTGTTGTTGCACGTGCAAGGTTGACAAATGATCCAATGGAAGGGATTGCAAATGAGAGAGAGATTCATCTTGGGGGTTCGGAATGAGAGGGGTAGGGGGCTCAATTGGGGGGGCTAATCGAGGTCACAAGTGATCGAGAGAAGAGGGAGACGGGGATTGGGACGCACGCCGCTTTTGAGGAGCCACAGAGAACGTGATACCGAGTCTTAGAAGATACAAAACTGAAAACTCCAACAAAAGACCACTCCAAAAAAGGCGGGTAGTAACCAAGGGACGAGCCAAATTCGGTTTGGGATTGGGCGCGCTTAGTGGAAGGGTAAAATCGGTGTGGGAAGCTCTCCTTGGTGGGCCTAAGTAGGCAAAATAAAAAGTGAAATAAAACAGGCTCCTTGGGTGATAGGAGGAAGATAGTCGAAAAAACGTGCAGGCCGACCACACGCCAAATTTGGCGCCGGAGAGACAAAGAGAAGGTCGGAAAAAGTTATTAGGAAACCATGGCCGAGGCGTCCGTGCCGTCGGCAAAAAAAAAAATTCTCCAAAATACTTGCTAATGGCACGACAAATTGAGTGGTGAAGATGGTAAGAGACGTCCACGAAAAGAAAAATGATATCGGCCGAAATTGGCGGAGCCGAATATGAAAAAACTACAGAACGGATGGAGTCGATTCACCCACGAATAGAAAGGTCTTTGCAAATACTCTCTGTAGAGTACCTGTACGCCAAATTTGGCGCCAGATCTTGAAGAGAATGTGAAAAAACCCTAAGAGGAAACTATGGCCAAAGCTTCTATAAAACAACTCCCTCCAATACGAGCTGATCTTACGTAATCTTGATACTTGACTAACTTCACGCCAAATTGGGCGGCCAAAATGGCAAGAGATGGCCACAAAAGGTAAGAAGGAAATCGGCCGAAACTGGCAGACCCGATTAATAAAAAACGAGAGGGCAAATGGAGGTGATTTGCTCACCAATAGAAAGAGTTTTGAAAATACGTTTTTTGAAGTACCCGTACGGCAAATTTGACGGCGGATACACGAAGAGACGGTAAAAAAACCCTAGCAGGAAGCCATGGCCGAAGCTTCTCGAAGGCCACCGGGGAGTATATATTACAGCCAGGAATGATGTTTGTACAATTCCACAGACCTCCTCATGGAACCACTACCTCGATTGGTTTTTGCCGATACTCGTGACTAATCTTGCCGTACTATGTGTACGAAACGAAGTACGCCACGAATCACTATTAGCATTGAGCTCTAGTACACCGCCAATAGCTATTAGAGTAGATAACGCTGATTCGGTGCCCTTTTTTCAAAAAAAAAAACTTGAAATACAATCCATAATTCTATTTTTTCCATTTTTATAATTAGGGTTTTTTTTTCAATTAGCGTTAATAATGGAAGTACAGTGCGATGAAAATAGTGTGGCGTACTGACAAGGTATTTTTGTACGAAGTGGTACTTTTTGAATTACAAAGGCATAAAAAGACACTTAACATTATTGCGCACACATGTGAATGTGCACTAGAAGAAAGAGACGCAAACTAGTCGAAAAAAATCACGTTCTCATATGTTCGTCCGTCGACCGTGTGAACAGCACGACGGCGTACGAATTGTCAGGTTTTGTACTCGTACGCATATTAATGTTGACATCGAAAGGGCGAGTATTTATTATTCACGAAAACCCAAATTACAGTTAGGGATTAATAAGTATATATATATTTTTTTCCAAAAAAAAAAAATCATGATTAGTGTTAATAACATTTTTTTCTACCCTATTTATTCCTTTACTCTACTATTGATTGACGGTGTAGTGTAGCGATGGGTAGTGCACTATTCTTTTTAGTTTATAAAATTTTATGTTGGAAACTTTTACCGCCCTTAGCCCTAAATATAAGCGTTTACGCAAATCAATATTTCTCTCTTTTATGCATCGATGCGATTCATTTGTGATTGATGTGTCACACAAAAACATATCAAAAATCGTCTAGAGGTCATCGATACACAACCCCCGGTGTTTAAAGTTTGAACAATACAGTACAGTACATCGCCAATCGCTACTAGCGTATAGGTTTCTTTAGCGAATAGGAATTATTTCAGTAATTTACACTAATTTGGAATTTTAAAATAAAAAAAAAAAATACATTCTAATTGTTTACTAATGCTAGTTTCAGTAATTTGGGTCTTTGAAAAAAAAAATGTCGGTTGCAAACATGCTTACACTAATATAGGTACTTGTACAAAATTTGACAACTCGTACACAAATCGTAAGTTCACACACTCGAAACGTGGTTGTTGGACGAATATGTGCGAAAGTGATATTTGACAGCCCGATTTCATCCCCTTTTTAGAGCGCATATTCTCATACGTCCGTGGTTACTAAAACTCGTTAAATATACTTTTTCACTTAAAAATGTACTATTTTGTACGGTCTGACACTGACCGTACACCATACTATTTAAAAGACAACGTAATTTCGTTTTGGATATAAACCCCAAATTTTTTGTCGTCAAAGTGGGTCGAAAAACACAAGACGACAAATTTTTGTACATCGTAAGTTCGAGGATGACGCAAATTGTACTCTACAAATTTGCGATTCCTTCGTACGGTTGGAACTTAGGCAGTACGGCGCTAAGTTTTACAGCAAAACGACAGAAAAAAACCCTTACTTATGCAGATGGGGACATACCCTAAGGGCACTTTCCCATGTGCTAAAGTTACAGTTATTTTCTGTCGTTTTCCTTTGTAACTTGGAAAAAAAGGAAAAAATCTGCAGTCGTACCAAAAAATTCAAATTACCACCGTACAAGTTACGTTCCATTAAAACTTTAGCTGTACCGCAGTTTGTCGTCTATCGCGATTCGGTTTATCGTTTAGCGAGTTTAGACCCACTTTCAGATCATCTTCAAACTTTAATAAAATCACCTCGCGAGGTGATTTTAAATAAAGTTCCACGACGTGGCCGAATATGCATATGATTTCGCACGCGGCGGAGGTTTTTGATAAAATTTTCCTCGAAAAAAAAAACAGACTGCACGTTTACAGCCTGTACGTACTTTTTTCCGTGCACCTTTTTCCGTACAGAGGCAGTGGAGGGGTCTCGACCAACGGACGCCATTTTCGCAAAAGCGAAGTCCGTGAAAGGGCCTCTCTCTCTCTCCCTCTCCCACTAACGCTTATATCTCACAATTCTTGCAATGAAAAATGGCAAGAAAGGTATCAAATGAAAGATCTATGAAAACGATTTCTTTTGACTATCTTTGAGCGTATTTTGATGGCAAGTAGAGTAGGAAAAGACAAAAAACAACAATCGGAAAATCATGGCGGAAAGTTTTAGAAATTGTGACGTGGGCGCTGTCATAGTTGAGCGTGACGCCCGTGACGTCACAATGTCACAAACCCTAAACAGCTGCAATACCTCCACGTCGACAATGTGGCGTGCAGATATTGCGAAGTGACAGAAACTGTTCAACGTGCGGGTGGACGCCTGAAATCGAAATTGAGTGGAAGTTTCGCAACATTTTGTGTACCGTTTATGTGTCACATGCTTCGTACACGTCTACGCTTGTCACTTTTTGAAGTAACAAGTTATTTGCGATTACATCAGAATGCTCATAAAGATGTACGAAGAATATTCGCTAGAAACAAAGTTACAAGATTAAAGTTTCGGTTAAATGGGAAAGTGCCCTAAGTTATGCTATTTGAGAATTTGAAAAAAAAAGCGGGACGGAATTAGTATACATTAGGCTAATAGCGATTGGCGGTGTACTGTACAGTACACCTTGAATCGTTATTAGCGTATAGAAATTATTAGTGTAAAGAAAAAATTAGCATCATTCATTCTAATTTAGTGCCAGGAGACGTGGCAGATTATGGTCCACGTCCTTAAATAGTGTAGTTTGTTATATTTAAGGTATCAATGTCAAAATTTTGGGGTGCCGATATAGCGTACATAAGGCTAATAACGATTGACGGTGTACTATAGTGTAGTTCAGAATATTACGAACTCCAACAGTCAGCGGCAGGTGTACTGTACACCTTGAATCGTTTTTAGCGTATAGAAATTATTAGTGAAAAGAAAGAATTAGCGTCATTCATTCTAATTTAGTTCCATGAGACGTGGCAGATTATGGTCCACTTCCTTAAATAGTGCAATTTATTATATTTAAGGTATCAATGTCAAAATTTTGGGGTGCCGATATAGCGTACATAAGGCTAATAACGATTCACGGTGTAGCGTTCTAGAAGGTTCAATGGTCCTGCCTTTCTGAAAAATGAATCTCAGCCGTTCATGACGTCTAGAAAAGATTGAACGTCAGAAAATTAGTCCGGAGAGATTGGAAGGTTCTTTGGCAAGTCCAGTGGACACCTACCACACTGCCTAATCGTTATTAGAGCAAGGATGTAGTGTTTATACGAAATTAGAATCTATAATACTAATTTTTGGAATAACACGTGGCAGAATTTAGTCCACCCTCTTAAATAGTGTTGCTAATAATATTTAATGATTTTCGAGCGTAAAAATTGGCGACCATATTAGTGGTATCAACTCGAGTGTACCGACGCCTTCAATATTGTCAGCGTGAAACTCTCTGCCATGTGTATAAGTGAAGGAGCGCCACGTGTAAAATTCTATTTTCACTTACACTTCGACACGTTTCATAAAAAAGATCACATGTACAGCACACACGTATCCCAATGCATGCCTAATTTTCGCCAAGTGTCAAGCTTTGCCCACCTCATACTCGAAGAAACCAAAAGTCCAAAAGTGAAAAGGTACAAAAAGTACAATTCCTCAAACTACAAATGCCACGGAAGAACAGTTAAGAAATTGTGTACTTCATTATTTTTAATCTTCGGTCTCCATTTTTAGAAAAATCCTCCTTTAGATCTTTAAGCTTTCAATTCTTTAACAGCTCCTCTTCAATAAATCTCCCAACACCTTCTTTCCTCTTTTCTATACTTCCTCCCTCGTCCTCCTTCCTCCTCTCTCTTCCCTCTTTCTTCCCTCTTCCTTAACTCTCTCTCTCTCTCTCCCACCCACCATGCAGTCCCTTATTAAGAAAAAGAACGGCCGACGACTCAGCGAAGCTGTCGACGTCTGTCTCTCGGAAGTCGTGAAGGCGAAAAAAGATTTTTACGAAGCCAAAAAACATATGGACCATAGCACAAAACTGACCGACAACCTTCGCTGCGATTCGAGGATGCACGGAGCGCAAGCGAGGTTTGAGGTGGCGGTTCATAATTTTACTGCGGTTTGTAAGCTTTGGAGCGAGAAAAAGTTTGATATGACAACAGAACTCAGTACGGAGGAACAGGACAAATTGTTGCCCTCGGATCACGAGCTTCACACGGGAATTGAGGCCCCCCCCGCTTAAAATTTTTAATTATTTTTCGGGTTCTGGAAAAAAAAATCGACAGGTTGATTTTTTTTCCGCAGGTCAGCTTTTTTTCCGACAGATTTTTATTTTTATTTTTTTTAATCGACGTATCTGGGTGTTGTTGGTTTTTTTTTTCCGACTGGGAAAAAAAAATTGGGTTCAAGGAGTTTTTCTGTTTCTAAAAGACGGAGAGGAGAGGAAGCAGGTGGGAAATGATGAGGATGAATGTGACTGCCCGCATGATGAGAATGGCGTCAGCAAGGACAGAATGGTGACTGCTAATAAGGAATAAAGGATGAGAGTGAGAGTGAGAGGTTTTTGGCCTCAGGGAATTTCAATTTCAAAAGTAGTTGAGTTTTTTCCAATTTGGGGTGGAAGGTATTTTTAATATTAAGGGGTTTTAGGGGAAGTTAAAGTCAATTAAAAAGGTTTATCAAAAGTGGGATAGACTTGATAGGGACCCATGGGACGGAAGATTTAGAAACCGAAAACGGAACAGGTGGCGGTTACATTTGGTGTATTTTTCTGTTATTTGGGGTTCTACAAAATTTCCCAAAATCAGTTTTTTCTCCGAAAGGAGACAGGAATTGTGGTTCCTATTGGTGGAAATTGTGCAGGAAAATAATAGCCCCATAGAAGTTTTTTTTTATTTTTTTTCTTGTTTCTTTTTAAGCCTACCTGGTAATAAAGTTCCTGGGCAATGAATCTGTTCTCAAAATTGAACTTGTAAAGGATGTTTTTTTTATGGCTTTTATGTCCTTTTTGATTTTTTTTTTACTGTTTTATGTTCTGAATTAAGGATTATGTTGAATTGTTTGTTTCTGTTTTATTTATTCACTTGTTTTGTTTCCCAGTTGGCTGTTTTTTCAATTAGTTTTGCAAACATTGTACTTCATTTTTTTCTCTTTATTGTTTATTTGTTGTCAAAAGGATAAAAATGGGCGACTTTAATGACACCCAAAAGCAATGAAATAAATTCGGAGATTTCTAGTTATATATATACATATTATTGTTCTTTTAGTTGTTGTTTACATTGTGAACGTTGTTTCTTTGCCCCTTGGAAAAAAAAAATGGAGAGAAACAATATATACTCATATATACATAGTAATCACAACAATAATATATTATAAGTAAAATGGTGTACTTTCTTTTGCCGTACAAATGGGAAAACAGCTCATGTTCTCCCCTTGCATGGGACCATCACATCCACACTATATTATGTGGGGAGAATTGTCACAGGTTCTCTGTGATAATATGGGAAATGGGTCTTGGAAAGGGGAGAGAGGGGGGGAGGGGGGGAAGGAAGGGGGAGAGGGTGAGGGTAAAGGGAGGACAGAAGACGGAGAGGGAGGGAATGGGAGAGGTATTTAAAGTGGGACTAGGATTCAGGGATGGGGAGAGGGAGCTGGAGAGGGAATGGGAGAGGTATTTAAAGTGGGACTTGGATTCAGGGATGGGGAGAGAGGGAGCTGGAGAGGGAGAGGGAGAGGGAGAAGGTGGGTGAATGAGAAGGGGAAGGAGGGAAATGGAAAGGTCAAAGGAGAGAGACAGGGAGAGACAGGAGAGTGAGTGTGGAAGACAGAAGGGGAGAGAAAGGTGAAGGAGGGGGGGAGAAAGTGGGTTAAGCGAGGTGAGGAGAGGGGCAAAAAGAGGGGAGAGAGAGAAAAATAGAGGGGGAGAAATGTGGATGAAGGAGTGGGAGAGAGAAAGGGGAGGAAAGACGTGAAAAGAGATGGGGGGAAAGCGTGAGAGAGAGGGGGGATAAGGGGGGGACAGAGAGGGGGAGGTGAAAAATAAGGGAGAGGGAGAGACGGAAAGAGAGGGGGAATGGACAAAAGGAGAGAGGCGAAGAGAGGGGGAGGGGACCGGGGAGAGGGAGGGGGGGAGAGAGGGAGAGGGGAGAGGAAAGAGGAGAGGGAGTGGGTGAAAAAAATATTTTGGACGATAAAAAATGCCACGGCCTGGAAGATGATGCCAATTTGCGAAAAGAGTTGTACTGTATTTCATAAGAGGCGATAAGAAAAGCGCGTGCCACAGCATAGTGGGCATTGAGAACAGCCATGACATGAACTCCACTCGCAAGTCAAAAAGTATTCGAAGGTCGTGTGTAACACGAGATCCTTAACAAACTTGTTCACAAAATTATGAGCTCCAATCGGTGACTCTAGTGCTCTCTTGAATTCAACAAATATGGAAACCAAAACGGAGAGGGAAATCCAATCGTAGACCTCGGAGCCTGTATGCGATGCATTTATTGAGCTTCACATAGTCTCATCTTCGAAAAATGGTCTCTATTTATATTCACATTGAAGTCAACTTCGTCTAAGAAGCTAATAATGCGTTATTATATAATATTATAATCAACATCGATTTGGAACACATACCTTGCAAAACACGTGTTTGATAAAACGAAAATGGTAGTGTCATCCACTAGAAAATATGTTTTCATTAAAGACGCCACCAAATCCCATTTTCTTTGTAGATCATTAGTGCCATCGCTAGCACTAAAATATCTAGGAAAATAGTTTGGTTGAAGATCCTAAAAAGACTCGGAAACAAGCTTATCCACGAGCCACTTGATCAAAAATCTGATTAATGGCACGCTAATGTAAAGTTAAAATGAGACGATTACATAAAATTTGTGAGAAGGAAAGAAAAAAGGGATCGAAGGTAGATATAGTAGACAAAAGGAACAAAAAGTTAAAGATAAAAAACTCAATACATGATTCAAAAAGTTTGCGAAGGTTCTCAAACTAGCCAAATTATCAACCAAACTATCCTTAAGAAATTATCTCCTTCGATATATGATCATAATACTCAATTGCCCCATTGAGCAACACAGATGCAACACTAAGAAAAGAGAGCAAATTGGACACTACACCCTGGGGGCACAAAACGATACATTTAGTAAAATACTTAGCTGCTCAAAATTAAAATTGAGAATTGAAACAACAGTACCTAGAGCACCAATTTTATTTGCATTATAAGTAGCACACGAGAAAAAACAACGCTCAAAAATCAATACCTGGTACCACATGTACTTCTAAGGTTTGAAAAGGGAATTTGATAAGCAAAAGAACTCATCGATGGTCATCTGGTGATTTTAAGATTTGCGAGAGGACCAATGTACGCAAAAATGTTCATTGGGAGTAAACTTGGTACTGTGTCACCTTCACGAGTCGTATTTTTTTATGTCGAATATTTAACGTTTTCTATGGTTCTCTCGTGAAAAAAAAGGCGGGGTGATTTTGGAATCTCTAAAATGAAACAAAATATTTAATTGACTAGATTGGGGTTATAATGTTGCTTACAATATTGGCATGATAGTCAACCTAGAGAACCACCACATTTTTGGTGTAAGTATACAATTGCTTGAATATCGTGGGCAGTTGCCCACAACAACAACCGCGACATAAATTAGGGTGGGGAAAAGTGGTAACGAAAAGCATAGTCATATTATATTGAAATTCCTCAACACTGATGGGACAGACACCTTGAGAATCTTATGGGAAAAGTGGCCATGGAAAACATCTTCATATTGTGCAAGATTTTCCCCAAGTTGATGGGACGCACACCTTGAGAATGCTTGAAGTGAGTGGGAAGGTGTGTTGTTAGAAAAAATCGTAGAATATTGAGTGGTACATATCTGCGATCTATTTCAAATGGCATCTTTAAACCCATCAAAGCCTTGTGAAAAACTTACGTGGTGGAGAAAAGCTTCATGAATAGTCCATATACCATTCTTGGGGGTTGAAGTTGAAGGAGTTAAATGACAGGTTTAGGAAAGATCACCATATCTTGGTCGAAGTGTTCAATATGGCATACAAGTACAAAAACGGAAACCTACTCCCAATGCTAAGGGGTGGATGCTTCCTTGGGGTTCAAACATCGCTTCCGAGGTCGATGGTGTAAAAGGTTTCAGTGTCGTTGGTGCAAGAGAATGTTCTCCACACCGTCAATGTTTCCCAATGCAGGGCATTCGAGTTGTAAAAACCAAAAGTGGTGTTAGTTGTCGTTGAGGGCACTTATACATTCTCCTTGCTCTTTCTAGGAAGATTCCTACTTTCAATGGAAAAGTAATTGATATGGTGATCCAGTTTCTCAACATGCACCACAAGTACCCTAAGAAGGTAATACCAAGAATATGAGTCGAAGGAGACGGATATAGTCATTGGTCATATCATCCGTTGGAATGACTAATCAGGACTGCAGGTTTTCTTGAAAAATATTTTGAAGTTAACGCAAAATGGTAGAGAAAATCCTTATCCCAGGGTACGTTAACGAAATCTGATTTGGACCGTCAAATTTTTCCTAATCATTGAAAACGACCACTTTTGGCCCTTGATGGCGTGGAATAGTGAGTATGAAAACCAATTTCACAAAAATGTTGTATTTTCGTTGATTTGCCCAAAGATGTTGAGCGTGTCTTGCTAGTTTAACCGTGAAAACCTTTGGGCAAACCATTTTTAAAGTTTAAACCCACCATTTTCCATCGTATAATATTTGACGGGTTGTCCACGGATGTACCGTGCTTGCTAAGATGATTATTTTCAATTAATTTTTTTTATTTTTATGTTATTATTAGTGTTGTGTATGGGTAAAAAAATTATCGCGATAACATCGATACCGATAGTTATCGGTTATCGAACGGTCAGAGATCCCGATATATCGGTCTAAGACCAACAAATTCCATATCAGCGATAACTTCACAAACTATAGTATGCATACAATAGTACTTTATAATATATTGTATTATGTTGTTGACTTTATATATCGTGGTATGCCACGTGTAAGAATTTGTTCCATACGTTGTTTAACTGAAATTTATCACGGATATTGCGGCACAAAAACGTTGACAATTTTAAAATAATAGTTTATAGTTCTAAAATTGTAGAACTGAAACGAAAAAATTAGATTACATTGTAAATTTGTAAAATCAAACTTTTTCGAAAACGAGGGGAACAGACGGACAAATTTGACAAACTGTCGCCATTAACTGCCATTTATAAAAAAAAAAACAGTCAAAAGTTTATTCTCGAAGGGGTACCCAAGTAAAACCGCCTTAAATTATAAATAATGAAGGAAATATCGTGATTTTTCACCGAAATCAGGGGGAAGGGGGTTCGCCGCCTGTCGGGGGAATAACAAGTACAGCTGAGTGTACTGGTCGTACAATTATCTGTACGGTCCGTACAGATATCACAAATAGTTATCGATATCGGTGTTATTACCAATAATAACCGATGCATATTGGGCATTTGTCGGCGATAACACCGCTAACGATGTATCGTACCAATATATCGATTACCGGCTACCCGAAAAAATGTCCATATCGGTTATCAGTAAATCCTTACCGATACACAATACGATTTATCATCAATTTGTTTTATTTTACTTGTGTTATGTATCGTGAAAGAACTTATAGCGATAAAACCTATAATTATTGGATATCGAATGGTGAAGGGTCACGATATATCATTCCTAGACCAACACATTTTTATCGACGATGAAAAACAATACTATCATAGTATCTTATACTACATCGTATTATGTTTTACACATTATATAGTATTATCATGGCGTCTGTAAAAAACTGTACAAGTGTACGGTATGCACCGTACATCGGTCTCGATATTTATCGCAAATTCATCGTGATGCGATAATTCGGTTACCGACATTTCGAACAAATATATCGATTATTGAAAGATAAAAAATATGTACATATCCGCTATCGGCAAATCCGCCAATGCCTACCGAATACCGATGGACAACACTCACTACACCGCGAATCGTAATTAGAGTAAAGAAAAAATCAGAGTAAACAAAGTAAAAGACATGATTAGAGTTATGAACTCTAATTTGTGTGATATAACTTTTTAAAAAAGGAAATTTACTCTAATTTATCTATAACTCTAATTTGGGCGTAAATTTTGGCGCTGAATATATCCACTGTAAATTAAGTACAAATACAAAATCTGACAAAACGTACAATTTCACATCATTATGACGTTTGCATTACGCGGTTTGTGAAAACGCAGTTACATGAAAACGGCATGTACTAAATTGTTATTTGTAATTTTCACTTAATAAAGTACATTTTTGCAAGGTCGAACACCGACCGTACCCAACACTATTTATTAAGGCAGTGTATTGGCGTTATTAACGCTCATTCAAAAAGTACCTTAAATAACGTAAAAAATAATTAAGAATAATGTACTCTATTTATAGTGATAGAGTCAAAATTTGGGGTGACGGAATTAGCGTACATAACTCTAATTACGATTCACGGTGTACACCGCCAATAGCTATTAGCGTTGTGTACGCTAATTCCGTCCCGCTTTTTTTTTTATTCTCAAATAGAATTATCCACACTATTTAAAAAATAACCCAAATTCCTAATTAGAGTAAACGATTTCCTCGAAAATTTCCAATGCCCAATTAGTGTAAACCACGCTAGTTATTTGTATACGCTAAAAAAACTTCTACGCTAATAGCGATTGGCGGTGTAGCTTTTTCAGACATGACGTCAATTTAACACTATGCTGTGGCACATGGCGAGAGGAAACACCTGAAAGTTTGACTTTTAGTGAATTAGTATGGAGACGTACGCCAAAAGAGGACAAACGAACCTACATTTCCGGAAAATGCTTTGTAGCACAAAAATAAATCTCTTTATCCATCACAAATCAGGTGAGCTTACCGACCCACCGAAAGCCTTACACAGTCTTACACACATTAGATCTGGCGGCTGCATAAAGATTCCGCCACGTAACGAAGCAGACATGCTAGAGCTGTCGAAGATCCTGCAAAGATTCCACGAATCTCAGATTTCGGGAGATCTGCTATTTACTACTTGTGTGAAATTACGCCACGTCACCCGTCGTCATCTCATTTTTTTTTTTTTACCCGAGTGAAATTTTGGTTTGGAAGTTTGTTCCCATGTACGTCAATGGTGATGACGTGGAGCAAAAGGTGTCGTAACGTAACGACGTGTTTGTCACATAAGTGACAATTAACTCGCGTGTCGTCACTTTTGACTAACGTGAATATGAACTACTAAGGGTAACCTTCCATCAGGCGAAAAGTGGGGTTGTTTACTGGAGAAAGTACCGTTCCGTACTAGGCCGTACTGTTTTTTTTTTTTTTTTTACAAAAGATGTTTACTAAAAATTCGTTGAGATTCTCCAGACTTCTTGGAGAAAACTACCACCGTCCGATTTTCAATTTTCTACGCAAACGCTTCTTGTTTCCAGTACGTAGCTAGTCTCCTCCGACTGTCCTCGGGAGGAGAGTTTGTGATTACTGGACGCGTGTTTTGGTCCACTTGTAAAGTCAGAGTCGATCCACGACAGACGTGAAGCAATTAACTTACATGTGGCAATTGGAGTGTACCGTGTGACATAAAAGCCAACCTGTTCGACGACAAAAAATTCTTGGTTGTATGTTCGACGACAAAAAAAACTTGGTTGTAAGGCATCCTGTGACGTCTCCTTCATAAATGTGTGATACAGCGATTCACGTACAAATGGTACATCCTTGGACATTTGTACAAACTTTAATTTTGTAACGGTTTTCGTGGCCGTTGATACCACAACAGCCGTAAGAACGTTCAGATTGTACATTAGCGTGACGCTACTAGATATTTTAATCGGTGTCCGCCCGTACACATACGCAGCTGCGATTTTGTCCTTTTGGAAATGATGATTATTCCCGGGCGGCTCAACAGGTCCTACGTGGTACCAATCGCAATCTAACACCTCATTCACTGGCACGACCTGATGGAAGGGTGTTACAATTATCACTGCCAGTAAACGTGATCGTACAATTACTGGGAACGCCTGATGGAAGGTTACCCTAAAACAGAATATCACTTCTGTGAAAAAAAAAAATTAAGGTCACTGTATGACGTGGCAAATAAAACAAAAGAAATTACTGTCCTCTGCCAGAATCCCGCTGTTACAGTGGTCCCACAAAATCTTACATAGCTCTAACAAGTCTTCTCCTTAGGGTAACATAATTAGTGTTGTGTATCGGTAAGGATTTACCGATAACCGATATGGACCTTTTTTCGGGTTCCCGATAATCGATATATTGGTACGATATATCGACATCGGTCTTATCGCCGATAAGTAGCCAATAATATCGGGTACTTATCGGCGATAATGCCGATAACGATAACTATCGGCGATAATTGTACGGACCATACAGATAAATGTACGGCCTGAACACGCAACTGTACGTCGTATTCCCCGGACGCGCAGCAGACCCCCTTACTCCCAATTCCGGTAAAAAATCGCAAATTTTCCATCATTATTCCTAATTTAAGGGGGTTTTCAAAATTCCTGCTGCCAGAATTTTCAAATATGGCGTCTGGAAATGGCGGCAGTCTGACAGGTGTGTTCGTCTGCTTCTTTCAGTCTGTTCGTCTTTCTTTGGAAAAAGTTTGATTCAGAAAATTTTACAATGTATTTTATTTTTTTCGTTTCGATAGTATAGTTTTATAACAATAAAGTATTAACTTATATTTGTCGACGTTTATGTGCAGCGCTGTCCGTAAAGATTTTCAGTTAAATAGATACGCGGAACAGATTTTTATACGTGGCATTCCACGCTATATAATGAAAACTATACAATACAGTATGTTATATAGTACTATTGTATGCATACTATATTTATAAAAAGTTATCGCCGATATGGAATTTGTTGGTCCCAGACCGATATATCGGGACCTCTGACTGTTCGATAACCGATAACTATCGGTATCGGTGTTATCGCGATAAGTTTTTTACCGATACACAACACTAAACATAATCTTTGTTATCTCTGGAAGCAGAATATGCGTAACCTCCAAATCTGCTACCTGTAAGACAAGTCGACAGGTAACTTCGATTCCAGAAACTGCAAACCCTCAAATGTATTTTGCAGCGATGAAGAAAGATTTTGTTCTGTAAAAAAAAAAAAAAAATCTTCAACATTACACTTAGGGTACGTCCCCATGTGATAAAGTATCGACTTTATTTCGTCATTTTCACCCAAAACGCAGTTCCGTACGAGAAAAAACTTTAGCTGTACAAAAAAATGAGTCTTGAAAAGTACAGCAAACGTCACGTCGATACTTTGAATGTACTTCATGTTTGTCGTCATATTAACAAATTTTGGCGTTTTCCTTTTTTCTACCCCCGGGCAAGAGAATCCAGTCAGTCAAAAAACTTAATCAAAAATCACCTCGCGAGGTGATTTCAGAGGAAGTACCGCCCAAACAACGAATGCAAAACAGCCCACGCACGCGCCACACGCGTGGAAAATTTTCGGACGAGGGAGAGCACTCCCTATTTTTCTCCCTGCCCGTCACGTGCATGTACGGAAAAAAATCTGCAGGGGTCTCTGGCACCTCCACTTTCATTCATGGGTCCTTTGCAAAATTTTGCGCCGTCGTCGCTATTGATATTTGAGTATTTTCTAGGTGTGTATTAGGATAGAAAAATAGCAGAGGCAGTCTGCCTCTGGCTCCCTTATCCAAGCCCCCATACATGTTGTAGTCACTGAAGGCTGGATAGGGAGACAAAGTCATGGCTGCCTGAGTTCTCCAAGAGAGACAGGTAAATTAAGAAGGTTAATAAAAAGGATTGACTGGCGTAGGGTTTGATCCTGGTACCTGCCGCCAGTCAATGTAGTTGTTAGCTCTAGCCGTTAACTCTATAATAATGCTAATATATGTAGGGTTTGACAAATATTTAAATAGTAACACGTAGACTAGTTCGTTTAACGCGAAATAGATATGTAGTACATGGAAACAGTTTTAGGTAGTACGGAGTACTGTTTCGATGTTTTATGAAACGGATATCGCGCACTTTTTTCGACCGCGAAACAAATACCGCGCGTCGAATTTCAGCGGCTAGGATTATATCTGATTTTGATCGGACGGCCGCGATAGGCGCCGCGATCACGGAAAAGGTACTTTGGGCGTTTTACGGTCATTGCCACGTCAGATGACACGTGGCGTGATACCATTGGATTACGGGAACTCCAGAGATTACGGGAACAAATCTTGATTTGACACGTGTCGACATTTTGGCCATGTTGTACAATGGCCGTACATAAAGTACACCGACACCTGTACTTTTCTGTACAACACAATAATTTGATTGGTGCCGTACTTCAATAGATAGAGTTTTAGAGGGGGGATAGGACTTAGGAAATCTTGGGTAGGTAGCTGCCTCTCCCAGAGAGCACCTTGTATAAATGGCAAACTTTGGCCAGCCATAACTATCAATTTACTTGACCATTTTCAGTGATTCTTTTTGCTACGGACTCAGGGGAGTCCTGGATACAGATGGGTGTAGTCGGTCAGAGTTTTGTCCGCCACGGTAGCGGTATTTATAAGGGAAAGTCAAAGTGGTGAATGTGTCCAAATCTCATATTCTAACTTTGCATTTTGTGGTGGAACTGAGCACGCAGAAAGTGTTATACACAGGGGTGAATCTATATTGGGGTTCTGACTGTCAAGGGGTCAGTCATTTGGGTTTATATCAACTTGGAGTCGGCACTATCTAGATTAGCTTCTTTTGGATCTGCTTTATCTGAGGGCCAATGGAGGTCTCAAACTTTAAGTCACTTCTCCCCTCTCCCTCTCACACTATTGCTTTTATCTCTCACTTTTTAGAATGAGGCACGACATTACCGGTATTAAATGAAAGATATTTCAAAAGTAATTCTTTTGACTACCTCTATGTATGTTTTTATGGCAAGTCAATTGTGAAAAGTCGGAAAAACGAAATCGGATAGCCATGGTAGAAAGTTCTTGAATTTTGTGACGTCGACGTTGTCACAAGTGAGCATGGCGTCACAATGTCACAAAACCCTAAACATCTGCCATGTCACAAAATTACAAAAATCTAGACGTCTACAACCGCCGCTGTTTTTGTTGGCGTCACCGATTGTCGGAAGTTTCGGAATCGCCAATCGTCACAAAGTTAATACTCCACGCCTACAACCGTCACTTTTCAAAGTTCCGATTTCATTTTCGCACATAGGGACGCTTTTCAAAGTAGTACGGAACACTTCACTACAGTCCAAAATACTTTTTCAAAGTATCGCTTACATGGGGACGTACCCTTAGGCCTCTTCTCCATTAGGCACCGACAGTAATGGTACGGATATGTTTAATGGCAGAAATATTTCGTTCATTCTCCATCAGGTCGTGTCAGCAAAGAATCTATTGCGTACGTCCTTTCTTACTATTGGATGCACGTAAGTCCAGGTTCTGACGGCGAGCATAGTCAAAGATTTCCAAAATCACAATATCTGAACTCGCATCCGTACATCCAACGGCAAAATAAAAAAACGTGAGTGTACAATTTGTACATTCGTGGTCTGTCGGTGTACCAACGGGTATAGATTCCTTTCGAAAATTTAAATATGTTCAGTCTCTAGGTTTGTTACTCGGCTCAGTAGTTAAAAAATCGTGTGTCACTATGTCCACACGGAAAAGAGATAGTCCCACACGCCGTAATAGGGTATCGCAATAGGGTTTATGTGCTTAGGGTCATTTATTTTTGTGTTTTTTTAATAAAAACAAAAACAAGTTAGAAATAAAATAACCTCGTGCGGAGAAACCGAGTTGTGGCCCCAATTAGCACGCTCTCGCGTACGAAAACTCGCAAGGTTCAGAATCGCTGGATTTTATTCCCCCATGTCCGAAGGACGCGTGGCCTATGTCCCAATGCGTGTGGCGTATGCCACATGTAAGGGTTTTATCCGATATCCATCGTGGATCGTACGTGACTTTTCCACATGTAAACATTTAACACGTCCAGTGTCTAGCTAAGACGTGTCTAGATAGTCTCCTCCCTAGCTAGATATTGGATAAGATGATCGCCTGCTTCGAAAACACATAATCGTACGGTCGACGTTGTCGCTCAAAAGTTTGGAGAATCTTGACGAATCTCGAATAATCTTATTTTATGTCAAAAAAAAAAATGAAACAGTACGGCCATGTACAAAAGTGCACTTTTTCCAGTAATGAACCTCTCTTTTCAACTGATGGAGGTTCACCTTTATATTTTCAGATATATATTTTAGACTGTCCGTACTCTACCTCACATGCAGTTAATGGATAGGAAAAAAATGAAATACGAAGCTCAGGGTACTTTCGCATGTACTAAAGTTACGGTTATTTTCTGTCGTTTTCCTTCATAAGGGTGCGTCTCCATGTGCCTAAGTAAGGATTTTTCTTGTTGTTTTCTTGTAAAACTTAGAGCCGTATCGCGTAAGTTTCAACCGTACAAAAAAAATGAAAAAATTAAAATTACATTTGCGTCATCATCAAATTTGTACTACATGTTGTCGTCTTGTGTTCTTCGACCCACGGCCACGCCAAAAAACGTCATCTTCAAATTTTTCTTTAAAACACAGGGAAGATGTGTTTTAAAACAAATAATTTTTGAAAAACAAATAGGAACACGTAATCGCAAGTGTACAAAAATTTCAAAAAACTTCAAAAAAATTCAAAAGAATTCAAGCGACGACGAAAATTGCACGATCCGCTATGTTTTGCACGTTTGCATCCAAGTACAACGAAGCAAAGTACACAATTTGTTTGGTTTTGTTCGTTTGCGCCTAGTACGGATTTTATTCCACCAGGGGTCTCAAGATTCCGATGCCATTTCACGTCAAGCGGACAAGAGACGCAAAGGCAAAATGCATCTTCTTCAACAGTGAAACGACACAGGTTGGATGGCGGTACGTCTACAGTGTCATGAAAACTCATGCGACGTCACACGCAGTTAGAAAAAATAACGCGCGTCATCAAAGATTGTAGACGTTGACAGCCGTCACTGGCATTGTCAACATATACAACCGTCACACTCTTAAGTAACTATGTCGTTGTTACACATAGGGACGTCTGAAATCCGCGACCGCCGAATCTGCGCTAAAAAACAAAGTTTTTTCGCTAAGTTTCAAGCACATGGAGACGCACCTTAACTTATAAGAAAACGAGAAAATTTGCAACCATACCAAAAAATTGAAATTACCACCGCAGTAGTTGCGTTACCTTAAAACTTTATAGGTACATTAGTTTGTCGTATAGCGCAATGCAATTTGTTGTCTAGCGCATTTCGACCCATTTTCTCGTCCTTCCAGCACATGTTCAAACTTTACATCAAATCACCTCTCGAGGTGATTTTAATTATTGTCCAATAAGGTGAGCAAATAGGCAGATGCTGTCGCACGTGTCGAATGTTTTTTCAATATTTGTGCGTGGAGTACCAACAAAAAAAACCCCACTGCACGTTTCTAGCCTGTGTGTATTGTTTTCTGTGCGCAGATTTTCGTACAAGATCCGTCTTTAAAACACACGTGTCTTCACACAGACGGCGTAAGAAAAACATTGGTCACGTGTCGATAAGTGGGATGACGAAAAAAGAAACCGCATTTCTGTGCGACATCGAAGTTAGTTTAGGGTTTTGACAGGTCGACAATGTGGCGTACAGACATGACGAAGTCACCAAAATTGTAAAACGTGCGGAGGGACGCCTCAAATTGAAGTCGAGTGTTGGAAGTACACAGTAAATCCTTATTAGAGTTAACCACTATTTTGGATTCACGAGCCTAATGCCAACAAAAAGTCAAAAACTAACGCTAATTTATATACCTACCACTAATTTGGATGTAATCGCAATAGTCTTTGTTCACATATTCGACGCCTGAGCATGTGAGAACAGGTTCTCGCGAATCTCCCTCGACTTTATGACTGGGAATCAAATCTGAGTGCGTTTTTCTTTGGCGGCGCACTTAATTTCTTGCGTCGACGCTTTTATATAACACTTATTTATGTACGCCCGCACAGAATAATGAGCAATTTTCGTACGATCACATTCATTTTTCACACTACACTATTTAAATTTTTAAAAAGTTGAACATATAGCAATTAACGCAAATTAAACGGTACCTATATTATGTGTTCACATATTCGACACTTGAACACGTGAGAACAAGTTTTCTTGATTTTCCTTCGTCTTTATTTATTGGAATCAAATTTGAGTACGCTTTTCCGTGGCGACGCACTCAATTTCCCCTGTTGACGCCATTACCTTAATACTTATTTTGTACGTCTGTACGAAATAATAAATGGTTTTAGTACGAACTGATACAATTTGTACACCGCACTTTAATAAATGGTTTTAGTACGAACTGATACAATTTGTACACCGCACTTTATTAATGGCAGTTGGAATTAGAGTAGCTTACGCTAATTAAAAAATACACATATTAACATAAAACAAAAATAAGGTTGATTAAGTTAGTAGTACTATTTTTTATTATGGCTCTTTTGCGTTAGATTAGGGTGAAGTTCCATAAGACGTTTTTGTAATCGTACGGCCAACTTTACAAACCGGGTTGATTGATGGTGATCCTTCATCAGGCGAAAAATGAGGTTAATTACAGGAAAAGGTACATTTCAGTGGATCTAGCTCATTTTCATACATAGCCCTACTGTTTTTTTATTTTTTTTTAAACATGATTACTGGAGATTCGTCAAGATTCTCCAAATTTTTGGGCGACAACGTCGACCGTCCGATAATGTGTTTTCGAAGCAAGGGGTCATTTTATCCAGTGTCTAGCTACACCGCGCATCGTTATTAGTGTCAAAGTTTAAATAGTGTTAAAGTAAATATACCGTCATTGACGCTAATTAAGAATTTGAAAATAAAAAAAAAAAAATTATTCTAATTTCGGTGTTAACGCTAATTTGGGGACAGTAAAAATCGAATATTCTCCGTACGATTGTACACATTAATATATGTAGCCGTACACAATTTTAAAAATTGTACGACGGCGCCAAATCGAGTATCCGTACCGATCTGACAATTTTACGGCGGTTACGTGTCAAAGCTATACCG
>JBBHKE010001175.1:0-20352 GCA_037447655.1 Zygnema cylindricum
CCCCCCCCCCCCCCCCCCCCCCCCCCCCCCCCCCCCCCCCTCCCCCCCCCCCCCCCCCCCCCCCCCCCCCCCCCCCCCCCCCCCCCCCCCCCCCCCCCCCTCCCCACCTGAATATCTTGATCTTCTTCGCCTTATTCTCCGAGTCCACCGGGAGGTCGAACTTCCCCTCTCCCTCGTCCACGTACCCCCCCATGTTGGACTGAAATATGGGTTCCCTGTAACGCTCCGTACAAACAAATTCCGTTAGAATCCGTACAAGAATCAATCCATACAAATCCGTACAGATCCGTACAGATCTCGATAATTCCGTACGATTCTGTTCTTTTCCGTTCATAAAATTTGTACTGAAGTGTGTACACGTTTCTATGTATGAATCCGTACATTTATCCGTACGGTCACGTACAGAAATCCGTACGAAAATATGGAAAAGCGTGAAGATTTTCAAAAAAATACCGCGGAAAAAATTGGTTACGAAATAAATAGTAATAAAGCATCGAAAAAGAAAAGAAACGTTAAATTAAAAGTAAAATGGAAACAAATCAAATAGATGACTTAACAATCGGAAAGGAAAGAATCAATCCCATAAAAAAAAAAATGATAAAAAAAATTGATTTCCGTACAATCACATTCTCTCGAAATAAAATACGGAAATTCGTACTTAAAATATAATTTTTAGAATACAAACATACTTCATATTCTTTCCTACATACATATCTGTCGCATATTTTTGTAAATTTATTTTCGGTCATGCATTTCATTTTTTATTTTATTTAATTTTATTTAATTTTTGAAATCCTCTCCCTTTACCTCCCCGTGACCCCCCTCATGGACTCCCCCGCCTCCCCCACCGCGTCTCGACCAATGGGAGTCGTCCTCTGGTCCGCCATCTCTCTCCCTCTCTCTCTCCCTCTTCACTCTTTTTTCTCCCTCTCCCTCTCCCCCTCTATTTCTCTCACTCTCTCTCTCCCTCTAATTCTCTCACTCTCTCTCTCCCTCTAATTCTCTCACTCTCTCTCTCTCCCTCTCCCTCTATTTCTCTCACTCTCACTCTCCCTCTCTCTCACTCTCGCTCTCTCTCTCACACTCTCGAATACTCTCTCTCTCCCTCTCTCTATTTACCACCACCTCTTCCTCTCTCTTCCTCTCGCTTTCCCTCTCTCTCTCTCCCTCTCCCTCTACTTTTGTCTTATTCTATCGATAAATCAAGGAAGAGATCCAAATTTTTAGAAGGTCTAGAGGTAGAGAGATACAGGGGGGGGGGAGGGAGAGAGAAATAGTGAATGGGGGAGAGGGAGAGAGAGAGTGAAGCTTTTGGGAACTTGATAAAGGGAAGAAGGGATGCAAAGAGGAGAAGGAGAGATAGAAGGAAGGAAGCGAAGAGGAGGTAGGAAGGGAGTAGAGATAGTAAGGGGATAGAGGGAGGAGAGGTAGTAGAGGGGTGGAGGGAGGAGTGGTGATAGTGGGGTGGTGGTAGAGGGGTGGAGGGAAGGAGAGGGAGAAAGATGAAGATAGCGGGGGCGAGCGAGAGAAAATAAAGGGCGAGAGCGGGAGCGGGAAAGTTGATTCGAACGTCAAAGAGTCAACCTTTCCTAAGAGGCACTTTGCTTCTAATTTGTCGTTTTCGAAAAGACAAAAGTATCGGAAAGAGTTCAGTGACGTGGGCATGCATTTCAGTTTCTACATAGTCTGCTGTTCGTACATATGTCTGTACGGACAAACGCTGCGGCGAACCGGAAGGGGCGGGGGCAAGTTGTTTGAAGATCTGTACGGAAAATTCCACACGTGGATGGTTTAAATACAATATTCTGATTGGATAGTCTTGCAAGTGTCAAACAGATTTCGTACTGTTTTCTGATTGGTTGAGGAAATGTCATGTACTGAAACCTGCAATTGGATGTAAAAAAAAATACAGACTTCATCGCAAGTGCCTTTCTTCAATATAATTGGTCGATGCAAAGTCATGTGGTTCAGATTCCGACAGCAAGATATTGATTTTAATAAGACAAAACATAGATTCGGTGTAAGATATTTCCGTCCGCAGATGAGAAGCTCCACGTGTACGAAACCAGTAGAGAACTGATATTTTAAAGCAAAAAACAAATGCAGTTCTACAACCGAGCGTAGAATGATGACACGTGTCCACTCGCGAACTCTTGACACTCTGAGAGCAAAAGGGTCGTGATCTGCCGCCTCGGGAATGTAGAAGCTGCGCCAGTTGACTTCGTTCTTGTCGGTCGTGACTGTTGTGTTACACCGGTTGAATCGGACGGTCGCTGAATCGGAGGTGATCCCTGGACAGAGGTCGCAAATGGTCAACCGAAACCGTGACCGCCCGATAACCGACCGCCCGCGCCGGATCCGGAACGGATTCGGTTGCCAAATTTTGGGGGCCGGGCGGTTGCGGTCGGTTGATTCACCAGAGAAAAAAAATGGTCGGTTACGGTCGGTTAACCAAAAAACAAAAAAAAAGGAAATTTTGTACTGTCCATACAATCCAACATTATTGTGCGTTGTACTTAAGTATCGTGGAAGTACGTGACATCATGATTAGCGTCGCAAATCTGACACGGTAGTAACACTATTCATTTCGCAAATCTTAGGGACGCGACAAATCGTAATTTTTGGCTTATTCATAAGTCGTACATTAATTAATTTTGTACTTTTTCGGTTACAGGTGGGCACGGTTAGTCGCGAGAATTCGAGTTTCGGTTAACTTTTACTTTCGTAAACGCCGGTCGATTAACGGTTAACAATTTTGGAGCGTGACATAACCCGGTCAGGCGCCGGTTACTCAGATTTTGAAAAAAAAAGCTGTCGGTTTCGGTTATATAAAATTTTGACTTTTGCGACCTTTATCCTTAGATGCTTGGCGCTTCGGTTCGCACCAAGTACACCGCGAATCGTTATTAGCGTAGAATTTTTTTTAGCGAATAAGAATAATTACCGTTATTAATGCTAATTGGGAATTTTAAAAATTTCAAAGAAATCATTTACTCTAATTAGAAATTAGGATTTTTCTAAAATAGTATGGATAATTCTATTTGAGAATTTCGAAAAAAATTGGGGGAACCGAAATAGTGTTCAATGCGCTAATAACGATTCGCGGTGTACTGTACAGTACTATTTTTTCATTGCGTGTATCATTTCGGCACAGTTTGCATCCAGCTTATTTTTTTAGCCATACGGTTGTATTTGTCGTTTTCATTCGGTCCTAGTTTCATCGTAAAGCTTCCCAAAATTAGCAAGTGGCCAATTTTCATGAGTGTTCTTAGAGGAGCATATTAGCACCTGGTCTCTTTTGTGCTACTCTTAAGTGTTTTGTAGGCGATGTGGTGAATCTATCTAGTGGAACAATTTAGAAAAAGAGAGAGAAAAGGAGAATAGTTATTTTTAATACCTTTACGGTTACTTATTGATATTCTGCCGAATCTCCCTCTTATGGCAATGTGATGAAATGTTTTTGAGTGCTTCTAAATGAGTTGCATTGTCGTGCTTTTCTTTTGTGGGTGGCTTAATCTGTGGTGGCCATGGGAGGAAAGAAAAACGAAGTCCTCACCTTCCCCCTTCCCCGCTCTAAGCCATTATCCTTCGAAAAGCATCCCATCTCCTGAAGAGCGGAGTACAAAACAATTTAGCACTCAGGAGCCAGATCCGACATTTCCCTCCCAACCGATCCGGATTTCAATCTCGGATTCCATAATGTTCCCAACATTCTCCTTACAGCTGTGAGAATCTTCCTCACCACACTATTGGATGGACACGAGGCTGTCGGTTCTACATGGGGTGTAATGTGGTTCACCCACACTCAAAGCCCCCCAAAATAAATGGGTAACCACCCGCCAAGCTCAACATCGAGCTAGTGGCACAGTGGTTAGAGCATACATGTTGTCCATAGCCATTTTCAACCATGGATTTACCCTCTGAAGCACCACATACTAACCTAAAAACAACCTACTTTGAATCCACTCAGAATTCTACAGAAATAACAAAACCGGTTGAAACTATATAAACGGATAGTTTATAGGTAATGAAGTATTCACAAAAATCTTTATATAAAAATGCCAAACTGAATTATCACATCATCCAGTCAAAGTTGCAAAAAAAACAGTGTACTATAACTTTGATAAATCAGACTAACTTCACGATGAAGTAAAACACAAATCAGACACATAATAGGCATGAAAATCTATGACAATATTAACAATACAGTGAGCAACACACATGCAAATTTCAGATAATTTCGCCAACTTATCTAAGAGAAATCCTCAGATAAAAAAAAAAAAAAAATGACCATAAACAGATTTTGGTACAGAAAGTTCCTTGAGATCAAAAATGACTAAGTTCTAGAAATATACACTAGAGCTCACTACTAACTGTACGGAAGCATACCAACCGTACGCAATCTACCAGCTACCTCTATTAATGTTAGTATACCCCAATAATTTAAGGTATGTCAAAATGATTAAATCTACACTAATAGCTAATACACAAAAAGACAAACCATTGTTGTTTCAAATATTTACAAGTACACACAATCTCACAAAATCGTATGCTGAGTCATGCTACGTCGCTCAACGAGATTCCTTGAATTTCTTCAAAGAATATGGGGAGCCCAAAATTTAACATTGTGTGATTGACGCGATTCCGTGTCGCCACTACTTGAACAATTGCGGCGGCCATTTTCCACCGTCCGTCACTTTTATTTGTCACCATCGATGTCGCGCCGCGTGGTCACAAAAATCCAAACAAAATCCACGCTAGTCGTTAAATATCCCACGACGTCGGAAAGCGAATCCATGTCCATTTGTCAAATAAGACGCTCCGTACCTGCGGCGTCCTTTTTTATAAATGCGCATGTCGCATTATGTTTCGTATGAGCGACATATTTTTTCAACATTTAAAATATTTCGAATCGGATCACTTCGCGATCCGCCGTCCATTTCTCAACGTATTACACACCACTCAAATAGTCCCTCACGTCCCTTTAACTTCAATTGTACAACTACTCCCCCAATCCGCAAATACATTCGAACCTCCATTCGTACCACCACATTACTTCCGGTAATAATTTACTCACGAAACCTCGCGTGCGCACAAAATGTCCCGTATGCACGAAACTAACTTTTAAAATAAACAAATCACAGTTTAAGTGAAAGTTCCCAAGTTAGAGCCATATCGGCTCAATTTTCACTAAAAGTGAACACGCCGAATCCCAAATTTTGTGGAAATCTAACACACACAACAAGGGTATTTTAGGCCTCCTTCTCACAAAAACATCATGTGAAGCTGATTTAGTGGGCATGTCAGTAGCTTCTTTAATATCCGGAACAAATACAAATTGTATCTCTTTATCTCTCACGAAATCTCGAATGAACTTCCACATAATCGAAAACAAAAATCTCGTTTTATCACATACAAGATTATAGATCAAAGCCATAAACTCATTTTATCCAAGAAGACTCTCATAAACAAAAAAAATACCTCATTATTTAAGCATTTCTTTCACCGAAATAAGAACCTTAGCCGCATGACAGTGCGCCATATACACAGCCTCTGTAGAGCTCAAGGCCATAGTCTGTAAGAGCGGAGAAGTCCATGAGATTGTAGCGCTACCGAATAAAAATGGATAATCGGAAGCCAAATGTCCATAATCAAAATCTCCTCTCAAATCTGCATCAAAACTTTGAATCGCCTTTGAATTGAAAAACTAATTCAATATTAATTTTGCCAACCAATTATATGAAGATACGCTTTACGACTTCCCAAATAGTGCTTCTTCAGCGCTTGGCAAACGACAAATACCACATCATAAATGTTTGGGCCGGTTCTCAGACTCAAATACACTAGGCAAGCAACTACTTCCTAATACAAGTGTTTTTAAGTCCTTTAACTTACAACATTGCACTCTCTTCTCCAAATCGAGTAGAAAGTGATTTAGCATTGG
The DNA here is from genome assembly GCA_037447655.1 of Zygnema cylindricum. NCBI lineage: Eukaryota > Viridiplantae > Streptophyta > Zygnematophyceae > Zygnematales > Zygnemataceae > Zygnema > Zygnema cylindricum. The sequence continues at coordinate 5,945 of JBBHKE010001175.1, forward strand.
ATAAAGAGAACTACGCCAACACCTCTTTGTAGTATTCATCGTAATTGAGCTTAATACTTTCATACACAACCCTGCATCACTTCACGCCCAAAATTTACTTTAATTCTTCCTTAACTGTTCATTGAAATGTTCACCCAAAGATAACTTTAACTTTTTTATCCGCAACATTGTATTTAAAATCACATGCAATCATCAACATAAACTTAAATTATTATTTGATCCTCACCTCCCTCTATCACATGTACCCCATATTTTAGGAAGTCCGAACAATGCTGAAATGAATTAAGACTTTATACAATTATAAATACCACATTTTCTGTGCTATTTTAAGACCACAATTTTTTTTGGAGTCTCCACACCATTTCGGATCTAGAAGTTACACCGCGTGGCACTTTCATCTTAACCTCTTTCTGAAAATTTTCATTTAAAAACATTGTTTCCACATCCACCTGATTGATATGTTTTTTCCAGCTGCCGCCTAAAGCAATTTCCGTTCTCAATGAATCAAGCTTTATAATAAAAGCATATGTTTCAGCATAGCCTGCCGCCTCTTTTTGTTGAAATTGTTTACACACAAGCCTTGCCTTGTACTTTATATTATCACCTAACACCCTTATTTTTTTTTTTAAAACCCACTTAACATTGATTAATTGTTTTCGATTGGCAACTGAACCTAAGTACGATTATATACAACCAACTTAAATTCTTTCTCCCATGCAAATTTTCACTCGGTATCCCACTCACCCGAATTTATAGCCTATATGTATAATTGAGGTTCATCGGATGTGGAAATCGCCTCAACCATTTATTCCATAAAATGAGATTGTCCTGTGTAGCCTTCAAAATGAAAGAACGACACGATCATAGGATAACCTGGCTGGTTTTTTTCCCCTTGTCTTTGCGGTACTTCGCCGAACCATTGTCACGTCTTCCTCCTTGTCATTTCCCTCAGCCATGGATGGTAACATGGACATTGATTTACGAATCAAATGAGCTTTTTATGAGGACCAATAACTTTGATTGCATTAACTTCAAACATCGGAACCCGATTTTGAAGTTGATCCAAGTTGAACAAATTTCACCTTGGTTAGGAAAGTTCGTCCTCATCAGAATCCGATTCCTCCATTCCGGAAATTCCTCCAACTCAATTTTCTCCTCAATTACCAAAATCTGTCTCCGAATTTATAGCCGATTCCTTTGTCGATTTAAAATCCTCATGGAAATGAGTTAGGGTGAACTTCCATTAGAGGAAAAGTGGGGTTGTTTACTGGACGTCGTACTATTTCGTACAGATTCGTACAATTTTTTTTTGTCAGACGAAACATGACGAAACATGTCTAATGGATGGCTCCAATATTATAGGCGTAAATGTCGATCGTTGGATTTTTCACTTTTTTAGATTCGCGAAGCAATCACGCACATCGTCCAGTGTGAAGAGACTCTCCTCGGGAGGAGAGTTTATTCACACTAGTCGCGTACCATTGGTACACGTGAAAATTAGAAATAAAATCCACCACGAACAGGCAATGTGAATCGAACACGTCGTAAACGCCATGTGCCTTCCGCCACGGTCTATGCAGGTCAACCGAAATATCTTGCACGCTCCTTCTGACATCCGCTGACCTTAAAAGTTTGCTTTTTGACATTCCGTTCCGAAATTTTGATTTTCAATTTCAAAATTAAAATCTGGTCGCAAAATTTTCGTACAAGTCATTAACTACCTCCACCCGTACAAATATTACGTACAGATTTTCAGCTTGAAGAATATTTCTAGATTTTAAGAATTTGAAAACTAACCTACGTGGCGCCAATCATAATTGAGAAACGATGTCTACTGGCACAACATAATGGAAGCCCGTGCCAGTAAACATTAAAAATAGACGTATCCGCATGTTTACTGGGACCGCCTAATGGAGAACAGGCCTAAAAGAGTAAAAAGCCAAAAATATGTTCGAATTTTTTTATAAGATATCGTATCGGCAAGGACTCTTTCCGCTCGTATCGAATTTTAGTGGAATGATTGCAGTAAATCGGTAATCATCACATCAGTACTCAAAACTACAGTAACAATTGTACGGCTGATGAGTTCCGTATGAGCCAATGGCATGTTCCCAATCTGGTGGTACTTGGCAAGTGACGCCAAAAGGTACATTATTAGTTTGTTTCTTTGTTTTTGGTGTCGGCAAGTATTCTCCGTACATCTTTGGCATCTAGCAAGTGGCAAGAAGAAACGACAAAATAGGGAGAGACTAACCGGCAAAGGGTTACAGATTTGTCTTAGGAGAATCTGATTGTAGTTTTAGATTTTAGCAAAAATACAAAATAGTCCTTACTGCCAGCTTTTACTGACGGTTTGCCAGCTGTCCAATGATGACAAATCTAGCTAAAAGGTAGCATCCAAGCCGGTAGTAACTGTTGTGACGCCCCCTTATAAAAAGGAAACTCCTGCACTGTTCTCACTCATCCATCACTGTAGCATTTCCGTAATACTTCTTTTAGAAACATTTTTGTCGTCTTGTGCTTCTTTTAGAAACCACCTCTCTTTTCTCATTCCTTGTACTTTTTTTGCTACAGTAAAAACTAAAAAGCAAATTTAAAGAAGGCTCAAGAGACAAAAATCACTTTTTGTCTTTATTCCTCAGTTTCCGCCGACTTCTAGTACAGTTATGGCCGGAATTTCGTACATTTTTGCCAGCTGGCGCAAGGTCGTGGTATTCGTATGTCTACTTTTCAGTTGCGGAAGCGTCTCAGGTGAGACAATCTTGTCACGTCACATATTTGGACTACGACAATGTAGCTGTACAAACATGTAGCGGCGATAAAGACAAAATAAGAAAACAATAATAGAAACTTTAAAAAGTACAGTACAGTACTATTTTCGCATCAATCTGAAGGTTCACATATTTGTCGTGTTTCACCGAAATACATCGTAACCATTGGCTAACGGAATCTGTTCACGTTTCGTACGGTTCTAATTTTTTCCGTGCGATTTATGTTTTTTTGTACGACTTGGTGCCGCGTGACAGGTGGACGAGCGGGAATCACGGCCACACGTGCGTGTCTGGGTAAAATATACGTACTGAAAAAAAACGACAACTGCGTCACTTTGGCGAAAATGTATTCCGGGAAAGTCAAAAAAATCGACATTACATAGCAGACGCAAGCAGGTACAAGACAAAATCATTTGGTAAAAAATAAAAGAAAGTCATATGTCAGTGAAATAAAGAGTAATAACATCGCCACTAAAAGTATTATTGGCTTAAAAATATGTAGCATGAAAAAAATTTCATTACAATCATTTAGTAGTTATGACAAGAAAAACAATTATGGCTCCAAAATTTCACTATTTTACACACTCCGAAACCGAATATCGACCCTAAACTTTGGAAAATTTCTATACCTTTCCACATTCTCTTGAATCTTCTATCTATTCTCTCATTTGAATTCCATTTTTATACAAATCATTTCACTATCCGCTTGTAGGGCAGGAAAATTATAAAGTCGAATGTAATATGTTGTCGGGATTAAATGAAAACTTTGGCCTCAACCTGAAAAAATAAATAAGAGGATTTAGGTTTAATTGTCGATCCGTTAAAAGGTATGGTTTTTAATTGTTTTTTAGGGTTTTTGTGAACAACCAACCATTTGTTTTTCCTTGACTGTTTAGCTACATTTGTTTAATGTGATTTGAGAAAACATGGGAGATAGTCCATTAATTCAAGGAAATACAAACCAACCATGGGAGATAGTCTATTAATTCAAGAAAATACAAACCAACCATTTTGTGATTGTACTACTTGACATGAGGCAGCATACGCATATCTAGGGAGAAAAATTCAGAATCCCCACTAACAACTCAAAATATTTTTTTTTCGCCTTCAAAATCTCTCATTAGATTGATGAGACAATTTCCTATATCAGTCTGCTTGTTGAATTCTATAGGTTAGGTTAATTTCAGTAACGAACTTATTACTTAAAATGAAAGAGACTTGTTAATGCAACATATGACACATAATTAGATTAATTAGACAGATAATTAGATTAGATAGATAATTTGATTAGATAGATAACTAGATTAGATAGTAATTTAGATTGGATAGATATTGAGATTAGATAGATAATTAGATCAGATAGATAACTAGATTATATAGGTAATTAGATTAGATAGGTAATTTGATAGATAATTAGATTACATAATTTGACAAATAGATAGACAAATAATTAGATATTTAGGCAGATAATTAGACAGATAAGTTGACATATAATTAGATAATTAGACTGATAAGTTGACAAATAAGTTTATAGATAATTTGACAGATAATTTGACAGATGATTAGATGAGATAGATAATTATATTAGATAAATAATTGGATTAGATAGATTACTAGATTAGATAGTGAATTAGATTGGATAGATAATTAGATTATATAGATAATTAGATCAGATAGGTAATTAGGTTATATAGGTAATTTGGCAGATAATTAGATACGGTAATTAGATTAGATATTAGATAATTAGATTAGATAATTTGACATATAGATAGTTAGAAAATTAGACAGATAATTAGATTGATATATTGATAGATAATTAGATTAGATAATTTGACAGATAATTATACAGATAATTAGACAGATAAGTTGACATATAATTAGATAATTAGACTGATAAGTTGACAAATAAGTTTATAGATAATTTGACAGATAATTAGATGAGATAGATAATTATATTAGATAAATAATTGGATTAGATAGATTACTAGATTAGATAGTGAATTAGATTGGATAGATAATTAGATTATATAGATAATTAGATTAGATAGGTAATTAGGTTATATAGGTAATTTGGTAGATAATTAGATACGGTAATTAAATTAGATATTAGATAATTAGATTAGATAATTTGACAGATAGATAGTTAGAAAAATAGACAGATAATTAGATTGATATATTGATAGATAATTAGATTAGATAATTTGACAGATAATTATACAGATAATTAGACAGATAAGTAGATTAGATAGATAATTAAATTAGAAAGATAATTATATTAGATGGATAACTAGATTAGATAGTGAATTTGATTGGATAGATAACTAGATTAGATAGATTATTAGATCAGATAGATAGTTAGATTAGACAGTTAATTTGACAGATAGTTAGATTAAATAATTTGACAGATAGATAGATAGGTAATTAGACAGATAATTAGACAGATAATTAGACAGATAAATTGATAGATATTTAGATTAGATAAATTGATAGATAATTAGATTAGATAATTTAACAGATAATTTGACAAATAATTAGACAGATAATTAGATAGATATGTAGATTAGATAGATAATTATATTAAATAGATAACTAGATTAGATAATGAATTAGATTAAAAACATAATTAGATTAGAAAGATAATTAGATTATATAACCCTAATAAGATAATTGGACAGAAAATTAGACCGATAATCAGATTAGATAATTTGACACATAATTTGACACATAATTTGACACATAATTTGACACATAATTAGAAAGATAATTATATTAGATAGATAATTAGATTAGATAGATAGCTAGATTAGATAGTGAATTAGATTAGAAAGATAATAACATTAGAAAGATAATTAGATTAGATAATTGAATAGATAATTTGACAAATAATTGGACAGATAAATAGAGAGATAATTATACAGGTAATTAGACAGATAATTAGATTAGATAATTAGAATACATAATTTTACACATAATTGGACAGATAATTTGACAGATAATTAGATTAGATAGAAAATTAGACAGGTTATATAGACAAAAAAATACCCAGATAATTAGACAAATAACTCTACTTTGTCTGTTAAGTTTTCTTTTCCAATTTTGTGTTTTGATATTTTTTCTATTTTCCTTCGTTGTCTTTCTTTCTATTTTTAGTTATTTTTGGGAGTTACTTCTGACATATCATACCACTGCGTAAGAGAGAAGGATCTTGCCTCGTCATCATTGGTGGAGTTGGCAGGCAGCAAATTTTTTGCCATTTCGAACAACAAAACCTTAAAAATGTAAGCACCCTAAGAAAGTAAACAGATAGCAGGAAAGAGATAACGTTGGCGATGTAGAAATTAATGGTCCGTTTAAAGTATTTTCTAGGTCTAAATAGAAATATAGAAAGAAGCCGAGGCAGTCTACCTCTAACTTCTCTCTCCAACTCTCAAACTTGTCGCAGTCACTGAGAAATTGGAGAGGAAGCTAGAGCCATGGCTACCTAGGCTATCCAGAGGTTTACGGGAAATATATATTAGTTAGGGGTTTATTTACTAAAAGGATATGTGTTGGCCACAGGATTTGATCCTGGTACCTGCCGGACAGCAAGCAGCCGGTAGCCGGTAGCCTTAGCCGTTAAGTCTTTAACTAGTGTTACGTACTATATGGTTTGATATTTAATTAAACATTACCAGGTGGGATAATTCATTTAACTGTAATTGTTTATGGGATACATAGATCCAGTAAGGTAAAAGTACGGATTACAGTACGGATAAGAAATCAATACCGCGCATTTATTTATTTAGCGAAATGAATACCGCGCATGTATTTATTACGGCTACAATCAAATGTGAATTAAATCGGATGGCCGGAATTAACGCCGAGATCGCGTAAGAGGATTTCGGCGGTTTTTGGTCATCGCCACATCAAATGACACGTGGCGGAATGACATTGGATCGCGGCATCTCCGAGGATTAAGGGAGCGAATCCGGATATACCACGTGTCGTCATTTAGGCCATGCCGTATAGTGTCCGTACAAAAAGTACACCGGCAGCTGTACTTTTGTGTACGAAAGTGTAATCCGATTGGCTTCGTACATCAGTAGATAGAGTCTGTGAGAGAGATAGGACTTAGAAAAATTAGGAGATAGGATCCTCTCTCCCAGAGAGCTTTTGTACAAAAGATCAACTTTGACCCTCCATAACATACTGCTCAGGGGAGCAAATTCAGAGATTCTTTTTGCTATCGACTCAGGGGAGTCTTGCCTTTACAGGGATAAAGGTGGTCAGAGTTATTGTTTGCCAGGATGGCAGTTGTTCTTGCTGAAACACAAAGGGGTCAGGGTTATCGTAGAGGCTTCTTGGAAAGAGTCCACTCTGAGGACTTATGGAGGTCTCAGAGTTTCAGGTTATGGGCCCACCTTCTAGGGTACCAATCTTTAATGGAACTGGCTTCATATACTGGGTAAGTATGATGATAGGAGCTCTATATGAAAAAAAGGTTTTGGGGGATAGTGAGTGGATGGTTGGGGCGTCCATCAAGTCTTGGAATCCCTCCAGGGTTTGGAGGAAGCATATTCACCAGGAAAGAGGATTCACCTTCAACGGGGGAAACAAAGGAAAGAGAGGTGGTGGACAAAGGAAAGGAGAAGGAGACGACCACACCAATAGCAACTGGTTCGGCATTCATGTCACCTATTCCGAGGAACGAGGAGAATGATACTGAAACCTGGGACTTCAACAATATGGCGCAAAGCACTTCATCCTACGCCATCTCACTTAAGGACTTGCATGTCCTCATTTGCAGTTAGAAAGGGCATCCGATCTTTGGATGGCTCTTATAGAGATGTACCGAAGTGGTACGATTCAGCAACAACAGTTGGCTGATCAGAAAGTTAAGGAGTATGTATACAAAGGGGGAAATATGTTGGATTTTTGCAATGAGCTTGCTACACTCTTCATGGAGCTACAGAGTGCGGGAAAAGATTTTAGTGAAAAAGAAAAGGTTAACTGTTTACTGATGAAGTTACCTGATGAGTTCGTGAACATAGTTTACCGTGTGCAGGACTTGCCGGACTCAAGGTGGATTTGGAACTCAGTGGTAGGGATGATTCTCATTCGGGAGTATATAATTGAGATCAGAAGGGGAGGAAAGAGTGGCCAAGCCTTGGCAACTGCGACCGATTGGAGGAACAAGGCTTCTCGGAAACCGGTCAAAAACTAGGGGGGGACGGAGCAGAAAAATCAGATCGACGAGTTTGGACCAAGGGCTCCCAAAAGTTTATGTCATTTTTGTAAGAAACCTGGGAACTATATGGCAGAGTGCACTAAGCTAACTGAGCTTCGGTTAAAGGAGGGGCAGACCGGTGGTACCCCGAGAAGAAAGAAAAAGGCCCTTGTGACACAGGTACATGAGGCGGAATACGAGGACGAGAACGATGAGCTCTTTTTAGATGAGGAGTTGGAGGCAAAAAACGAGGTCGAAATTCCACGAAGGAAGAAAAGTGCTTACGGTGGATTGAAAGGTGAAGCAAGTTGGATTGTAGATTCAGGTGCCTCCATGCACATGTGTAAGGATAGGCACCTGTTCACTAAGATAAGAAAGATTCCCACCGTAGAGATAGAGTACGGGGTTGGGAGGATAGTCACCACTACTTTTGTAGGATCGGTAGATCTGAAAGTGTTAGTAGAAGGAAAGACATCCATATTAACATTCTCCGATGTATTGTTTATTCCGGAGCTAAACAAAAATCGTATCTCTACATCAGTATTAGATGATAAGGGTTTTTTCACTAGCACTAGGGAAGGAGTCTTTACTGCTAGTTTTGAGGAGGATGTCTATTTCATTGCTGAGAAAGGTAGCCATGGGATGTTTAGGCTGATCTTAAGCAATGAAACGAAGAAACTTTATTATGCTGGTGTTCATGATATTATGGTGTGGCATAAGAGGCTTGGGCATGTGAATCTAGATAAGTTAACAGAGATGAAAAAGATGGGAGTGGTGGAAGGGATTCAGTTCAGTGAGAGTGATGATATAAGTGATTGTAGTGGATGTGCTCAAGGTAAAGCACACAGATTACCCTTTCCTAAATCAGCCACCTATAAGGGAGAAAAAATTCTAGATCTAGTACACACAGATATTTGGGGACCGGCTAAAGTGCCCTCACCGGGGGGGAAGAGATTTATGATGACTATAACTGATGATTGGTCTCGGTATTCCCAGGTATATTTTTTGAAAAACAAGTCCGAAGCTGAGGATTGTTTTAGACAATATAAAGCATGGAGCGAAAAACTCCATGAAACTCCAATCAAGAGAGTAAGGAGTGACAATGGTGGAGAGTATACTTCTAACCAGTTTGAGGATTTTCTGAGGGAAGATGGGGTCCAACACCAAAAGACAGTTCCAAAAAATCCGGAACAGAATGGGGTAGCTGAAAGGTTAAATAGAACACTAAGAGATAGTGCTAGAAGTATGTTGTCAAATAAAAGGATAGGAAAAAGGTTTTCGGCAAAAGCAATGAACCATGTTAATTACCTCAAAAATAGAGTTCTTACTTCAGCTGTAAAAGATCAAACACCTTACGAGAGATGGACAGGCCGGAAACCAGACATATCTCACTTAAAGGTTTTCGGCAGTCAAGTATTCAGTCTAGATACAGATCGGTCCAATTGGAAGCTAGATCCTAAAGGAAAACCGGGATACTTATTAGGATATGATGAGGATGTTAAAGGATATAGAGTTTACGATCTAAAAAGGTAAGATATAATCTTAGTAAAGCAACTAGTAGTTATGGATGAAGGAAAGTATGTGGATCCCTTCAAGTATACAAAGTTAGTAAAAATCAGATTTGAGTGAGAAAATTCCGATGACTTTGAGCTTCTTAACTATCCAGGTTTTAGAGAATATGACATTCTTGCAGCTACAAATCAGACAGAAAAGGACTCGGCTGTGGAAACTCCAGTGACAACTCTACCCGAAGCGCAAGACGTTGTGAAAATTGATTCGGGATCAAGAGATACGGGAGAAGCCGAGTTTGTTCAAAAGAATCCACGAGAACCATCTATTCCGGCCTCAAATTTTGAGGGGGGAAAGAGAAGTAAAAAAAGATTGCAAGAAAAACAGGTTAATAACAAGGTAACTAAACTATCTCATCAAGATGAACCTCAGACTCATGGAGAGCCGATGACTTGTCCAGAAAAGAAACCAGTGGAAGACAGCCATCAATGAGGAGATGGCCTCATTATGGCAGCCGATACTTGGGAGCTGGTGGATTGTCCACCTAACCGAAAACCAATCGGTTGTAAGTGGGTTTTCAAATTAAAACTGAACCCAGATAACACAATCCAGCGCTACAAGGCCTGACTAGTGGCAAAGGGATTTGCACAAAAGGAGGGAATTGACTACGAGGAAACCTTTGCCCCGGTGGTTAGATTTCCCTCCGTCCGCATACTTCTCAGCCTGGCAGCAGCGGAAGATATGGAAGTGCACCAGATGGACATCAAAACAGCCTTTTTGCATGGAGAATTGGAAGAGGAGATCTTCATGCGACAACCCGAAGGGTTTGTGGAGGAAGGAGAGGAGAGTAAGGTATGCCGGCTGATTAAATCTCTTTATGGTTTGAAACAGGCGCCTCGACAGTGGAATAAGAAACTTGATGAGTTTCTTACCGGTCAGGGATATATCTGGATCAGCTCAGATCACTCAATCTATGTTTTGGAAGATGAGGAAGGTTAAATATTTTATTTCAATTTATGTTGATAATTTGCTTGTTTTAAGTAAATCAATGGAAAAAATTAATAAACTGAAAACCGATCTTAAGGGGAGATTTGAAATGAAGGATATGGGGGAAGCAAAATATATTTTGGGAATTCAAGTAGAGAGACCGAAAAAGAAAGATTATAAGATTGACTCAAAAGGAAGCAATAGGGAACATGCTTAAACTATTTCAGATGGATAAAGCTAATAGTTGTACAACTCCAATGGAGTTGAAGAAGGGAAGTGAGGGGAGTGAGGAAGAAGGAGTCATAGTCTTAGACGAGGAATTATCTCCTGAAGAACAAAAGTTCATGCAGACTATTCCTTACAGGCAAGTAGTGGGAAGTCTAATCTATTTTATGAATTGTACCCGGCCGGATTTAGCTGCAGCTGTCGGAGTGCTGAGTAGAAGTCTAACTGCTCCCACTAAGAGGGATTGGGAGGCAGCTAATAGAGTCCTTAGATATTTGATAGGAACTAGGGATCTATGGTTGCATTTGGGTGGGGAGAATACTGACATCACTACTTGGAGTGATGCCAGTTATAGTGATGCTTCGATGAGGAGATGCACTTCTCGATATGTATTATATGTGGGTGATGGGGTTTGCTGTTGGAGTAGCAAACAACAAAAGGTTAAGGCTCAGTCCACCACGGAGGCAGAGTATATAGCCTCTTGCTCTGCTGTAAAAGAATTGATGTGGGTCAAGTCTTTGCTTGGTGAGCTTGGTCACCTTAATAGTGGTGTGCATAATTTTTTTTGTGATAATCAGGCAGCAATCGCTATTTCTGCCAATCCTAAACATCATTTTAAAGCCAAACACATGGACATGAGACTCAACTTTGTTAGAGAGAAAGTAGAAAAAAAAATAATCAGTTTAGAGTACCGACCAGATAGTGAGATGGTAGCAGATATGATGACCAAACCTGTGCCTTCTCATAAGCTAATTTTTCTCCAGGGAGAAGTGTGGTCTGAAATTAAAGATTGACTAGAAAATAAGGGGAGTGTAGAAATTAATGGTCGGTTTAAAGTATTTTCTAGGACTAGATTGAAATATAGAAAGAAGCCGAGGTAGTCTACCTCTAATTTCTCTCTCCAACTCTCAAACTTGTCGCATTCACTGAGAAATTGGAGAGGAAGCTAGAGCTATGGCTACCTAGGCTATCCAGAGGTTTACGAGAAATATACATTTGTTAGGGGTTTATTTACTAAACGGATATGTGCCGGCCACAGGATTTGATCCTGGTACCTGCTGGACGGAAAACTGCTGGTAGCCGATAGCCTTAGCCGTTAAGTCTTTAACTAGTGTTACATACTATATGGTTTGATATTTGATTAAACATTACCAGGTAGGATAATTCATTTAACTGTAATTGTTTACGGGATACATAGATCCAGTAATGTAAAAGTACGGATTACGGTACAGATAAGAAATCAATACCGCGCATTTATTTATTTAGTAAAACGAATTCCGCGCATGTATTTATTACGGCTACGATTAAATGTGAATTTAATCGGACCGCCGGAATTAACGCCGAGATCGCGAAAGAGGATTTCGGCGGTTTTTGGTCATCGCCACATCGGATGACACGTGGCGGAATGACATTGGATCGCGGCATCTCCGAAGATTAAGGGAGCGAATTCCGATATACCACGTGTCGTCATTTAAGCCATGTCGTAAAGTGTCCGTACAGAAAGTACACCGGCAGCCGTACTGTTGTGTACGGAAGTGTAATCCGATGGCCTCCGTACATCAATAGATAGAGTCTGTGAGAGAGATAGGACTTAGAAAAATTAGGAGATAGGATCCTCTCTTCAGAGAGCTTTTGTACAAAAGGTCAACTTTGACCCTCCGTAACTTACTGCTCAGGGGAGCAAATTCAGATATTCTTTTTGCTATGACTCAAGGGAGTCTTGCCTTTACGGGGTGAAGGTGGTTAGAGTTATTGTCTGCCAGGGTGGCACTTGTTCTTGCTGAAACACAAAGGGGTCAGGGTTATCCTAGAGGCTTCTTAGAAGCTGTCCACTCTGAGGACTTATGGAGGTCTCACAGTTTCAGGAGGCGTGGAGTCTAAGGCAGTGAAAAAAGAAGTGAGACTTTCACAGATCCCTGCTTAAAAATTGGAGAGATTTTGCGGATGGCGGCGCAGTCAAGGTGGAGGTGGTTGTCAGATTCCAAAGGGAACAAACAAAAAAATAGACCGATTGTGATTGGACAAAGAAAGAATAACTGTGATTGGTCCAAGAATATTACATTTTGTGTGGTTTGCCCGCATTTGGCGTTACCTCACGACATATATCACCCACGCCAAAATTATTACATTTTTGCCAAAATTATTGCTGTAAATTTATTACATTTTTGTCAATATGGTTACTCCATTTCATGTGCCATCATGGTAAAAATCCCATATTACATTTAAAAGTTACTCCTTTCAAGGGTCATTTTGGTAAGTCGTGTTTTATTTAGAATTATTATTTACGCTAAAACAGGCGCAGTCCTATATTAGAATACATTTTTCATGAAATTGGTGCGAAGTTCCTTATTTTAACCGAATACGCGGAACGTCGAACAATAGTTACAAAGCTGTTACGGAAATAAAGCCAAACACGTATTTTTGCCGTTGTACTATAATCTTTTAGCAAGGATATTAAGGTAAATGTTCACACTGACGACGATGCTGTCGACGGACGAGAGTTGTGCGAACGACTTTTTTTCGATGTGATTTAGTCTTTTGTTTATTGCGATTTCACATGCGACCGTGACTCTTTTAAATCATCAAAATGTACCCATTCACTTAGAAAGTACAATTCTGCACGGTCGGACGTCGTCCGTACTCCACACTATTTAAAACGAACCTATATTAGAATGTTGTTATGCTAATTAAACCTTACCTTAAATAGCATAATGAAAAGATTAGAATCTTTTACTCTATTTGATGTTATAGAGTCGAAATTTCGAGCGACCGAATTAGAGTAATTTACTCTAATTACGATTCGCGGTGTACCTTACGATTACGACTCGATCGCCTTGTTCCCCTTGTTCACGTGTCCGATTATTTTCGGGCGCCAATCGGAGGCATATTCCTTTCCATTCCATCGCAACCGTCGGATTTATGTCCCTACAAGTGTGCACTGAGAAATGACGTTGACGATACCGATACACGGTGTTCTGTACTGTAGGCTTGTACACCGCGCATCGTTATTAGTGTCAAGGTCACTATTTTGGGTTCTTAAAATTTTGATTTTTTTCCAAAAATAGTATACGTGATTTTAATTTTTCCTTGACGTTAATTGAGGTTCCGTACAAATTAGCGTACAGAACGAAAGTACATTAATATGTAAATAGTGTGGTGTACGGTCGATGTCAGACCGTACATAAATGTACCTTTTTAAGTGAAAATTTTACAAAAAATGAATTAAATCGGACGCGTTCGCATAGGAACGTGCGCTAAAAAAACGGGATTGGTCTGACATGTAAATAAGTCTGACATGTACGGATATTTAAATTTCACTACGGTGTACGATTTTTAATATTTTGTACGGATACATATAATAATGTATATAATCGTACAGAAAATTTTCCATTTTTGCTGTTCCAAATTAGCGTTAACACTGAAATTAGAATAAACCTTTTTTATTTTAATTTTCAAATTCTTTATTAGAGTCAATGACGGTATATTTACTTACACACTATTTAAACTTTGACACTAATAACGATGCGCGGTGTAGTGTTGGGTATCGAGGACCGTTTGCCGATATTCGATATATATTAATTTCAGGTACCCGATAATCGATATATCACTTCGATATATCGAATTTCAAATCATCGCGATATATTGCCGATATATCGCCAATATATCGTATCGTCAATATATCGAAGCTAAAAAAAAAAAAAAAAAAAAAA
>JBBHKE010001175.1:20362-114254 GCA_037447655.1 Zygnema cylindricum
GCACTTTAAACCACGCGTGCGCTGCAAAGCACGCATATATAAACGCACGAAACGTCGCGTGCGCACCAAATTTCACGTACGCACAAAACTAAATCTTCAAAAACAACAGTTTCCTCCTAAACTCTCAGGTTTAACATCGCCGCATAGATAAACGTGTACCTTTTCAAGTGGGTGAGTTGACCGAAAATTTGCGTCCTTATTAGGATGGGGTTTGCGGATCTGACGCCCTTGACTACATCCGTCACAACCGTTGACTTTTTCTCCTGACGTCAGATCTAAGACGCGCGTGCAACCGGCTTTGATCATACATTTCAAATTTTGTTCTGACATGTAGCACATCCGATGGTGCCATAGCGTCAGATCTCCTTTAATTTCGGTGATCTGTCCAATGATGCTGTCATCATGACGATTTGACTTTGGACGCTTCCATAAAAGACAACTATAGAAGGCGTTAGAATTTAAGGTTAGGCTGCACGATTTAGGGTTAGGCTGCATGATTTAGGGTTAGGCTGTAGGATTTAAAGTTAGGTTGTAAGATTTAGGGTTAGGCTATAGGATTTAAGAATAAGCCGTAAAAATTAGCTGTAGGTTTAAACACTAGATACGTTAAAACGTAAATTCGGAACATATGGTTAAAACTGTAGAAATTAAAGGTCCATTTAAAGTATTTTGTTGGTCTAAATAGAAATATAGAAAGAAGCCGAGGCAGTCTACCTCTAACTTCTCTCTCCAACTCTCAAACTTGTCGTAGTCACTGAGAAATTGGAGAGGGAGCTACAACCATGGCTACCTACGCTATTCATAGGTTTACGAGAAATATATATTAGTTAGGGGTTTATTTACTAAAAGGTTTGTGCCGGCCACAGGATTTCATCCTAGTACCTACCGGACGGCAAACAACCAGTAGTCGGTAGCCTTAGCAGTTAAGTCTTTAACTAGTGATACGTACTATATGGATTGATATTCAATTAAACATTATCAGGTAGGATAATTCATTTAACTGTAACTGTTTACGGTAAACGTAGATCCAGTAATGTACCAGTACGGATTATGGTACGGATAAGAAACCAATACCGCGCATTTATTTCTAAACTGGAACGAATACCGCGCATGTATTTATTACGGCTAGGATTAAATGTGAATTTAATCGGACGGCTAGAATTAACGCTGAGATCGCGGAAGAGGATTTTGACGGTTTTTGGTCATCGCCACATCGAATGACACGTGACGGAATGACATTGGATCGCGGCATCTCCGAGGATTAAAGGAGCGAATTCGGACATACCACGTGCCGACATTTAGGCCATGTCGTACATTGTTCGTACAGAAAGTACATCGGCAACTGTACTTTTGTGAACGGAATTGTAATCTGATTGGCTCCGTACATCAGTAGATAGAGTCTGTGAGAGAGATAGGACTTAGAAAAATTAGGAGATAAGACACTCTCTCCCAGAGAGCTTCTTTACAAAAGGTCAACTTTGACCCTCCATAACTTATTGCTCAGGGGAGCAAATTCAGAGATTCTTTTTGCTATCGACTCAAGGGAGACTTGTCTTTACAGGGGTGAAGTTGGTCAGAGTAATTGTATGCCAGGGTGGCAGTTATTTTTGCTGAAACACAAAAGGTTCAGGGTTAATCCAGAGGCTTCTTGGAAACTGTCCGCTCTGAGGACTTATGGAGGTCTCAGAGTTTCAGGTTATGGGCCCACCTTTAAGGTACCAATATTTAATGGAACTGGCTTCATATACTGAGAAAGTATGATGATAGGAGCTCTATGCGAAAAAAGGTTTTGGGCTATAGTGAGTGGACGGTTGGGGCGTCCATCAAGTCTTGGAATCCCTCCAGGGTTTGGAGGAAGCACATTCACCAGGAAAGAGGATCCACCTTCAACGAACGAAACAAAGGAAGGAGAGGTGGTGGACAAAGGAAAGGAGAAGGAGGCGACCACACCAATAACAACTGGTTCGGCATTCATGTCACCTATTCCGAGGAACGAGAAGAAGGATACTGAAACCTGGGACTTCAACAATATGGGGGCAAAGCACTTCATCCTACGCCATCTCACTCAAGGACTTTCATGTCCTCATTTGCAGCTAGAAAGGGCATCAGATATTTGGATGACTCTCATTGAGATGTACCGAAGTGGTACGATTCAGCAACAACAGTTGGGTGATCAGAAAGTTAAGGAGTATACATACAAACGGGGGAAGATGTTGGATTTTTGCAATGAGCTTGCTACACTCTTCATGGAGCTAGAGTGTGCGGGAAAAGATTTTAGTGAAAAAGAAAAGGTTAACTGTTTACGGATGAAGTTACCCGATGAGTTCGAGAACATAGTCAACCAAGTGCAGGACTTGCCAGACTCAAGGTGGATATGGAACTCAGTGGTAGGGATGATTCTCGTTCGGGAGAATACGAATGAGATCCGAAGGGGAGGAAAGAGTGGCCAAGCCTTGGCAACTTCGACCGATTGGAGGAACAAGGATTCCCGGAAACCGATCGAAAACTATAGGGCGAGGGAGCAGAAAAATTAGACCGACGAGTTCAGACAAAGGGCTCCCAAAGGTTTATGTCATTTTTGTAAGAAACCTGGGCACTATATGGCAGAGTGCACTAAGCTAATCGAGCTTCGGTTAAAGGAAGGGCAAACTTGTGGTACCACGAGAGGAAAGAAAAAGGCCCTTGTGACACAGGTACATGAGGCAAAATCCGAGGACGAGGACGATGAGCTCCTTTTAGATGAGGAGTTGGAGGCGAAAACCGAGGTCGAAATTCCACGATGGCAGAAATGTGCTTACGGTGGATTGAAAGGTGAAGCATGCAAGATTGTAGATTCACGTGCCTCCATGCACATGTGTAAGGATAGCACCTGTTCACTAAGATAAGAAAGATTCCCACTGTAGAGATAGAGTACAGGGATGGGAGGATAGTCACCAGTACTCTTGTAGGATCGGTAGATTTGAAAGTATTAGTAGAACGAAAGACATCCAAAGTAACATTCTCCGACGTATTGTTTATTCCAGAGCTGAACAAAAACCTCATCTCTACATCTGTATTAGATGATAAGGGTTTTTTTACTAGCACTAGGGAAGGAGTCTTACTGCTAGTTTTGAGGAGGATTTTTATTTCATTGCTGAGAAAGGTAGCCATGGGATGTTTATGCTGGTTTTAAGTAATGAATCGAAGAAACTTTATTATGCTTGTGTTCATGATATTATGATGTGGCATAAGAGGCTTGGGCATGTGAATCTAGACAAGTTAAGAGAGATGAAAAAGATGGGAGTGGTGGAAGGGATTAAGTTAGTGAGAGTGATAATATAAGTGATTGTAGTGGATGTGCTCAAGGTAAAACACACACATTACCCTTTCCTAAAACAGCCACCTATAACGGAGAAAAAAATTCTAGATCTAGTACACACAGATATTTGGGGACCGGCTAAAGTGCCCTCACCGGGGGGGAAGAGATTTATGATGAGTATCACTGATGATTGGTGTCGGTATTCCCGGGTGTATTTTTTGAAAAACAAGTCCGAAGCTCAGGATTGTTTTAGACAATATAAAGCATGGAGTGAAAAACTCCATGAAACTCCAATCAAGAGAGTAAGGAGTGACAAACGTGGGGAGTTTACTTCTAACCAGTTTGAAGATTTTTTGAGGGAAGATGGAGTCCAACACCAAAAGAAAATTCCAGAAAAACCCTGAACAGAATGGGGTAGCTGAAAGGTTAAATAGAACACTAAGTGATAGTGCTAGAAGTATGTTTTCAGATAAAAAGATAGGAAAAAAGTTTTGGGCAGAAGTAATGAACTGTGCTAATTACCTCAAAAATAGAGTTTTTACATCAGCTATAAAAGATCAAACACCTTATGAGAGATGGACATGCCGGAAACCAGACATATCCCACTTAAAGGTTTTCGGCAGTAAGTGTTCAGCCTAGATACAGATCGGTTCAATTGGAAGCTAGATCCTAAAGGAAAACTAGGAAACTTATTAGGATATGATGATGATGTTAAAGGATATAGAGTTTATGATCTAAAAAGGGAAGATATAATCTTAGTAAAGCATCTAGTTGTTTTGGATGAAGGAAAGTTTGTGGATCCCTTCAAATATACAAAGTCAGTAAAAATCAGATTTGAGTCAAAAAATTCCGATGACTTTGAACTTCCTAACTATCCACGTTTTAGAGAAGATGACATTCTTGCACGTACAAATCAGACCGAAAACGACATGACTGTGGAAACTCCAGTGACAACTCTACCCGAAGCAGAAGACGTGGTGGAAATTGATTTGAAATCAAGGGATAGGGGAGAAGTCGAGTTTGTTCGAAAGAATCCATGAGAACCATCTATTCCGGCCTCAAATTTTGAGGGGGGAAGGAGAAGTAGCAAAAGACTGCAAGAAAAACAGGTTAATAACAAGGTAACTAAACTATCTCATCAAGATGAACCTCAAACTTATGGAGAGGCGATGACTTGTCCAGAAAGAAATCGGTGGAAGACAGCCATCAATGAGGAGATGGCCTCAATTATGGCAGCCGATACTTGGGAACTGGTGGATTGTCCACCTAACCGAAAACCAATCGGTTGTAAGTGGGTTTTTAAATTAAAACTAAACCCAGATAACACAATCGAGCGCTACAAAGCCCGATTAGTGGCAAAGGGATTTACACAAAAGGAGGGAATTGACTACGAGGAAACCTTTGCCCCGGTGGTCAGATTTCCCTCCGTCTGCATACTTATCAGCCAGGCAGCAGCGGAAGACATGGAAGTGCACCAGATGGACATCAAGACAGCCTTTTTGCATAGAGAATTGGAAGAGGAGATCTTCATGCGACAACCCGAAGGGTTTGTGGAGGAAGGAGAGGAGAGTAAGGTATGCCGACTGATTAAATCTCTTTATGGTTTGAAACAGGCGCCTCGATAGTAGAATAAGAAGCTTGATGAGTTTCTTACCGGTTTGGGATATATACGGATCAGCTCAGATCACTCAATCTATGTTTTCGAAGATGAGGAAGGTTTTATATTTATTGCAATTAATGTTGATGATTTGCTTGTTTTAAGTAAATTAATGGAAAAAATTAATAAACTGAAAACCGATCTTAAGGGGAGATTTGAAATGAAGGATATGGGGAAAGCAAAATATATTTTGGGAATTCAAGTAGAGAGAGACCGAAAAAGAAAAATTATAAGATTGACTCAAAAAGAAGCAATAGGGAACATGCTTGAAAAATTTCAAATGGATAAAGCTAATAGTTGTACAACTCCAATGGAGTTGAAGAAGGGAAGTGAGGGGAGTGAGGAAGAAAGAGTCATAGTCTTAGACGAGTAATTATCTCCTGAAGAACAGAGATTCATGTAGACTATTCCTTACAGGCAAGTAGTGGGAAGTCTAATCTATTTTATGAATTGTACCGGCCAGATTTAGCTGCAAATGCAGGAGTGCTGAGTAGAAATCTAAATGCTCCCACTAAGAGGGATTGGGAGGCAGCTAAGAGAGTCTTTAGATATTTGATAGGAACTAGGGATCTATGGTTGCATTTGGGTGGGGAGAATACTGACATCACTACTTGGAGTGATGCCAGTTATGGTGATGCTCCGATGAGGAGATGCACTTTTGGATATGTATTATATGTGGGTGATGGGGCTTGTTGTTGGAGTAGCAAACAACAAAAAGTTATTGCTCAGTCCACCATGGAGGCTGGGTATATGGCCTCTTGCTCTGCTGTAAAAGAATTGATGTGGGTGAAGTCTTTGCTTGGTGAGCTTGGTCACCTTAAGAGTGGTGTGCAGAATTTTTTTTGTGATAATCAGCAACAATCGCTGTTTTTGCCAATCCTAAACATCATTTTAAAGCCAAACACACGGACATCAGACTCAGCTTTGTTAGAGAGAAAGTAGAAAACAAAATAATCAGTTTAGAGAACCGACCAAATAGTGAGATGGTAGCAGATATGATGACCAAACTTGTGCCTTCCCCTAAGCTAATTATCTGCAGGGAGAAGTGTGGTCTAAAATTAAAGATTGACTAGAAAATAATGGGAGTGTAGAAATTAATGGTCCATTTAAAGTATTTTCTAGGTCTAAATAGAAATATAGAAAGAAGCCGAGGCAGTCTACCTCTAACTTCTCTCTCCAACTCTCAAACTTGTCGCAATGACTGAGAAATTGGAGAGGAAGCTAGAGCCATGGCTACCTAGGCTATGCAGAGGTTTACGGGAATTATATATTTGTTAGAGGTTTATTTACTAAAAGGTATGTGCCGTCCACAAGATTTGATCCTAGTACCTACCGGACGGCAGACAGCGGGTAGCCGGTAGCCTTAGCCATTAAGTCTTTAACTAGTGATACGTACTATATGGATTGATATTTAATTAAACATTATCAGGTAGGAAAATTCATTTTAATGTAACTTTTTACGGTATTCATAGAACTAATAATGTAACACTACGGATTACGGTACGGATAAGAAACCAATACCGCGCATTTATTTCTTTACTGGAACAAATACCGCGCATGCATTTATTACGGCTACGATTAAATGTGAATTTAATCTGATGGCCGAAATTAACGCCGAGATCGCGGAAGAGGATTACGGCGGTTTTTGGTCATCGCCACATCGGATGACATGTGGTGGAATGACATTGGATCGTGCATGAGAGGCTAGCAAGCAAACATGCATCAATGCTAAGCCAGGAGGTAGCCACTAGGCTCTCTGGTCTTTATCACATTCCCTACAAAAGTTATCTCGTTACGACAGCAAAGTAAGAAATATTCCAACCGGAACATGGGAAAATCCAAATCTGATCAAAAATATACTCCTTTCAAGTTAACCGAAATAGAAACAATACAAAAACACACAACTAAACCGTCAAGCTGCCCGAGGAAGGCACACCAAGGTACAGATGTGCTCCCCCACGATCTCCAATTCCACAAATCCACCAAAAGACCAAGTTTGGAGGGAAACCTTCCGGACGTGGCCTTAGGCCGTGTGGATTAAAAACGTGGGCAGAAATAAAAGGGGAAATATTCTTAACCTATCTAGCCTCTACAGCTAGCTAGCAAGGAGAAGAAAGACACGTGGGCAATCGGTGAGAGAGAGAGCAAGAGAAAAGCTCCGCTGCCAATAGAAAATTCTTGTCCAAAAGCTAAATTCTCTAAGTCTGAGAATTAGGCTAAGTAAGAGCTACGCTAGGCCTAAGCAAAATTAGCCTACGTCTAGTCTACTTTACATGCATGAAACTACTAAAGATGTTGGCCAATAGGCGGCCAACATCGTCTGCCGTACGCCTGACAAAATCCACAATCCGAGGGTAAAAACCCTCCCTAACTACATGTGCGCGCGAACCTACATGGGTTCGCGACTTAAATAAATACAAGGTATCGAAGCGACGCCGATACTACCAGGAATCGCGATTCGGCGCCAAACGATACTTCGCGTCGATACTCCCGAAATTGCGTGCATACGCACGAAACGAAACATATCGCACGAAACGAAAACCATTGCACGAACTATTTCTGGAAATCGCGATGCGTCGCCAAAACGATACTTCGCGTCCATACTTCGAAAATAACATACCTGCGCACGAAATAAAACATATCGCACGGAATTAGTACTATTCAACGAAACGTGCACGCGAATCGCGTACACGTCATAAATAAATGAATCGGCGTAAAATCGCACGTGTGAACGAAATTTATATATGCGTGCGAAAATCATGCGTGCATGCATTAAATCGCGCGTGCATGCATAAAACCGCGCGCGCGTGCCTTAAACTGCGCGTGCATACAAAATACCGCGCGTGCG
The DNA here is from genome assembly GCA_037447655.1 of Zygnema cylindricum. NCBI lineage: Eukaryota > Viridiplantae > Streptophyta > Zygnematophyceae > Zygnematales > Zygnemataceae > Zygnema > Zygnema cylindricum. Next base: position 28,166 of record JBBHKE010001175.1, read on the forward strand.
TACAGAATACCGCGCGTGCGTGAGAAATACTGCGCGTGCGTGATAAATACTGCGCGTGCGTGCAAAATACCGCGCGTGCGTGCATGATAACGTGCGCGCGAGCAGACGACACGATGCGGCATGACATCTCGGATTCATAGAGGCCCGAGTAAATTGGAAGATCAATTTCTGAAAGTGTTTGACAAGTTGATGTGGTATATTGATGCCCTGTTGCAATCTGAAGCAAGAGGTAGAAAAAAAAGAAAGGATCTCTATTTTGGTAGAGATGAGAGTCGAGGAGAAAATGATTTGAAGAAAGAGGAGAAAGAGAAGGGGAAATTGTCACTTTAAATTCAGAAGAGTCGAGGTAACATTTAAAGAGTTTGAGAAGAATTATTTTTCTCAATATTTTGTTAAACTATGTCGGTAGTGGAAGAGATCACAAAAGAGGCGATTGAGGTGATCGCGGTGTAAGCCTCGGCCGTGTTGAATTTAAAAATTATTTTGAGTTTGGAAATGATACGGAAAACGGACTATAATTTTCCGATTTGTATTTTAATGATTAATTAGATGAGAGGAGATGAAGATTGAGAGAAAATTTTGATTTTTATGAAGAGAGCAAAATTCATTTCTTGTTTATTGCGGATTCCGAATTGGAGGAGAAAGCGCATGCCTATTTTTTGGTTTTAATAATTGAAGGAAATGTTGACATTGAGAGTGACATTAAAATTGACATTTATGATTGGAGTGACGGGAATTTTTATTCCCGAGTGTCCTTGAATTCGCGGAAATTTCAAGGCTTTAATGGAGTTCGCACGTAATCTTCAAGAATTACAATTGGAGAAAGAGAAAGAGGGAGTTAAAATATTTGAGTGAGTTCTTGTATTATGAGGGGGAAGAAGCCAAATAAGGTTTCTTATTTTTTCGGTAAGGAGAAAATATTTCAAACTCGCATCATTATATTTCTGATGTGAGGGAAATTAACTTTATCTGGTGAGCATTTTGTGTGCGAGAAAGCTGCTGTTGTGTGCGAGAATGTTGCTTAAAGCCCACAGTCGTATTCCGAATTAAGAAGATGGGAAACGATAGTGGAGGCGGTAAAAGAGAAGAGAGCTCAAAAGGAGAGAAACGAGAGTGAATTATAGAGTGTGACGTCCGTTTTTGACGCAAGGTAACGAAGGAAAATTGAAACTAAATTTTCGTGCGTGCGTGCGACTTTGTACGCCTACATGTGGAGTGACGCGCCATTGTGTACAGTGGCCAGTTAAAGAGGAGTTCTAATTAAGTTTTGATTATGTGTCAGTTGCAAATCCGAGAGGGGGTCATATGAAAACCTCATAAAATAGAGTTGCGGTTAACGGCTATGTGGATTGGTAAAGGTGCCGTGGAGATTTAGATTTTCACAATCTGATTATGACATACTTATGAAAAGACGTGAGTATGTACTTTTGAGTTGGAAGATTACCAGATATTTTGGCGACCTTTATTTTTGTGTCGTCGACATGTATCGTCAGGTGGTGTAAGGTCGTTATGGTACATCATCCGTAGCATATATGACATCTATTTTTTGTTAATGAAAAATAAAAAATGAAGTATTTTTGGAGTTTTATATGAGAGGAGGTCAGAAGAAGAAGTCGTTCCGTACAAATAGCCGATTGGAAGCTTAACGTACATTGGGGAATAAACGATGATGTCGGATTTTTAGGCGGCCGTTTTGGTCGTCGTCATAAATTTGCACGCGAATAGATATTAAGTGACAGTCACTAATCTTTTGATATCTTTTTGGTACGATTGATTTGTGATATGTCTTTCGATTGGTGAAGATTCATTTGTGTACTTTTCTTTGGAAATTTTCTGATTCGGATTGGGACGGCAATTTTCGACCTTTATTTTCGAAAATTCAACGGCCGGTTACGCAATAATATGGAGCGGCAGTCGATTATTGTTTTAACGATGTTCGAACAAATGAGGATGTGCCACGTGGAAATGTCGTATATGATTATGCAATTATTTATGTTACCTTTTGAGGAGTGAGCGACCGAAATTGCATTATCATACACTTTGAGGAGATTCTCGCAATACAAAGGGGAAACTTGGACTTTTGCGTAAATCAACAGATTGACCGGTGTCGCGTTTGTCCGTTAATGTTTATTTTGGAGGAATTTGGAGTTCGACAATTCCAACAATAAAGAGGGGGATTGTTACATTATTGTACGAATAAGGAAAGAGTCCGAAATCGCGTGGAGTTTTGTTTCAAGGTGTTTTGGCGAATTTGCCAATGAGAGGGTGATTGATAGATTCATTGTTAAATTGCACAAAGTGACGCTTCAGTGAACCGCAATGTAAATCGCGTTCGCATAAGGAGCGCTCGACTTCGGTTCACGTCTATGTATTTATATGGAGATATTTTTTGCGAGTACTTCGCACGGGTGGATTTGTGACAGTTTGAGTTGGACGTCACTTTCATATTGGGTTGGCGTTTGAAGCGTTCAGCTTCAATTCGCAAGTACACATTTTGTGTACGTTTGGTGTTTAGTACTTTTTGTGTATTGGCGTTTGGCGCTGAAACGTGCGACTTTCATTTCACGTCAATATTTAATAAGTCAGCGAACATAATGTACGATTTCGTTTCGCGTCACTTTTTGTTTCTGTGCAGGTGTATTATTTCGTGTGTAGGTGTTTTAGTTTCGTGCATGCACAACACACGCACGAAACTTCTTATTTTGGAGTTTTGCATTTTGAAGACGAATGCGTGTACGCCTTCTTTCGTGGAAGCTTCCTTTGAACGTTTTCTGGAAGGAGATGTTAAGGGTAATTTAGCTTTACGTCTGTCCGTACTCGTCATACGTCGCTCCGGTCTTGGTCTCTTCAGTACCCATCATTACATGGGTCGGTTCGGTCTTGGTCTTGTTCGTACTACACATGCGTCGGTCCAGTCTTGTGGCCCTACGTACAAGTCCTTTGGGCGACGGTCTCTATTTTTACATAAGTTTTGGTTTTGTCTTAATTCTTTTTGTACTTTTAATTTTGTCTTGGTACTCTTTGTCTCTTGAGTCTACGTCGTTACTTTAGGTCCTAATTACTTTTGTACATTGGCGACCTAAAGTCAATCCGTTACAATCTAACTTACGTTAAAATCTAGTCTACATACATTAGAATCTTGTCACGTAAAATGTTGACCAGATGTATTAGAATTTTGACTAGGATCCTTTTAGTTACATCACACCAAAGAGCGCTTAGACTCCACAGTAATTAGCACTGTGTATTTTGTATATAAGTGAATTTTCTCACTCAATGAAATCATCCCAAATACAAATCAATTTCTCTCTCCAATGCATTATCTTTCTCTTGTGTACAATTTTATGGCTTCCGCCAATCCACCTCCAATACGTTATTGGCTTGGCTATGCCACTTCTTATAGTATCCAGAAGTTTGATGGCCAAAACACTTATGATTGGTCATTTTCAGCCACGCATTTTTTCAAACACGAGAAGATTTGGGACCATTTTATAGGAATTTCAAAACCTCCTATCCTTTCCTCTAGTGATACACCAGCAGAAAAAGCTACAAAGGAGTTAGCAATAGCTACATGGAAACAAAATGATGAGGATGCGCACGCTCGCCTAGTGATGTCACTTACTACCGAGCGCACTCGTCTTATTCGCGGCGCCTCCTCTTCTGCCGAGGCTTGGAGTCGTCTTCAAGCAGCTTACATTCAAATCGGATGGGCCGCTCGCCGAATTCAAAAACGAGCGTTATTTAACTTCATAAAAAAGCCAACGGAAACTATGCAAGATTCGATTAGCACAGTCGAATTGTCCGAAGGAAAGTGCACCATGATAGGCGTCCATCTTTCCGACGAGGCTCTCTCTTCTACCCTTTTGGGAGGACTTCCTAAAACCTTTTCCCCTTGCATTTCCTCGTTTGACAATCTAGACCAATCCATTCCTTTTCACTCCCTTTGTACAAAACTTTTGCATGAAGAGACAAAACTTCTCTGTTTTTCTGCTCTAAATCTCTCTTATGCAAATGCTTTTATTGCTGAAAATCAGAAAACTAACTCGGGGGGGGGTGTAGCGTTTGTTTTGCGCTTATTGCAAAACAAAAGGACACTCCATTGAAGAATGTCAAAAATTGGCGAGGTGGAAAGCAACCGAGGCTTCCAATCCCCCTAAAAATGGAGGAAATGCCAACGTTGCCAAAGCCACCCCACCAGTTTTTCCCACCCCCCCATTCCCTCCACACCCATCTTTCCCTCCAAATTTTCCTTATCCTCACCATTATTCCCCTTCTCCATCCCTCCCACAATCTTCCAACGCCGTAGCGCACTATGTCTTTTCAAACTCCATTAACCTTCCTTGGTCGACCACTTTCTCCTCACATTTTCCCTCTAATTATCCCACTCTAGTAGCTTCCCCTTTTGTCCTCCCTCCCTCACCAGAATTTGGATATGGGAATGTTAGGGTACGCTTTTCTATCTCAAACCCGTGACGATTGGCTAGTAGATAGTGGTGCTAGTCACCACCTTTCACCAGGATCTGATTGGTTCACTCACCTTTCTCCCTTATCATCTCCTATGCAGATTCGCTTAGGAGACGACCGCATTTTGTTGGCTACTCATTCTGGCGACGTAAACGTCCCTAATGTGTATATTCACATTCGCAACATACTCTTTGTTCGTGGTCTAGCTAGAAATCTATTCTCTGCTAAATTTGCCACTAATGACGGCTTAAAAGCTAAATTTATTAATGATAGAGTAAGGTTTGTTGATAGAAAAGACAATAGTACTATAGGTTTCGGCGTAGCACGAGATTCTATGTACGTCCTACAATCGTATAGTACATCAAAGATATTTGCTTTAAGTGCTAGCGTCGAAAGTTTTTCCCTTTGGCATTTAAGATATGGTCATTTAAATAGCGAAAGTTTGCGTACTTTGCCATATCTTGTAACCGAAATAACTTCATTTTCTAACAAATCTTTGGAATTTTTGTCACAGTTGCGTGTAAGGAAAAATGTCGTGTCACTCATTTCCCACTAGCACTACCGTTATCAGTGAACCCCTTGCACTTGTACATACGGACGTATGTGGACCCATGCGCACGCGTAGTTATAATGGATCCCTTTATTTTGTCACTTTCATTGAACACGCCATTCGTTTTTCACACATGTATGCAATATGTCATAAATTTGACCCTTTTGCAGGATTTCAGGAATTAAAGGCGATGGCAGAAAATTTTCACAACAAAAGAATCAAGGTCTTGCGTAGTGACAACGGTGGCAAATTTTTGTCCAACCAATTTTCTGAATTCCTTTTGCAATATGGAATCTTGTGTCTTTTAATGGCGCCTTGGACGCCACATCAGAATGACATCGTAGAAAGGTACAATCGTACATTACATGACATGTCACGCTCAATGCTGTACTTTTCTAATTTGCCATATGAATTTTCGGCAGAGGCTGTCGTTTGTGCAAATTACTTACGCAATTTTTGTCCCACTAACGCTTTACCAAAATCTACTCCAATGGAAGCGTGGTCCTCTGTTAAACCACATATACATCACCTTCGAATCTTTGGATGCGAAGCTTGGTTTACAGACTTTCTCCAATCGGACGGCAAATTGGGTGCCCGCGCATTTCGTGGCATTTTCGTTGGGTACGCTCCAAATTCCAAAGTGTACCCCATCTGGAGTTTTTCTCAAAATCGCGTCATCACCATCAGAGAAGTAACTTTCAACGAAACGCCACTTTTCCAAACCTTGTCTTGTACTCCCTTCCCTTCTCTTCTTCCCCCATTATCCAACTTTCCCTCTCTCACCCTCTATGACCCTCTTCCTCCAACACTTCCCCTTTAATCTTTTCAGCCACCTAACCTCACCTACCTTACACCTTCCCACCCCTCTCCTCGTAGTCTTCCCATATTTCTTCCTTTATTATCTTTAAGTCCCCCTCCTCCTCCATCTTCTCTTACCCCTGTTGTTTTCTCAGCTCCTCCCATCACTCATGCCAACCAATCAACTGCCCTTCCTCTTCATCCTGTCAGAAATTTTGAAGATACTACCTCCTCTCTCCCTCTTTTCCAAGATAATCCTATTTTTGAGAATCTTTCCCCCTCAATTTTTTCACACTCACCTTTTCTTGGGCCTTTTATTCATCTTGAGCCTTCACCTCCCGAGCTTGAGGCTTCCCCTCTCCCAGAGCCATCTCTTTTTCCTCGCCAGAACCGCGCACGCCCTACCATTACCCCCTTTCGGCTTATTACCTCCATAGGCCATGCCTTTCTTGCTTACGCTTACTCGGCTAGGGCCTATGCCTCTCTTATTTCGGCCCATCTCTCTCTCAAAGCTGCCCTAAAACATTCTAATGCCTCCCTTTGGAAAATTGCCGCTGATGCTCAATTGAATGCATCAATTTTCAACAAAACATGGAATCTTGTTCCTCTTCCCTTTAGAAAGAAAAGAAATCAACTCTAAATGGGTCTTCCGTGTAAAACAAAAAGCGGATGGATCCGTGGACAAATACAAAGCTCGCTTGTTGGCAAAGGGCTTTCTCCAAATCAAAGGTATAGATTTTACTGAAATCTTTGCTCCAGTTGCACGGTTGACATCTATCCGCACTTTACTTGCTTTAGCTGCTGAACATGATTTCGATCTTTATGAGATGGATGTTAAGAATGCCTTCTTAAATGGAATCTTGTCTGATGACATTTACATGCATCAACCTAACGGCTATATTTCCCTTGGATCTGAGCATCTGGTTTGCCATCTTATTAAGACAATCTATGGATTATAACAACCCCCCTGTGTATGGAACTATACTATAGATGCTATTATGCGGAAAGAATCTCTCTCTGAAATCTCTACTGTCAAAACTCTCCTTCAAACCCATTTTGACATCGCCGATCTAGGTGAGCTCACGTATTATTTGGGTATTCAATTTTCTCGTAACCGCTCAGCTCGCACCCTCTCCCTCTCTCAGGAGACCTTTATCCGTGATCTTTAGGAACGCTTTGGCATGCCACACTGCTCCTCCCTTTCCTTTCTTTTGGATGCCAATGCCCCTCTCCTTACTTCCAGTGATTCCCATCTCTCTTCTTCCCTCCATTCCACTTACCGCTCGATGGTCGGGGCCCTTATGTACGCCATGCAAGCCACCCGTCCTGACATTGCCACAACAGTCACTAAACTCAGCCAATTCCTCCAACGTCCTTCTCTTGATCATTTTGCCGCAACCAAACGTGTCTTTCGTTATCTATAAGGCACTAAAACTCTTTGTCTTACATATTCTTCCTTTGGCTCTAGTGCTCTTACAGGTTTTGTTGATTCAAATTGGGCACAAGATGAGCTTTCCCGCCGTTCCACCACTGGCTCGTGCTTCTTTTTGGGCAATGGTCTTATCTCTTGGTCATGCAAAAAGCAACCTACCACGGCATGCTACAACACTGAGGCGGAATATATGGTCGCTTGTCACGCCGCATAGGAAGCTGTCTGGCTTTAGACTCTACTTTCCAATCTGGGATTTCCCCCTTCAGCCCCTACTCCTGTTTTTTCCGATTCCAAAGAAGCCCTTGCTTTGATCCGCAATCTTGTTCACCACAAGCGGACAAAGCACATCGACATTCAGTATCATTACTCTCGGGAGTTGGTCAAAGATAACCCTCTCCAGTTTCTTTATGTCAAATCCGTCGACCAAGTGGTCGATTATCTCACCAAGGCTCTTCATCGCCCTCACTTTGAGCAGCATCGCTTCTCCTTCGGCCTTCGTCTTCTTCTCCTCTTGGCTAAATTTCCTTTAATTTCATCTTAATCTATTTCCTAGTTTTCGCTTGAGGAGGGGTGTTAAGGGTCATTTAGCGTTACGTCTGTCCGTACTCGTCATACGTCGGTCCGGTTTTGGTCTCGTCCGTACCCATCATTACATGGGTCGGTCCGGTCTTAATCTTGTTCGTACTACACATGCGTCGGTCCAGTCTTGTCGCCCTACGTACAAGTCTTTTGGGAGACGGTCTCTATTTTTACGTATGTTTTATTTTTGTCTTAATTCTTTTTGTACTTTTAATTTTGTCTTAGTACTCTTTGTCGCTTGAGTCCACGTCGTTACTTTAGGTCATAATTACTTTTGTATATTGCCGACCTAAAGTAAATCGGTTACAATCTAACTTCCGTTAAAATCTAGTCTACATACATTAGAATCTAGTCATGTAAAATGTTGACCAGATGTATTAGAATCTTGACTAGGATCCTTTTAGTTACAGTGCACCAAACTCCACAGTAATTAGCACTGTGTATTTTGTATATAAGTGAATTTTCTCACTCAATGAAATCATCTCAAATACAAATCAATTTCTCTCTCCAATGCATTGATCTCTCTTTTGTGTACAATTTTATGGCTTCCGCCAATCCACCTCCAATAGGAGACTGGAGTTTATCGCCATGCTAGCTTTGCTTGATTTTCCTTCTAAGATAATCAGAGAGGCTATATAGGCAGCATAGTTCAGCTGCAGAGTTATCCTTGGTTTAACTTTGGATCAATTGAGGAGTAAGAGATGTAGATCCTTTGTGGTCGATTAAGAGAGAGGGGAAGATCCTTAGTGATCGATTAAGAGACAGAGAGAGAGAGAGAGCTGGTCCTTTGTGGTCAATTAAGAGGTGTTGCGGATCCTTGGTGATCCATTTGAGTATGATCATTCTTGAGTGATCTTTTAAGAGTGTAGAGTTTATCTTTGAAGAGAGAAGAAGAGGAGAGAAGAGTTAATGTAAAGAGGCTTTGGCTAGAAACATTTTTAATTCTTTTGGCCGATTATCCTCTTATTCTTTTGGCCGATTATCCTCTTACCTTTTATGAGCTTCCGCTGTGTAATGTTTTATGTTTTTGAGCATTTATTTTTGGGTGGGAATTTTATTTTAGATCCAACAATTTGGTATCGGAGCATGTTATACTTCAATTGAGAGACGTGTAACCAATGAGGAGGTAAGAGTGAAGTAAGTTTCGCAGGTTTTCAGTTTGAAGGTTCGCTTTTGCCGAATCCTTTCAAGTTCGAGGAAATTTGCAATTAGGATGATCGGCTCTGCAATTTCGTGGGTGAAGTGATGAAAGTTAAGAGGATGAATAAGAAAAAGAGCATTCCTTTCCCCATGCCTATTAGTGAGAGAGAGTTCAGTTTTTTTTTCGGTGCTCAATTTGAGGAGAATCGGAACATGGAGGAGAAATTTGAAAAAAATGGTATTTTGATGCGTTACGTAGATTCTTGACTCCAATCCCAAACAAGTGATAGAAGGGAAGAAAATCGTTTTCTAGATGCCGATTCATTTAGTGGAGGAGCGGATGAGGGAGAGTAAAAAATGAGGATTAAGAGGAGGATGAACAAATTGACGAAGATGAAGTAGACGGAAAAGAGGAGAAATGGATTATTGTTCCGGTTTGAAAGAAGAAAAGAGTGGAGATGAAAAGGAGGTAGAGAGATTATTTTCTTTGAAGGAAGAAGAGTACTCCTTCCCCCATGGCGGCTTCGACATTCGTTCGGAGAAACCATTCAGTTTTTTTCGGAGTTTTATTTGAGGAAGAATCTCTGTCGTGCATGAGAAGCAAGCAAGCAAACATGCATCACAACCAGAAAAGTCATGCTCACAAACATACACAACAACGGAAATAAATATGAAAAGTCAGATAAATATATACACCATGAGAAGAAACAAAGGTGAAAATGACCCAAGAAAGAAGGGAAAGAATACTCCCCTAGAGTGAAGTGAACCCAATAATCCCCCCCCCCCCAGCTCCTTAGCCTGTGGAGGAGCTGGTCAAAACAGCTGAGGGCTTGGAAGAGATACGGAGGTAGCAATGGTCAGCCGGGTTGAAAGATAATGGAGAAGAGAGGCACTCCATGTGGAACCCTTGATCACCACCTGTACATGCATTAACACTCTTTAAACTCAACATCCCATTAGTATCGCTATCCACCACATTGAGAATGTGTGGAAAGACCTCGGTATCGACGGTATGGATCCTTTTCGAGAAAAACGAGTCGCCATTGTCTTTCCGAAGTTCGATACTGGAAAATGCAGGGAGAGACGAAGCCAAATGTGCCATAGTGGGCAACGGCTTGCGAGCAGAGACAAGAGGGAGGCAGATTTTGCGACCTGGAAAATTAGAGGGACGGTAAGAGAAGGTTTGATCATGCATATCTACTCCTCCACCGATTCGGAAGATAACATCCTGTCCCACTAAGCATTCGTAGTCGTTTGATTTGGTGACCAATGCTCGGACAAAAACTTCTACGGACTCACTCTCGGTTCCGTTGTGAAACCGAAAGACAACCGGGTCCTTGGTAATTCCAAGCACCGACTTTGTGGTACCGGCTGAAGTAAGAAGCCGAGTAGACGTGGCTTTGAGCTTGTCTGCTGTCAGACCAAGCTTGAGCGCAAATCCTGATCCAAGGATCACGGGTTTGGCTCCAGTGTCCATGAGAGGGAGAGAAGGAGAAACACCATTAACGGAGAAGGACATTCGAGAATTGTCCAGGAAACTTATGTGAGGATCAAGGTCACGGCGCTCATCCGCGGTAACCGGCTGAATAACGGAAAGACTACGGTTCAGTTGCAACGCTCTCAAAGCAGCGGCTGCAGCGAACTCATCAACAACGGGAGAGGCTTTGGGAACCTCATTAGGAAAGGGAGAGGCCCCGGGGGCTTCATCAATCATGGCATACAGGATGCTTAGCCGTTCTTTTACTCGATGTGCCTCATGTATAATACTATCCAGAATGGTGAGAGCTTCAGCCACAATGGAGGAAGCTGTGTCTGGCAGAGGAGAGAGAGATTCTTTCTCGAAAGAAAGTGGAATACGGGAATTCTGTAATTTACCGTCCCGATTATGATCAGGGGATCCCTTATCGAAAGTGGCGGCGCGTTGTTGGACCGTGGAATCCCGGAGGATTCGACCAACCAAGGATGGCGTGTGGACGACTGTCCTTGCCATCCCCTTGAACAGAGGTTTCATTTCGGCCATGAAGGCAGCGAATTGCTCCTTCATCATGGCGGCCATCATAACTTGTAACTCGGCCTTTTCCCTCTCTCTTCGAGAGATCTTAGGCGGAGTCGCCTCTTTCTCTGTCTCGGTAGGAGGAGTGACCGGCTTGGCAGAACGGGTGGGAATTCCACTGTTCTGAATATGATTCTGATAGGAAAAATTAGGATCCTTAACGTGGCAACGGTGGACATAATGTCCCTTCTGGTTGCAATGGGTGCATGTGGCCGACTTATCCGGGCACATGCGGGCATCGTGCCCCGTGTTTCCACATCGGAAACAGAATCGGTCTCCGGAATTAAATGGTGGATTTCCCATGGCCGGCGTCTTTGGAGCCCTATTAGAAGGCCACGGGTTCCTCGCAGGAGAAAGTGGGGAAGAGACTTCCGAATGATCATGAGCTTCCCATCAACATGATTGCATCTCATATTCTACCGCGTATTGAGCGGCTTGATCAAATGTAAATTTCAGACCGTAAGTCTGAGTGAGATGACTTTGTATAAAACGTTTCGATTGATCTGGAAACTGTCCAACAAATTTTTGAACAGCTTCCGCATCGAACATTAGGTCCGGTAAAGCTTCTCGTAAAGTCTCCATGCGAGCACGTAAAGCAGGGGCAGTTTCTCCTGGTTTACGCGTGAAATTCATCAACTCTTTCACCTGATCGGGGTTTTGCATCCGATACTCGGCTTCTAAGAAATCGAACATAACAGATAGTGGATCCCGCAACGGAATAATCATTTATGGTCGTGCTGGGACAGCAGCACGAGCGGCCACAGCATATTGGCGAGGAATTTCTGGGACTGCGGGAATTAGGACAACACCTTGGGCATCTAAGACCTCGGGAAAAGCGGCCTGGAATGGAATATCCGCTTGACCTATGACCTCGGGTGTACCAGCAAAAGGAGGGGAAAATTCCGTCATCGCAAGTATAATATCATACTTGCGGGAATATAATGTAAGGGCCGAACCTCTGAGGTACCGGCCAAGAAGAGAAAATGCCACACGAAAATCAAATCGATCTTGATAGCGAAATGCCAAATCACGCATTTCGGTATTATAGACCATACGGATATGGGATAAAGACATGGTATCCTTCATCCCTGAAAAGCAAAATTGTGTTTTCCCCATGCCCCCCTCTCAAGAGGAAGCCATGTCGTCAAAGGAAGAATGCACTAGTGGTTCCAAATTTGGACCGACCGAAAACGGAAATGTGAAAGGATGGAAAAAGATTTCCTCTGAAAAGTCTCCTTCGGTTCTATCTAGGGATGACCTAGAGGAAATCGAGGATAATGATGAGACTGTGGTCAATAGTGACCGAACTGACGGAGATCTAGGGGCCACAACGGAAACTGGTGCATCCGTAGACTCGGAGAAACTAGAAAGATCTAACAGCGGTGGACGGAAAACTGTCCCGCCGCGGGTAGATCCGGATTGATAACGTAAGTTATCCTAATCCGTGGGCATAAACGAAGAGAAAACCCTCGATTATGACTAGAAATTTCAAAACGAACTAACCGAGGTGCGTTAAGTGACAGGCCAATCCACACAAAAAAAGTGAACACACGAAGTCTCTAGCAAGACCCGGTGGTCAAATCTAGCAAAAAGTCGTAATACCAAAACCTCTACCATGCAAACAATGGGCAAGGCCGAAGGGCCAGAACTATAAAAACAAACAGAGAAACTATCGAGACACCTTTTGGTGCAGATCTACAGCGGCACAGACACAAAATTGTCTAAACAGTGCCACCAACAACAAGATTTATGAAAGGAAATCCAATCCAGATAGTCACAGGGAAACTCAAGGCCACTCACGGCCAGATAGTATGGAAGGAAAACAAGGAAAATGCAAATGCTCAAAAAGAAAGGTTCTTAACAGAACCAATCCACACCGAACCCCTACACGAGTGTCCAAATTACAAAGAAACGCTCTTGCACCAGCAAGGCATCGTGATACTTACAAACACCTTTAATACTTTGGTGAGTACTAAAAGTGAACCGGACTTGGTCGAGGCAAGTCAGATTTTGCAAAGCTCACTGAAACCGAACCTGCTTCGATTCCGAATAAACGTGTCAAAAACCACCGCTAAACACCAAAGCAATTAGTATCCTGCTAGGGTATGCGTGTCAGCGCTATGCCACGCTATACCCAACTATAAAGCAATGATAATTTTAGGTTATAATTTGTGCAATTCTAATATATATGAATATATATTTTTATTTTGCTAAGTGTTCTGAATGATTGAGGTTGGCAAGAGGAAAATAAAGAAAATATCAAATCCAACACAACCCAAACATCAACAAGATAGCAAATTAAGTTGCACCAAAAGAAAGAAAGATAAGAAATATTGAGAAAAGTTCAAAATAAAACACAAAGTACGGTAAAATTGGGCAAAAGGGTTTCCCAAACCCTAATACCACGCTCCAAAAATCTAAAATCCGCGACCAAGGAATGGTAATATGCTGTCTTAGGGTTAAGAATTCCAAAAACTAAACCCTAAATCTGCGGCCAAAACCCTAAATCTGCGGCCAAACCCTAATTCCGCAGATTAGTCCTAAAAATCTGACACAAAATCAGACCTAAATCTGCAGACCAGAAATAGAGTGGAAGCAAGATAGAAGACAAGAATTGAAAGCAAGAAAGAAGAAAACAAAAAACCAAAACAAAATGTTTTTATTTTTTTATAAAATAAAATTTATAAATTAAATTATTTTTATAATATATTTTCCCAAGGCAAAACTGGAAGCGAAAGCAAAAATAGAGAGAAAGTAGAATGAAGCTTGTAGTAAAATAAAGCTATATCAAAAGGAAAAAAAAACCAACTCAAAAATAGGTGGAAGAAAATCTAGAAATGAAAAGATAGATTTTATATTGAAAATAATGTAATTTATAAATATTTTTTTTTCCTTTAGCTTTATTTTATCACACAAAACTGAGAAGTAAAACTGAAAATAAAAGGTAAATAGGCAGGAAAATAGAAAGACAAAAACAAGAATAAAAACTGAATATGAAAAGTAATATTTTTTTTATGAAATAAAATTTATATTTTTAATAATTTATTTTTAAAACAATAGACTTTTAGAAAATGTGATTTTGAAAAATTGAGCTTTTGGACAAGAATGCTAAGCCAGGAGGTAGCCACTAGGCTCTATGGTCTTTATCACATTCCCTACAAGAGTTATCTCGTTACGACAGCAAAGCAAGAAATATTCCAACCGGAACAAGGGAAAATCCAAATCCGATCAAAAATGCACTCGTTTCAAGCCAGCCGAAATACAAACAAGGCACACACATACAACCAAACCGGTAAGCTGCCCGAAGAAGGCACAGCAAGATCCAGATGTGCTCTCCCACGATCTCCAATTCCACACTTCCACCAAAAGACAAACTTTGGAGGGAAACCTTCCGGACGTGGCCTTAGGCCGTGTGGATTAAAAACGAGGGCAGAAAAACAAGGAGAATAATCTTACTCTATCTAGCCTCTACAGCTAGCTAGCAAGGAGAAGAAAGACACGTGGGCAATCGGTGAGAGAGAGAGCAAGAGAAAAGCTTCGCTGCCAAGAGAAAATTCTTGTCCAAAAGCTAAATTCTCTAAGTCTGAGAATTAGGCTAAGTAAGAGCTACGCTAGGCCTAAGCAAAATTAGCCTACGTCTAGTCTACTTCACATGCATGAAACTACTTTAGATGTTGGCCAATAGGCGGCCAACATCGTCTGCCGTACGCCTAACAAAATCCACCGTCCAAGGGTAAAAACCCTCCCTAACTACATGTATGCGCGAACCTACATGGGTTCGCGACTTAAATAAATATATATATCGAAGCGTCGCCCGGAAATCGCGATACGCCTCCATACGATACTCCGCGCACATACTTCGAAATCGCGTGCATACGCACGAATCGAAGCATACCGCACGAAATAAAAGGTCTAGCACGAAATACTCGAAATCGCGTCACGTCGCCCAAACGATGTTTCGCGTCCAACTTTGAAAATCGTGTACCTACGCACGAAATGAAACATATCGCACGAAATTAGTACTATTCAATAAAACCTAAAAATATGAATCGGAATTAAATCGTGCGTGCATGCATGAAATCGCGCGTGCATGCATAAAATCGCGCGCGCGTGCCCAAAACCATGCGTGCGCGCGGAATACTGCGCATGCGTACAGAATACCGCGCGTGCGTGCAAAATACCGCGCGTGCGTGAGAAATACTGCGCGCTTGAGAAATACCGCGCGTGCGTGAGAAATACTGCGCGCGCATGAGAAATACCGCGCATGCATGCAAAATACTGCGCGTGTGTGCATTATATCGTGCGCGTACGCCGAATATCGCGCGTGCGGGCATGATATCGTGCGCGCGGGCAACCGACACGATGCGGCATGACAGAGAGTTTGTACAAATTGGCATTTTTACTACCTCATAACATATCGGCTCGTTGGTCGTTTTCAGTGATTTTTTTCCCAACGGAATCAGGGGAGTCCAGGCTGCACAAAGGTGCAGTCAAATTGTCATTTTGCCTTCTTGGACATCAGTGGTTGTGGCTTAAAGTGGGTTAGTTAAATACTATCTAGAGGCTTCCTGTATTCTGTGATCCAATGGAGGACACAGAATTGCAGCGTACTGGGCTGCTATGGTCGAATCCTCTTTTGAAACTGCAGAATTGTTAGGAGTCTTGGATGGCTCACTTGCTGAAACAGATCAGACCTGGTTAAAGAAGAACTCCCTCGCTCGAAACAATTTGATTCTTTGCATTTTGGAAAATCTGGTTATGTCTCGCCTAAAGATGAAGAAAGCGCGTGAAATTTTGACTTCACTGAAACTTCTCATGAAAATGCAAATGTCCATAAGGAGCTCTTGGTTACTGGACAAATTTGGGACTACAAATACTCGGGGGGATCTATGGCCGAGTATTGTGATAAGTTTCGAGAACTCATTGATGCACACTCGTCAGCTGGTGGAGTTTTTTTAGAGTTTCAGCAAGCTGCCTTGCTTATTAGACGTCTACCTAGTCATATGAAGGGAGTGTCTACAAGCTTGAAAGGTCATGATAAGTCTAACTAGATTTTTCAGTTAGCTTACAATATTATATTAGAAGAAGAGTTTACAAGTAAGGTCCTTGTTGGAGAAAAAAAAGTAGAGGCTTTCACTATAGATTTTGAAAGGAAAAATCAGTTTATCTAGAATATAAATCAGTTTAATCATAACCCGAACCAGTTTAACCAAAATCAAAACCAGTTTAATCAGGCAAACCAGAGGCCAAATAGGCAATCTTCTAATGTTTCTTTTTATTGCGCTGAGAAGGGACATGGATAAAGGTATTGTCCAAAACTTAAAAAGGTTAATGAAACTGGTTTATACAGGGGCGGATGGTAACAAAGCCAGTTTCACCAAGGCTTTTCTAGTAATCTTTCACGGGGAAATGCAATTTTTTAGCCTTTTACAGATGATGCAGATTCATCTCTGAGCTTCACTGATCAAGAGGAAGCGGAGTTATTTGCTATGGCGACAGCAATGGAGGGTCCCAAAGACGGCGAATGGATCATGGACACCGGGGCTTCGGCCGACATGTGCTGGAACAAGACTATTTTTACAAATCTGAAACAGACTACTCCGAAAAATATCCACTAGGCCTATGGCATGAGTGTCCAGTCTGCAGCCCAAGGTGGTGTATCTCTAATGGTGGATGTGGGGGGAAAGTCTGTAGAAAGAACCCTCCACAATGTTTTATATGTTCCAGATTTTAAAAAGAATCTCTTTTCTTCTTCTTTGGTAGAGAGTAAGGGTTTTTAGATCACCCTTAAAAGAGGGAGACAGGTTGTTAGTAAACTAGGCAAAATAGCAGTAACAAGGACTAAAGATGCCAGTAAGATGTACAGGATGGACATGGCTGAATGTAAAGAGAACGATGTTTTGTATTCCAGTGTGTCATATGAGAATGAGTTATGCCAGAAGAGGTTAGGCCATATTAATTGTGAGAGTCTAAAAAAGATGGTGAATGTTGGGAAAGTTAAAGGTGTATCTCTCACATCTCAATCTGTGAAAACCTGTGATGGATACTCGATAGGCAAGATACATAAATTGCCATTTCCATAAGAGTCAGAAAAAATATATCAAAAAAAGGTTCTCCTGCTCATTCATTCAGATGTCCTCGGAACATCCCAAGTAGCATCGGCTGGAGGAGTCCATTATATGGTCACATTCACTTATGATTTCTCCAGGTACACCAAAGTGTATTTCAAGAAGAACAAAAGTGAAGCGTTCACTCACTTCAAGCACTACAAGGTCTTGGCGGAGAAACTACACGGCGTTCCGATCTTGGCACTCAGATCCGATAATGGAGGCGAATACAACTTTAACAAACTCCTCGAAGAAGGTATAAGTCAGAATCTGACAGTCCCATATACTCCAAAACAGAATAGAGTTTCTGAAAGACTCAATAGGACAGTCACAAAGAGTGTGAGGTCCATTCTTGCAGACAATGGTATAGATATGAAATTTTGGGTTGAAGCACTAAACTGTCCAGTCTATATAAAGAATAGAATCACATCCAAATCTATAAGCTCTACGCGTTATGAGCTATGGACAGGAAACAAACCAAATGTTAGCAACTTTAAAGCTTTTAGGAGTAAGTGTTTTATTAAAGATAACTCACCAGATAAGTGGAAAATAGAAGCAAAAGGCATAGCACGAATTCTCATGGGTTATGATGATACTGCAAAGGGGTATAGAGTGTATATCCTAGATAAACAGAAAATTATTTTGTCTAGGAATATTCAAATTAAAGATGAAAAAGACTCAGTTGATCGGTTCAAAGTAACAGATGGGCCAACAGAAAGCCAAAAACATGAATATGTCATTTTTCAGCATTAATAACAGGTGTATTTTTCGGTATAACCACTTTCGATTGGTACACATCCTGCTACTACGCCGCTTGTTCCTGCTACGGATGCCTCCGAACACCATTACACTCTAGAGGAACACACTCCGGAGGAATATACTGTTACACGTTTGAATCCTGCAACAGTTTGGGCTCTAAAGAATCTAAGGATTCCAACCATTCCTGCCTCCGAATTTCCGGGGGGAAGGAGATCTAGCAGTTGTCTGCAAGTTGGTTCTCACTTTTTTTTTTTTACAGCATCACGGAAGCCTATGACCATCAAAGAGGCCTTCGCATTATTTCAAAGAAACCACTGGATTGAGGCGGTCAATGATGAGATGAAGTCTATCATGGAGGCACAGACATAGGAGCTGGTGGATCTGCCTCCAGAGAGAAAAGCCATTGGAAGCAAGTGGGTCTTCAAAGTCAAATTGAAACCGGACAACACTAATGAAAGGTATAAGGCCATACTTGTGGTGAAAGGGAATAACAAGAAAGAAGGTATTGACTTTGAGGAAACCTTCTCCCCAGTTGTCAGATTTCCTACTGTCAAAATTTTGTTGAGTTTAGTTGCAATAAAGAACATGGTAATACATCAATTGGATGTTAAGACAACCATTTTGCATGGAAAGTAAGACAAAATTATTTATATGCAGCAGCTTGAAATGTTTGAGGAAAAAGGGAAAGAAAAATTAGTCTGTACATTGATAAAATCTTTGTATGGGCTAAAACAGGCCCGTGGACAATAGAATATGAAGTTAGATGAGTTTTTTACTAGTCTACGATTCAAAAGAATTAGCTCAGATCATTCTGTGTATGTTTTACAAGGGGAGGATGGGATCCTTTATATGGTTGTATATGTGGATGATCTTTTACTAATAAGTAAATCCATAGAAGAAATAAATCGTACTAAAACAGCAATGAGGTCCAAGTTTGAAATGAAATACCTCGCTGAGGCCAAATATATCTTAGGCATACAAGTAAAAAGGGATAGAAATAAAAGGTTGATTATGCTGACCTAAAAGAAGCTATAGGTAGCATGTTAGAAATATTTGAGATGAAGGATGTGAAGGATTGCCACTCTTATGGAAGTTAGACCGAAGCTGGAGGACAATGAATCCTACTCAGGCATAATGGATAGTGAAAGCTTAGAGTCAGAGGAGGAAGAGTTTATGGCTACAAAGCCTTACAAACAGGTAATAGGAGTCTTATTTATTTCATTTACGAGACCTGACATTGTTGCAACGGTTGGAGTCTTGAGTAGGAGTCTTCAAAATCTTAAAAGAGCAAACTAGGAAGCAACAAAGAGAGTTCTAAGATACCTGGCAGGTACCCAGAACCTCAAGCTTGTACTTGGAGGAGGAGAAGTAAAATTACAAACTTGGAGTGATGTTAGCCATGGAGATATGCCACGCCAGAAATCCACAATTGGTTTCGTTTTGAAGATTGGAAATGGAACTTGTTGCTGTAGCAGCAAGTTACAAAAGGTCACAGCTCATTCTATAATGGAGTCGAATATATTGCAGCAAGTTCTGCCTTCAAGGAACTTCTATGCGTTAAGGCCACTTTGCAAGAACTTGGGTACATGCAAACCGGTCCTCAAGTTATATGGTGTGACAACAAGGCAGCCATTGCTATTGCCTCTAACCCCAGTGATCATTTTAAGAGCAAACATATGGATGTCATACTACACTTTCTTAGAGAAAACATGCTTGCAAGAGTGATAAAAATGAGTTATTTACCTTATAAAAAGATGGTGGCTGATATTCTGACTAAAGCTATTCCTGCTCCTAAGTTGCAGTGTTGTAGAGGGTCTATTAGGTTAACTAAGTAACTGAGTCTAAAGATTTAGGGGAGTGTTGAATTTATAAAATCTTCTTACTCATTGAACATGGCTGTGAGGAGAGTTTAAGGACTTAGAATATTTTTTGTTAGTGAAAACTTTAATTCTTACCATATTTAGTATGACAGTAGCAAAGTACTTTGAGTGTATTCGACTTCTACAAAGTCACGCGTCGACAAAAGAACATCATACAAGTTGTAGAAATTGATGGTTCCTTTTTAAGTATTTTCTAGAGCTAAATTAAAATACAGAAAGAAGCTGAGGCAGTCTATCTCTAACTTCTCTCTCCAACTCCCACACTTGTCGCACTCACTGGGAAGTTGGAGTGGAAGCTAGAGCCATGGTTGCCTAGGCTACCCAGAGGTTTACGGGATATATATTAGTTTATTTATCGATAAATTTATTTACTAAAAGGGTAGATGTTCGAACCAGGATTTGATCTTGGTACCTGCGGAATGTTAGATAGCCGGTAGCCGGTAGTCCTAACCGTTAAGTCTAAGACTAATGATATGCAGTTTATGGTTTGATATTTATTTAAATTTTGTTACGCAACTGTTTACAAGATACATAGATCTAGTTATGTAAAAGTACGGATTACGATATGTATAAGAAACTAGTACCGTGCATCTATTTATTTAACGAAACAAATATCGCGCATGTATTTATAACGGCTACGATTGAAATCTGCATTCAATCAGACGGCCGGGAAGAAAGCCGAGATCGCGGAAGAGAATCTCGGCGGTTTGTGTTCATTGCCATATCGGATGACATGTGGCAAAATTACGTTGGATCGCGGCATCCCGGGGATTACGGGACCGAACACAGATATGACATGTGTCGACATTTAGGCCATGGCAGCTGTACTTTTGTGAACGAAAGTGTAATATGATTGGTTTCGTCCATCAGTAAATAGAGTTTGTGATAAAGATAGGACTTAGAAAAAATTAGTAGATAGGACCCTCTCTCCCAGAGATTTTCTGTACAAAAGGTCAACTTTGACCCTCCATAACTTACTGCTCAGGGGAGCAAATTCAAAGATTCTTTTTGTTATCCACTAAGAGGAGTCTTGCCTTCACAATGGTGAAGGTGGTCAGAGTTTGTTTTTGCCAGGGTGGCAGTTATTCTTACTGAATCACAAAGGGGTCAAGGTTATCCTAGAGGCTTTTTGGAAGCTGTCCACTCTGAGGACTTATGGAGGTCTCAAAGTTTCAGGTTATGGGCCCACCCTCTAGGGTACCCATCTTTGATGGAACTGGCTTCATATACTGGGAAAGTATGATGATAGGAGCTCTATGCGAGAAAAGGTTTTGGAAGATAGTGAGTGGACGAGTGAGGCGTCCATCAAATCTTGGAATCCCTCCAGGGTTTGGAGGAAGCACATTCACAAGAAATGCTGATCCATCTTCAACGGAGGAGACAAAGGAAGGAGAGGTGGTGGACAAAGCAACGGAGAAGGAGAAGACCTCACCAATAGCAACTGGTTCAGCATTAATGTCACCTATTCCGAGGAACAAGGAGAATGATATTGATACCTGGGACTTCAACAATATGGCGTCAAAGCACTTCATCCTCCGCCATCTTACTCAAGGGATTGCATGTCCTCATTTGCAGGTAGAAAGGGCATCCGATCTATAGATGGCTCTCATAGAGATGTACCGAAGTGGTACGATTCAGCAACAACAGTTGGCTGATCAGAAAGTTAAAGAGTATGTATACAAAGGGGGGAAGATGTTGGATTTTTGCAATGAGCTTGCTACACTTTTTATGTAGCTAGAGAGTGCTGGAAAAGATTTTAGTGAAAATGAAAAGGTTAATTGTTTAGTGATGAAGTTTCCCGATGAGTTCGCAAACATAGTCAACCGTGTGCAGGACTTGCCGGACTCAAGGTGGATATGGAACTCAGTGGTAGGGATGATTCTCGTTCGCGAGAATACGATTGAGATCCGAAGGGGAGGAAAGAGTGGACAAGCCTTCGCAACTGCGACCGATTGGTGGAACAACGATTCCCGGAAACTGGTCGGAAACTATGGGGGGAGGGAGCAAAAAAATCAGACTGACGAGTTCGGACTAAAGGCTCCCAAAGGTTTATGTCATTTTTGTAATAATCGGGGCACTATATCGCAGAGTGCACTAAGCTAACCGAGCTTCGGTAAATGGAGGGGCAAACCGGTGGAACCCCGAGAGGAAAGAAAAAGGCCCTTGTGACACAGGTACATGAGGCGGAATCCGAGGACAAGGTCGATGTGCTCTTATTGGATGAGGAGTTGGAGGCGAAAAACGAGGTCGAAATTCCACGAAGGTAGAAATGTGCTTACGGTTGATTGAAAGGTGAAGCAGGCTGGTTTGTAGATTCAGGTGCCTCCATGCACATGTGTAGGGATAAGCACCTGTTCACTAAGATAAGAAAGATTCCTTCCGTAGAGATAAAGTACGGGGATGTGAGGATAGTCACTACTACTCTTGTAGGATCGGTAGATCTGAAAGTGTTAGTAGAAGGAAAGACATCTATAGTAACATTCTCCGATGTATTGTTTATTCCGGAGCTGAACAAAAACCTCATCTCTACATCTGTATTAGATGATAAGGGTTTTTTTACTATCACTAGGGAAGGAGTCTTTACTGCTAGTTTTGAGAAAGAGGTATATTTCATTGCTGAGAAATGTAGCCAAGGGGTGTTTAGGCTGATTTTAAGTACTGAAACAAAGAAACTTTATTATGTTGGTGTTTATGATATTATGATGTGGCGTAAGAGGCTTGGGCATGTGAATCTAGATAAGTTAAGAGAGATGAAAAAGATGGGAGTGGTGGAAGGGATTCAGTTCAGTGAGAGTGTTAATATAAGTGATTGTAGTGGATGTGGTCAAGGTAAAGCACACAGATTACCCTTTCCCAAAACAACCACTTATAAAGGAGAAAAAAATATAGATTTAGTACACACAGATATTTGGGGACCAGCTAAAGTGCCCTCACCGGGGGGGAAGAGATTTATGATGACTATCACTGATGATTGGTCTTGGTATTCGAGGGTGTATTTTTTGAAAAATAAGTCAGAAGCTCAGGATTGTTTTAGACAATATAAAGCATGGAGCGAAAAACTCCATGAAACTTTAATCAAGAGAGCAAGGAGAGACAATGGTGGAGAGTATACTTCTAACCAGTTTGAGGATTTTCTGAGGGAAGATGGAGTCCAACACCAAAAGACAGTTCCAGAAATCCCGGAACAGAATCGGATAGCTGAAAGATTAAATAGAACACTAAGTGATAGTGCTAGAAGTATGTTGTCAAAGAATAATATAGGAAAAAGGTTTTGGGCCGAAGCAATGAGCTATGCTAATTACCTCAAAAATAGAGTTCTTACTTCAGCTATAAAAGATCAAACACCTTATGAGAGATCGACAGGCCGGAAACCTGACATATCTCACTTAAAGGTTTTCGGCAGTCAAGTATTCAGTCTAGATACAGATCGGTCAAGTTGGAAGCTAGATCCTAAAGGAAAACCGGGATACATATTAGGATATGATGAGGATGTTAACGGACATAGAGTTTATGATCTAAAAAGGGAAGATATAATCTTAGTAAAGCATCTAGTAGTTATGGATGAAAGAAAGTCCGTGGATCCCTTCAAGTATACAAAGTCAGTAAAAATCAGCTTTGAGTCAGAAAATTCCGATGACTTTGAACTTCCTAATTATCCAGGTTTTAGAGAAGATGACATTTTTGCAGGTACAAATCAAACCGAAAAGAACTCGGCTGCGGAAACTCAAGTGACAACTCTACCCGAAGCGGAAGACATGATGGAATTTGATTCGAAATCAAGGGACAAGGGAGAAGCCGAGATTGTTCGAAGGAACCCACGAGAACCATCTATTCCGGCCACAGATTTTGAGGGGGGAACGAGAAGTAGCAAAAGATTGCACGAAAAACAGGTTAATAACAAGATAACAAAACTATCTCATCAAGATGAACCTCAGACTTATGGAGAGGCGATGACTTGCCCAGAAAGAAACCGGTGGAAGACAACCATCAAAGAGGAGATGGCCTCAATTATGGTAGCCGATATTTGGGAGCTGGTGGATTGTCCACCTAACCGAAAACCAATCGGTTGTAAGTGGGTTTTCAAATTAAAACTGAACCCAGATAACACAATTGAGCGTTATAAGGCCCGATTAGTGGCAAAGGGATTACACAAAAGGAAAGAATTGACTACGAGGAAACCTTTGCCCCGGTCGTCAGATTTCCCTCCGTCCGCATACTTTTCAGTCTCGCAACAGCGGAACACATGGAGGTGCACCAGATGGACATTAAAACAACCTTTTTGCATGGAGAATTGGAAGAGGATATCTTCATGCAACAACCCGAAGGATTTGTGGAGGAAGGAGAGGAGAGTAAGACATGCCGGCTGATTAAATTTTTTTATGGTTTGAAACAGGCGCCTCGACAATAGAATAAGAAGCTAGATGGGTTTCTAACCGGTCTGGGATATATCCGGATCAGCTCAGATCACTCAATCTATGTTTTTGAAGATGAGGAAGGTGTTATATTTATTGCAATTTACGTTGATGATTTGCTTATTCTAAGTAAATCAATGGAAAAAAATAATAAACTCAAAACCGATCTTAAGGGGAGATTTGAAATGAAGGATATGGGGGAAGCAAAATATAATTTGGGAATTCAAGTAGAAAGAGACCGAAAAAGAAAGATTATAAGATTGACTCAAAAAGAAGCAATAGGGAACATGCTTGAAAAATTTCAGATGGATATTTCAGATGGATAAAGCTAATAGTTGTACTACTCCAATAGAGTTAAACAGGGAAGTGAGGGGAGTGAGGAAGGAGTCATAGTCTTAGACGAGAAATTATCTGCTGAAGAACAGAATTTCATACAGACTATTCCGTACACGCAAGTAGTGGGAAGTCTAATCTAAATTATGAATTGTACCCGGTCGGATTTAGTTGCAGCTGTAGGAGTGTTGAGTAGAAGTCTAAATTCTCCCACTAAGAGGGATCGGGAGGCAGCTAAGAGAGTTCTTAGATATTTGATAGGAACTAGGGATCTATGGTTGCATTTGGGTGGGGAGAATACTGACATCACCACTTGGAGTGATGCCAGTTATGGTGATGCTCCGATGAGGAGATGTACTTCTACATATGTATTATATGTGGGTGATGGGGCTTGCTGTTGGAGTAGCAAATAGCAAAAGGTTATTGCTCAATCCACCATTGAGGCTGAGTATATGGCCTCTTGCTCTGCTGTAAAAGAATTAATGTGGGTCAAGTCTTTGCTTGGTGAGCTAGGTCACCTTAAGAGTGGTGTGCATAAATTTTTTTGTGATAATCAGGCAGCGATCGCTATTTCTGCCAATCCTAAACATCATTTTAAAGACAAACACATGGACATTAGACTCAGCTTTGTTAGAGAGAAAGTAGAAAATAAAATAATCAGTTTAGAGTACCGACCAGATAGCGAGATGGTAGCAGATATGATGACCAAACCTGTCCCTTCCCATAAGCTAATTTTCTGCAGGGAGAAGTGTGGTCTGAAATTAAAGATTGACTAGAAAAATAGGGGAGTGTAGAAATTGATGGTTCCATTTTAAGTATTTTCTAGGTATAAATTAAAATACAGAAAGAAGTTGAGGCAGTCTATCTCTAACTTCTCTCTCCAACTCCCACACTTGTCGCACTCACTGGGAAGTTGGAGTGGAAGCTAGAGCCATGGCTGCTTAGGCTACCCAGAGGTTTACAGAAAATAGATTAGTTCATTTACCGATAAGTTTATTTACTAATAGGGTAGATGTCGGAACCAGGATTTGATCTTAGTACCTGTGGAATGTCAGATAGCCGGTTGCCGGTAGTCCTAACCGTTAAGTCTAAGACTAATGATATGTAGTATATGGTTTGATATTTATTTAAATATTGTTACGTAGGATAATTCATTTAACTGCAACTGTTTACAGGATACATAGATCTAGTTATGTAAAAGTGTGGATTACGGAATGTATAAGAAACTAGTACCGCCGTTTATTTATTCAACGAAACAAATACCGCGCATGCATATATGACGGCTACGATTGAAATCTACATTCAATCAGACGGCCGGGAAGAAAGTCGAGATTGCGGAAAAAGAATCTCGGTAGTTTGTGGTCATCGCCACATTGGATGACATGTGGAAAAATTACGTTGGATCGCGACAACCCCGGGGATTACGGGACCGAACCAGGATATGACATGTGTCGACTTTTAGGCCATGTCATACAGTTTCCGTACTGAAAGTACATCAGCATCTGTACTTTTGTGTACGTAAGTGTAATATGATTGGTTACGTACATCAGTCGATAGAGTTTGTGAGAGAGATAGGACTTAGAAAAAATTGGTAGATAGGACCCTCTCTCCCACAGAGCTTCTGTACAAAAGGTCAACTTTGACCCTCCAAAACTTACTGCTGATGGAAGCAAATTCAAAGATTCCTTTTGCTATCGACTCAGGGGAGTCTTGCCTTCACAAGGGTGAAGGTGGTCAGGTTTTTGTTTGCCATGTTGGCAGTTATTCCTGTTGAAACACAAAGGGGTCAAGGTTATCTTAGATGCTTTTTGGAAGCTGTTCACTCTGAGGACTTATGGAGGTCTCAGAGTTTCACGGGTTTTATAGAAAAGCGCTGACACATTTTCACACCGGGCATACATCGAACGAATACATTTGAAGCATCGACGGACGGAGACTTACATGATTATCTGAGAATATTGTGTTATATCATTCTACGTCAACCATAGATTTGAATCGGGTCTACGGACACTATTCACGTGGGACCACAAAGTTACTCATCACTTTGTATGAACTCAGGTGACATGGACCACTTGATCAACAGTCGGTTGGACGTTTGCATCCACTACTGACTAAGCACCTGGAACACTACTGTACGGGACTCTATCTGTATATCTGAAACACAATAATTTGTAACGTAGCTTATTAGAATTTAGTGTTACTTTAGTCATATTTTTGTCTAGTTGCCAAATTGGGTTTGGACGTACTCACGCTATAGTAGGGTACTATTTTGGTACTTTTTCGTAGCATAGTACATTACTGTAGTTCAAGGTGTAGACATCTGATTAGTTAGTTCTAGTAGATACTCTTTGTGAGTGTTAAACTTAGAACTTAGTCAAAATTATATTATCCAGTATTGAGATCTAACTCTCCGAAGAACTTTTTTGGGAAGCTTCCAATTGTTATATCTTATGGTTTACTGGGTCAATTGGGCTACATTTTTGGGAATTAACAAACTATATGTGATACTGTAATAGTGTGGTGTTCGGTGTTGTTTGGACACTTTTGTTACATTCTGTGTTGTATCAAAGCTGGCTATTTTATAAGATTTTTGGTAGCTTCTGCTGAAGTCTATGTCTACATCTACTACAACTTCTGGTTCTTCACCTTCAACTCTCGTTGTAGAACAACAAAGACAAGAGATCGAAATAGTAGAGGAGCGAAAGAATCACTTGCATTAGATGAATCTACCCCTCTTCATGTTGCCACAGCTGCGGCTCTGAATTTTACTCAATGGAATAGGGGGTGGTAGATCCTTTACAGGCAGAGGCGACAGTGGTAGAGGAGGTAGAGGAGGCATGCAGTTTGAAGGTGCTAGCGGCAGGCAGGTTGATCTTAATAAAACGTGTTATAAATGTCAAAAATTGGGATAGTTTGTTGCCGAATGTCCGGATCTTCAAAAGCAATGTTACCTTTGTCATCGATGGGGACATGTTATTACACAATGTTTTGATAGAAATGAACAAAAACCCGAAACAGAGGGGGAAGAGGCGGTCGTGGTCGTAGTTTTGGTCATGGAAATGGTCGAAGAGTAGGCCACAGATATTTTGCTAGCTCGGATGAAGATTCCACCGACATTTTGGTACACAATGCTGTACATTTTTAATTTCGTGTGGAAAACGGCAAAAGGCTAATGAGCGAATTGCCGGTTATGTGTAAGTATGGCCAGACAATAAGGAAAGTGAAAGTGAGGAAAACTATGAGTGCATATTTTGAAATTCAATTTGTGAGGAAGTGAGCAGTGAGCAGTCAGTGAGTGAGTAAAATGTGAGAGAGATGTCAGAGAGAGAAAGTCCGAAGTGAGAAGTGAAAATGAAAAGTGAGGTACGGAAGTGAGTGTACGTTTAGTTGTGAATTGTAGGGTTAGTTTTGTCAGTGAGTAAGTTTGGTTATTAGTGTGAAGGTACGGTTCTATATTTTGTGTACGATTTTTTGTTTGAGAGGGGGCGACCAACATCGGTGTCACGCCTCCAAACGATTCTCCCAATATTAGGGGGATTGTTAGGAAATTGGACGAATCGGCGTCGGCTGAAATCCGCCACTAAATGCTTGGTTCGTTTCAGTGCGACATTTATGTTTTGTTTCGTTCGGTACTGTACTTGTCTGTTCAATTGTTCAAATCAGACGTTGGATGATTTTGGAAAAATATTGGTTCGCGAAGCGCGATTTGGCTTTCGTGAAATATTACATGTTCGCGAAGCGTGACGCGATCTTTTCGTCCGCGGGAATATTTTATGTGTACAACCAATCGGCATTACCTTTGTACGACCAATCCTGCTACAATCCTGCAACGATCCTGCTACATTGTGTTTCAGTTTACAGAGAGCAGATTTGTCAGAGTAGGGGTAGCTTGGTACTGCAGTCTAAGGCAAGCGCACTCTGCGTGCATTTAGTCGTTATGTTTAGGGACTCTTGGTGATGTATTGATTTCAGTTGTACTTATTTATTATTAAGGTAGTGAGTATCTAGTGAGAGAGTATAGTTAGGAAACATATCATCCATCAAATGTATTGAGTGTGAGCGAGAATAAGTGTTCAATGTGAGTTAGAAATCTGAGTGAGTTAGATTGGTAAGAGTGAGAGATTGTTTTGGAAAAGCCTCGGCTTAATATATTTATATTTTGTCGATGTGATTTGTTGTTGGGTGATTGAGATTTATTTCTGTGTAAGTTGTTGAAAATCATGTATTTTTTAGGTCTAAATAGGAAAAAGAAAAAGAGAAAGTCACCAAAGGCAGCCTGCTTCTCGCTCCACTCTCTTGTCCCTATACTTGTTGTAGTTACTGAAGACCGGAGAGAGAGCTAGAACCATGGCTGCCTATGCTATCCAACGAGACAGAGAATAGGCTAGATACTTAGTCTGTATCAAAAAGTGGCTGGAGACACCAGGATTTGATCTTGTTACCTACCGTCCGTCAAACTATCTAGTAGCCGATAGCTTTACCCTTTTGTCTATGACAAGTGCTAGAGTGTATAGGGTAAAGTAATTATATAAATATTGGCGATGCAATATGTTTCATTTAACAAATTACGCGACCGACTACACAGCAATGAATTAGACTGCACGAATTTCGGACCGCACGGAATTTAACGAAACGACATTTATTTCGACGGCCTGTAATAAATGTCGGTCTTCATCGAACGGTCGTGATAGGAGTCGAGATCGTGGAAAGGGCGTTTTGGCATTTTTGGACGTCGCCACTTCGGATAACACGTGGCAACATCATACGGGTTTACAGAATCTCCGGAGCGCAAGATAACAAGTTTAGATGTGACAAATGTCACCAGTATGGACATGCCGTACAACTACCGTACAGAAAGTACTTCGGCACTTGTACTTCTATGTACAGTATAGTCCTATCATTGGTCCGTACTTCACTAGAATGGGTTTTAGAGAGGGAATAAGACGTCACATTTTTCTGGTAGGTAGCCGCCTATATGAGAGAGCACCTTGTATAAAAGGCTAACTTTGAGCAGTCATAACAATAAACTCAGTTGACCATTTTCAGTGATTATTTCTGTTGTGGACTGAAGGGAGTCTACGCTACACAATGGTATAGTAGGTTAGAGTTTTTGCTTGCCAGGGTGGCGGCATTTCTAAGGGAAAGTCAAAGTGGGGGAATGTGTCCAAATACTCATATTCTAACTTTGCATTTCTGTGGGGGAACTGAGCACACAGATTTTCTACTTTCACGAGGGTGAATTTTATTGGGATTCTGACTATCAGGGTATCAGTCATTTGGGTTTGTATCAACTTGGATTCGTCACTATCTAGATAAGCTTCTTTTGAGTTGCTTACTCTGAGGACCAATGGATGTCTCAGAGTTACATAAGTTTGCGTTGTGCATCATCTTGGTTTTGTTGTTTGTGAAGTGAGTCGCTCCCTATTACTTAACATTTGGTATCGGAACGGGTCTTGCTATTGAATTGATAGAATATTTTGTGAGGAGAAGCTGGCTAGTGTTGCTATTATGGGGACGAAAAAGAAACTTGTGCACCGAATTTTACTCCTCCACCCGAGCAACGTGACACATCGCCGGAACCAAGTGAGAAAGGCTTCAGTGGCGAACAGTTTGATAAGGTCCTCTCAGTGATCCGTTTGGACTGAAATAGAAGGAAACTAATGTTACTGTGACTTTGTCAGAGGAGCAACTTCAAATCTTGTTTGATGGCCTTGTTCGTACTTTTGATGAACGGCTCTTGGTTGTTCAAAAGGGCAAGATGTAAGTATTTGGCGATCTAGATCTCGATCCAAATTACGGTGATGATGGTGACTCCGAAGGTGAAGGTAAAAAGAAAAAGAGGGAGAAAATTCGAAAAGGTAAAAAGAAAATTGATAAAGAAAAAGATTTAGATTTTGGTAATGAGGTCGAAGTTGAGAGGAATATGGTATATCCGGAAAAATTGTGTTGTTTAATGGCTCAAATTATGTCGTTTGAAAAAAATATATTAACGGGGAGTTAATCTTAAAAAAATTGTGGAAAATTGTGAATGGAGAGGAGAGGGAACCGAAAGATCTCTTTAGAAGGAAATTGTGGAAGCGAAAGATATCGCCGCCACTAACGGTTTGATACAAAGTTGCCATGGTTAGGTTTAAAATCATTTTCTAGCTTATGAAAGTGCTCATGAATGTTGGGTAAGTTTGGAGAATCAATTTGAGAAAAGGCTCGAAAATAAAGGGCAATTTGTGTTCCAAAAATTCATTCGATTTAGATTCAAGGAAAATGAATCTATCCAGGATGTAGTGAACAAGTTTAATATTCTTGTGGAGCAGCTCACCAATCTTAGACAAATGTTAGACGAAGACCACAAGTTGGAATGTTCTTCAACGGTCTTCGCGGGTACCTTCGTACTCTAAGTGACATTATTCAATCAAAGAAAAGGGCTTCGTACAAGTACACAATGAGTTACTTAAAGAGGGTGGATATGACGAGAGATGGAAAAAGTAGAGGAGCAAAGGAATCAGTTGCATTTGGTGAATCTGCCCCTCTTAATGTTGCCACAGATGCGGCTCTAAATTTACTCAATGGAAGAGGGGGTGGTAGATCCTTTAGAGGTAGAGGCGACAGTGGCAGAGGAGGTAGAGGAGGCATGCATTTTGTAGGTGCTAGCGGCATTCAGGTTGATCCTAATATAACGTGTTATAAATGTCAGAAATTGGGACATTTGTAGCCAAATGTCTGGATTTTCAAAAGCAATGTTACCTTTGTCATCGATGGGGACATGTTAGTACACAATGTTTTGATAGAAGTGAAGGGAACTTAGACAGAGGGGGAAGAGGCGGTCGTGGTCGTGGTTCTGGTCGTGGAAATGGTCGAGGAGTAGGCCACGGATATTTTGCTAGCTCGGATGAAGATTCCACCGACATTTTGGTACACAATGCGGTACATTTTTAATTTCGTGTGGAAAACGGCAAAGGGCCAATGAGCGAATTGCCGGTTATGTGTAAGTATGGCCAGACAATAAGGAAAGTGAAAGTGAGGAAAATTATGAGTGCATGTTTTGAAATTCAATTTGTGAGGAAGTGAGCAGTGAGCAGTCAGTGAGTGAGTAAAATGTGAGAGAGATGTCAGAGAGAGAAATTCCGAAGTGAGAAGTGAAAATAAAAAGTGAGGTACGGAAGTGAGTGTACGGTTAGTTGTTGAGTAAATTGTGAGAGAGATATCAGAGAGAGAAAGTCCGAAGTGGGAAGTGAAAATGAAAAGTGAGGTACGGAAGTGAGTGTACGTTTAGTTGTGAATTGTACGGTTAGTTTCGTTACTGAGAACGTTTGGTTATTAGTGTGAGGGTACGGTTTTACATTTTGTGTACGATTTCCTGTTTGAGAGGGGGCGACAGACATCGGTGTCACGCCTCTAAACGATTCTCCCTATATGAGGGCGATTGTTAAGATATTGGACGAATCGGCGTCGGCCGAAATCTCGCCACTAAATGTTTGGTTCTTTTCAGTGCGACATTTATGTTTTGTTTCGTTCGGTACTGTATTTGTCTGTTCAATTGTACGAATCGGGCGTTGGACGATTTTGGAAATATGTTGGTTCGCAAAGCGCGATTTGCCGTCCGTGAAATATTACATGTTCGCGAAGCGTGACGTGATTTTTTCGTCCGCGGGAATATTTTATGTGTACAACCAATCGGCATTACCTTTGTACGACCAATCCTGCTACAATCCTGCAACTATCCTGCCACATTGTGTTTCAGTTTACAGAGAGCTGATTTGTCAGAGTAGGGGTAGCTTGGTGCTGCAGGCTAAGGCAAGCGCACTTTGCATGCATTTAGTCGTTATGTTTAGGGACTTTTTGCGATGTATTGATTTCAGTTGGACCTGTTCTTTATTATGGTAGTTATTATTTAGTGAGTGAGTAGAGTTAGGAAATATATCATCCATCAAATGTATTGAGTGTGCGTGTGAGTGAGAATAAGTGTTCAATGTGAGTTAGAAATTTGAGTGAGTTAGATTAGTAAGAGTGAGAGATTGTTTTGGAAAAGCCTTGGCTTAATATATTTATATTTTGTCGATGTGATTTGTTGTCAGGTGATTAAGATTTTTTTAGCTGTAAGTTTCCGCTGTGCATCATCTTGGTTTATTGTTTGTGAAGTGAGTCAATCCTTGTTAGTTAACAATTGTTACATTATACTTATCTAGATAACGAATTGATGTATTAATCATATGATGTTTAAGTAAAAAGAATCTCGAATATTGGCAAAAAAGCTTTTGATGCATAACACGATTGAAATACCGTTTAGGGAATGTGACAGTATATACGTAAAAGACTGTTTTTTTTAAAACACAGAAAAACTGCCAAATAACGGCATCGACATTAGAAGTGGATTCCGTTGAGGAGGGAATGTCACTCAGATTTGATTATTGGTCATAAAAATGGGGGGAAATCTTTTAAACTTGTTCTCATATGCCAAATGTTTACAATATGAACACGGACTATAACGACATCACTATGTGAGTGTGTTGGTAAATAAGTGAAATGTGTTCATTAACGTTAATGTTTTGTTAGGGTTAGTTCATTAAATCCGAAATAGTACACCGTGAATCGTTATTAGTGTCAAAGTCACTAATTTGGGTTCTTAAAATTTTGTTTTTTTTCCTCAAATAGGATAACATGATTTTAGTTTTTCATTGACGTTAATTAAGGTACCATACAAAATAAAATAAAGCTCGAAAGTACAATAAAATATAAATAGTGTGGTGTACGATCGATGTCAAATCGTACATAACTGTACCATTTCAATGGAAAATTCACAAAAAATGAATTAAATCCGACGTGCATGCATAGGAACGTGTGCTAAAAAATACAGGATTAGTCTGACACGTAAATTAGCATAACATGTACGGATATTCTCATGCCGCATTGTGTCGGGACAAGTATTTTGTTTATTTGTAGGAATAATACGGGTTGAAGCTACACTAATTCCGGTTGTGTTAAAATCATGCTTGAATGCAGGATTTATTTTGTACTTACTTCGAAGAGACGCCGGGAATTCCGTTGGTGACACGGAGATACATATTTGCGTGCGCGATTTCAAGGTGCACGGTTCGAATGGCGTACGCGGATATCGTTTGGAGGTCGTACGATACAAGATGAACGAACCTCCATGATATTACATTTGTGCTATTATTTTCGTCTGTACTTTCACTTAAGTTGGAATTTCACGATGTACGGATCGCGTGTACGCGCAACGTTTGTTGGCGCTTCGATTTTTGGTTCACATTGAAGTCGTGAACCCATGTAGGTTCACGCATACATGTAGTTAGGAAGGGTTTTAATCTGCGGATTGTGAAAGGCATATGGTCGTGGTCGCTTATTGGCCAGAACCCAAACTAGTCACAAATTCTACAGTGAAATACTCTCACATGATTGGCTAGTTAGCAAATGTAGAAAGTAGTACTTTGGTTATTTCGTTAGTACTTAAACGATTGCGTTAGGTTTGTACTCTCATAATTTGAGAGTACAGGAATTGGTCGAAAAGGATATAGATTTTTCTGTCTTTTTCCCTTGTCTTTTTCCTTAGTCAAATTGTCAGTTTTTTCCCTGCAAGGCTTTTTCTGACTTAGTTTTTTTGAGAGCTCAGCCTTTCTCTTTCCTCATTAAACTTTCATTGTAAGACCTACAAGTTAATTCACTCGGTTTCGGCCGGAGTCCGCACGGTTTCCCTTAAACAACCTCTTCTAGTTTGGATTCTGCCTACTTTCTCAAGCTGTTTCTGAACCTTTGTGGATGCCATTTCTGAATTAGTGTTTGACATTTTGTTGTCTAATTTCTGTGACCTTTGTTGGAGTTCGCTGGTGGTTTGTTATAATCCGGTTATCTCGGATTCTCTACCATTTTCCATTGCTTGCTTCCCGTTATCATTTTCTGCAATTGGTTATTAGTGTGTCAAAATCTGGTTTTCTCGGATTTCGTGCAGATTTTTAACGTTGTTTTCTTGTATTTTCTTGTGGCTATTTTTACTCGTTTGTTAGAATTCGGTAATCTCGGATTTTTTACGTATTTTCAGTGCTTGTTTTCTTGTTGTAATTTTTTGCAATCAGCGTGCCAAGATCCGATTATCTCGGATTCACTGCAGATTTTTATTGTTGTTTTCTTGCATTTTTCCGGTTTTGTTTTTCTTTATTTGAAATCCTAGACCTAACTCTTGTAAAGAATACGCCCAGATCGTGGAGCCTAGTGGCTACCCATCGGCTTAGTATTCCTGTACTCTCAAATTATCATTCTCCTCTCTCTTGTTTTGTGTTTGAAAAAAATCCAAAAAATTGTAATATTTCATTTTCAGTTTTTGTTGAAAAGAAAAAAAATATTATCTCATTTCCAGTTTTTGTTCTTGGTTTTGTCTTTTCCATTTCCAATCCAATTTACCTTTTATTTTCAGTTTTCATTCTCAGTTTGGCGTTAGAAATTTAAAAAGAAAAATATATAAATACATTATTTACCATATAAAATCCATTTCTTTCCATTTCTAAATTTTCTTGCACGTATTTTTAATCAGGTTTTTTCCTTTTGATCCGTATCCTTCCATCGGTTTTAATCCTATCTCTTCTCCACTTGTACTTTCTTTTTCTGTTTTTCCTTTGAAAGAAAAAATATAAAAATTGATATATATGCAAAATTTACACATTTAAAATACTTTTACTTGTTTGTCCAATTTATTCTTTCGAGAGTTTCCCTCTTACCTATTCTATTTCTTTCCTGCATATTTACATCTATATTTTTTGACAATTCAGTTTTGTTGTCAGATTTTAGGATTTGGTCGCAGATTTTAGGGTTTGGTTGCAGATTTTAGGGTTTGGTTGCAGATTTTAGGGTTAATCTGCCGAATTCGGGTTTGGGATGTCGCTAACCTGATTCTAACTTGCTTTTTGACTTATACTATCTTTTCCGATACTTTTAGTCTTCCTTGCCCGGTCTCGCACCATACAGAGATCTGCGTGGCCTCACACTTTGGATTCGCTTTCAGTTTTGGTTCGTAATCTGCATTGTTAAGCCGTGGTGTTTCACACGATTATTTGGAAATTGTGTGGAGGCCCACGCGGTCCTGGGGACATTTGGAGAAGACTCTTGTTGGAGGAAACGTTGGGAGCGGATTGTGGAGCGGATTCACACTTTGGTGCTCTGCAAAGCCCCAGCTGCGGCTAGCCTTTGATAATCACCAGATTATTAAAGGTGTTCCGTAAGTATTACGATGCCCTGTGGGCGCAGGAGCGTGTTAAGATAGTTGGTTGACCGTTTAGAGGGTTCGTGCGTGGATTGGGTTTCGTAGGACCCAATTGTATTGAGCACTTGCATTTCCTAGCTTTCTTTGTTTGTAATCTGGCCGTGAGTGGCCTTCCGTTTTTTGTGATTGCCTGGAGTGGATTTTACAGCTTAGATCTGGCCGTTGGTGGCCTTGGATAGTTGTCCCTCTGTTTGTGTTGCTGTAGATCTGCACCTGTGGGTGCTTGGATAGTATTTTTTCTGCCTTTATAGATCGGGCCCTCCGGCCTTGCCCACTTGTTTGCAGGGTAGAAGGTTTCGGTAACACGGCTTTTTGGTAGATCTGGTCATCGTGGCCTTGATAGTGACTTATTGGTTTGATTGTTGTGTGTGGCTTGGTTGCTCACTTGTTGCATTTCGTATAGATCGTGTTCATTATCTCGTCGTTGTTTCCCTCTTCGTTTTATGCCCACCGATCGGAACAATTTTAATTTCCATTCCGGGTCTACTCGTAGTGGTGTAGCTTTTCGCCCATCACCTGTAGACCAAATCGATCTAGCAAGTATATCTAATTTTCCTATAACTTCGGTTCCGGTATCAAGAACATCCTCTGCCCGATCCGGACTCACGTCAATCTCTTCTTTGTCCTCCGTCTCCTCTACGTTATCTGTAGAGGAAACCAGAGACGAGAGTCTCGAGGGATTCGACTCAGGTTCCCTCTCTTTTTGGTCTTCTCTTGGTCTAATTTTTGTCCCACCTCCGTACACGCCGGTCAGTGACATGGCCTCCACCTCAGAGGGCCCCATGAGCAAAATGCAATTTTGCTTTTCAGGGATGAAAAATACAATGTCCTTATCTCATTTCCGTATGCTGTATGATATCAAAATGCGCGATTTGGCATTTCACTATCAAGATCGATTTGATCTTCGTGTAGCATTCTCTCTCCTTGGTCGGTACCTTAGAGGTTCGGCTATCACCCTATATTCCCGCAAGTATAATAGTATACTCGCGATGACAGAATTTTCCCCTCCTTTCGCTGGCACACCCGAGGTCATAGGACAAGTGGATATCCCGTTTCAGGCCGCTTTTCCCGAGGTCTTAGATGCCCAAGGTAATGTCCTAGTTCCCGCTGTCCCAGAAATTCCTCGGCAATATGCTGTGGCTGCACGTACTGTTGTCCCAGCAGGATAAGGGATGATCGTTGCGAGATCCCCTTTCTGTCATGTTTGATCTCCTAGAAACGGAGTATCGAATTCAAAATCCAGATCAAGTGAAAGAACTGATGAACTTCGAATGTAAACCGGGTGAAACCGCCCCCGCTTTACGTGCCCGTATGGAGACGTTACGGGAAGCCTTACCGGACTTAATGTCCGATGCTCAAGCTGTCCAAAAATTTGTTGGACAGTTTCCTGATCACTTTAAACGATTTATCCAAAGTCATCTTACGCAGACATACGGCTTGAAATTTACCTTTGACCAGGCCGCCCAATATGCGGTTGAATATGAGATGCAGTCGTGTTGGTGGGTGTTGAAAAGAGGTAATTAATAGTTCACTTCCCTATTTTAGTTTGGTTTTAAAGAAAGAGAGTAAGGATCAAAGGCGCGCCATGGCTGCCGCCATATTTAGGAAGTGGCAGTTTTTGCAGTTAAGGGTATTTTGGCTAAAATGATGCCTAGGTCTAGATTTGAACCTGTGACCTCTAGATCCTTTATAGCCTAACGCCTTAACCATTAAGGCGTTACGAAACGATACACGTGACGGGTTTCATAAATATATAAACATTAACGAAACAGCTAATTAACAGCAGACTAACCAAAAGGAGCAATTTCTGCATGTACGCGAATCTGAACCGTGTAAAATATGTTTTGATCGGACGGCCGGCATTATAGCCGCCACGCGAAGTGAGCTTTTTGGCGGCATACGAATATAGCGTCACGCGGTGCCACGTAGCGCCACATTATTTGATACCGGAGAAGATGGGAGGAGGAACCATGACTTCCGATATGACAGGTGTCACCTTGTAGACCTTGTCGTACAATGGTTGTACAATAAGTACATCGCCCATTGTACCTTCTTGTACTTTATAGTGTTCCTGTTGGACTAGGGTTTAATAGTAGGTAGTCGTGAGTAGGCAGACCGAGACTTAGTAATATTTAGGTACCTCTCTCTCTAAGAGAGCTTGTAACTATAAAGGTCATCTTTGACCAGCCATAACTTACTGCTCGGGTGAGCAAATTCAGTGATTTCTTTTGCGTTTGACTCAGGGGAGTCTTGTCCTCACAAGGGTGAGAGTGGTCATAATATTTGTGTGCCTGGGCGGCGCTTATTCAGCGGGAAAGTAGAAGGGGCAAAT
Organism: Zygnema cylindricum; assembly: GCA_037447655.1. NCBI lineage: Eukaryota > Viridiplantae > Streptophyta > Zygnematophyceae > Zygnematales > Zygnemataceae > Zygnema > Zygnema cylindricum. The sequence goes on from JBBHKE010001175.1 coordinate 66,268, forward strand.
ATTATCCTAGAGGCTTTACATAGGCTGCTCATTCTGTGGGTCAATGGAGACCACAGAATTTCAGTGGGAAGCTCATGATCGATCAGAAGTTGCTTTCCCACTTCCCCCACCAAGCAACCCATGGCCCAACAATAGGCCTCCTAAAGTGCCTGCCATGGGAGCTCCACCGTTTAACCCTGGAAACAGATTATGTTTTCGTTCAGGGAAACAGGGCATGAGGCTCGCATGTGTCCAGATAAGACGGCCACATGCACTCACTGTCAACAGATGGGACATTATGCCCATCGATGCCATATTAAAAATCCAGAGTTCACATATCAGAATCAAATCAAGAATGGGGGTATTCCCGCCCGTTCCGCCAAGCCGGTCGCTCCGCCTAAGGAGACCGAGAAAGAATCTCCTCCTCCCAAAATTTCCCGTAGAGAGAGAGAAAAGTTAGAGCTGCAAGCTACTATGGCAGCTATGATGAAGGAACAGTTCGCAACCTTCATGGCGGAAATGAAGCCGTAGTTTACAAGAATGGCCCGAACGGTCGTTGATATGCCGACGTTGGCCGGTCGAACCCTTCGGGGTTCTACCGTCTAACAACGAGCAGCCACGTTTGACCAAGGCTCGGCTGATCATAATCGAGTTGGAAAAGTAACAAATTCTCAAATTCCACTATCTTTCGAGAAAGAAACTCTCTCCCCTCTTCCGGAACGGCTTCAGCTATTGTAGCGGAAGCACTTACAATCTTGGATAGTACAATCCAAGACGCTCATCGCGTCAAGGAACGGTTGAGCATCCTATCTTCTATGATCGAGGACGTGCCTAAGGTCTCTCCTACTTTGGGTGAGGTAACTACAACCGCTGCTTTACGCGCGTTGCAGCTGAATCGCAATCTGTCAGCAGTCCAGCCAATTTCGGCGGACGAACGTCGTACATTGGATCCCCACATCAGTTTTCTTAATAACAACCAACACTCATTCACTGTCAATGGTGTCGCACCTTCCCTCCCTCTCATGGACACCGGAGCAAAACCCGTGATCCTAGGATCCGGATTTGCATTGAAGCTTAGCCTCACGGCAGACAAGCTGCAACCCACAACCACACGGTTACTAACTTCGGCTGGTACCACGGAGCCGGTCCTTGGAATCACCAAGGACCCCCTCGTGTTATGGTTTCAAACAGAAACCGAAACTGAATTTTCTGAAATTTCTTCACGTGCGCTCGTTACTAAGTGTAGCGATTACGAATGTTTGGTTGGCCAGGATGTTTTATTTCGGGTTGGTGGCGGTGTAGATATGCATGACCAGACATTCTCTTACAGACCTAATCACTTTCCTGAGCGGAAGATTTGCCTTCCACTTATTTCGGCACGGAAGCCCTTACCTACCATGGCTCATTCAGCGACAACACTTCCTTCTTATGCTGGTATCGACACATTAGATATTGACATCTCTCCATGTATCGACACATTAGATACTGACATCTCTCCATGTATCTCTCCATGTATTCTCCCGATCAACAAGAAAACTTCTAATGGGACTTTGAGTTCTCCGGGTCCAGATTACATGCCTATTAGGGAGCATGCCAAGCTTGGTGCTTCGCGTTATTTGTGGGATTTTTCACTGGATTTGGATTCCACGAGGATACTCAATACTGAGGAGACTCTCGATGCGCGTCTTCGCGGTCTTCCGATTTTGTTTGCCAGCTCCACCGCATGCTAAGGAGCTGGGGGGGGGATAAATGGATCTCTCTCTCGGCTTCCCACTCACCTTTCACCTCTTATTCTTTCCACCTGTTATCTCATTTTTACATTTTCATATTCATTTTAGCTTTGTATTATTATTCTTTTTGCTTCGTGATGTGCTTTGTTGTTGTCTATTCCACGTTTTCTACTCGCCAGCTGGTTAGGTTGCATGTTTCTTGGTTTGATTAGACACATGCACGACAGCTTTCATGCCGCAGTGTGTCGGGACAAGTATTTTGTTTATTTGTAGGAATATTACAGGTTGAGGCTACAATAATTCCGGTTGTGTTAAAATAATGCTTGAATGCAGGATTTATTGTGTACTTACTTCGAAAAGACGCCGGAAATTCCGTTGGTGACACGGAGATACATATTTGCGTGCGCGATTTGAAGGTGCACGATTCGAATGGCGTACGCGGATATCGTTTGGAGGTCGTACGATACAAGATGAACGAACCTCCACGATATTACATTTGTACTTTTATTTTCGCTTGTACTTTCACTTAAGTTGGAATTTCGCGATGTACGAATCGCGTGTACGCGGAGCGTTTGTTGGCGCTTCGATTTTTGGTTCGCATTGAAGTCGTGAACCCATGTAGGTTCAGGCATACATGTAGTTAGGAAGGGTTTTAATCCGCGGATTGTGAATTTTGTAACGTAGGCATAGGGTCTTGGTCGCTTATTGGCCAGAACCCAAACTAGTCACAGATTGTACAGTAAAATACTCTCACGCTATTGGTTAGTTAGAAATGTCAGAAATTAGTACTTTGGCTGTTTCGTTTGTACTTAGGCTATTGCTTTAGGTTTTCTACTCTCATAATTTGAGAGTACAAGAATTGGTCGAAAAGGATTTAGATTTTTCTCTCTTTTTCCCTTGTCTTTTTCCGTAGTCAAATTGTCAGTTTTTTCCCTGCAAGGCTTTTTCTGCCTTAGTTTTTTTGAGAGCTCAGCTTTTCTCTTTCCTCATTAAACTTTCATTGTAAGACCTACAAGTTAATTCACTCGGTTTCGGCCGGAGTCCGCACGGTTTCCCTTCAACAACCTCTTCTAGTTTGGATTCTGCCTACTTTCTCATGCTGTTTCTGAACCTTTATGGATGCCATCTCTGAATTAGAGTTTGACATTTTGTTGTCTAATATCTGTGGCCTTTGTTGGAGTTCGCTGGTGGTTTGTTATAATCCGGTTATCCCGGATTCTCTACCATTTTCCATTGCTTGCTTCCCGTTATCATTTTCTGCAATTGGTTATTAGTGTGTCAAAATCTAGTTTTCTCAAATTTCGTGCAGATTTTTAACGTTGTTTTCTTGTATTTTCTTGTGGCTATTTTTACTCGTTTGTTAGAATTCGGTAATCTCAAATTCTTTACGTATTTTCAGTGCTTGTTTTCTTGTTGTAATTTTCTGCAAACAGCGTGCCAAGATCCGGTTATCTCGGATTCACTGCAGATTTTTTATTGTTGTTTTCTTGCATTTTTCCGGTTTTGTTTTTCTTTATTTGAAATCCTATACCTAACTCTTGTAAGGAATACGCCCAGACCGTGGAGCCTAGTGGCTACCCATCGGCTTAGTATTATTATTCTTTTTGCTTCGGGATGTGCTTTGCTGTTGTCTATTCCACGTTTTCTACTCGCCAGCTGGTTAGGTTGCATGTTTCTTGGTTTGATTAGACACATGCACGACAATATTTTAAATTCGCGACGGCATACGATTTCTAATATTTTGTACGGATACATATATTAATATATATAATCGTACAGAGAATATTCTATTTTTGCTGTTCCCAAATTAGCATAGACGCCGAAATTAGAATTCACATTTTTTTTGAAATTTTTTAAATTTTTAATTAACATCAATTACGGTAAAATTTCTTCAACACTATTTAAAATTTGTCACTAATAACGATTCGCGGTGTAGTGTTGTGTATTATGTCAAAACATTTTGCAATATATCCGATAGTCATCGAACGGTGAGTGGGTCCTGGTACATCGCTCTTTTACCAACAATCACCAATAAGGGTGAGGTTCCTGGCGTAGTTTACAAAATTCCGCGACCCTCCGTACCAAATCTTACCGCCTATTTTGTTTTGGGAATTGATCATGACAATGACTGTTTTGGTTGAGCACAGTCACTTACGTCATTTTGTCAAAAAAAGTACGTTTGAAGTACACATTCGTACAAATAAAGTACTGTTGAGTATAAATTTGACGGTCAATACGTTGGACATCGTTGACTTTCAAAATATTGTTTCAACCGCTTAAAATTTTGCTGTGCTTGCGAACGTCGATCGTCAAAATAAAATTAGCAATTCACACGGCCGGCCAGCATTTACAGTAACAAAACTACGGCGACCACATGTAAATAAAATGGTTGCAGACAGTAACTTTTTGTCGTTATGTGAGCTCCACGGTGAAAGGACTTAGCCGCAAAATTGGAATATAATCGTCTAAGTGTTACATTGAACTTAGACGCAACGAAACCTATTGAAAATGAAGTACTATAAGTTCCGTACAGAAATGTCATAACGCATGAAATAAAATTGTTGAAATAATTAGTTTTATTGTATTTTCTAGGTCTAAATTAATTAGCGGAAAACATACAAAAGAAAATGTAGGCAGCCTTCCTCCATCTCTTCTCTCTCGCCCCCATACTTGTTGTAGTCACTGAAGGAGAGAGAGAACGATGAAGCCATGGCTGCCTCAACTCTATGGGAAGGACTAAAAAGTGACTTAAGTCACTCTCAACATAAGGTTGAGTCCGGCAAGACTCAAACCCCCAACCGGTAGAGCGCGGCGTAGCCGTTAGCTCTAACCAGTCTGTTGTAGAAGTGTGTTAGGAGATATAGGGTTTGATTAGTATTTAAACTATTGTACTATACAGAAATCATTTACATGAAAATCTTTGCGGCGTGCATAGATACAGTTTGATAAAGTAAGAAGTACTATACTAATTTGAAACGCATATCGCGCATTTTGTTTCGACATCGAAACAAATATCGCGCAAGTATTTATTACGGCTGAGATTACATTTCGCGTCAAATCTGACGGCGCACATCATCGCCGAAATCCCGGAATGGTAACTTTGGCATTTAGTGACGTGGCATGACCTGGCGCCACGTGGAGAGACGACATTTGGTCGCAGGAATTCCGAGGAACGTACGGACGAGTGGAAAATGGACACGCGTCCACCTAATGGTCTTGTCGTACAAAGGCCGTATATAAAGTACATCGACAATAGTACTTTCTGGTACTGTACAGTGTTCTGGTTGGTTCGTACATGCAGTAGATAGGAGCTGTGAGAGGAACTAGGAAAAACTAGGACTTAGGAAAAATCACGAAGATAGTCCTCTCTCTCTTTGAGAGTTTGTATAAATTGGCATCTTTGCCACCCTATAACTTATCGCCTGGTTGGGCATTTTCAGAGATTTCTTTTTCTAAGGACTGAAGGGAGTCCAGGCTGCACAAGGGTGCGGTCAGATTGTCTGCTTGTCTGCTTGGGTAGTAGTGGTTTCCATTGAAAGTGGGTTTGTTAATAACTATCTAGAGGCTTCGTGTATTTTGTAGTCCAATGGAGGACACAGAATTGCAGTACCTTCATCAGTAAAGAGTTAACCTTTTCTTTTTCACTAAAGTCTTTTCCAGCACTCTCTAGCTCCATGAAAAGTGTAGCAAGCTCATTGCAAAAATACAACATCTTCCCCCTTTTGTATACATACTTCTTAACTTTGTGATCAGCCAACTGTTCTTGCTGAATCGCAGCACTTCAGTACATCTCTATGAGAGCCATCAAAGATTGGATGCCCTTTCTACCTGCAAATGAGGACATGCAAGTCCTTGAGTGAGATGGGGGAGGATGAAGTGCTTTGCTGCGATATTGTTGAAGTCCCAGGTATCACTATCATTCTCCTCGTTCCTTGAAATAGGTGACATGAATGCCGAACTAGTTGCTATTGGTGTGGTCGTCTCATTCTCCGTTCCTTTGTTCACTACCTCTCTTTCCTTTGTCTCCTCCGTTGAAGATGGATCTGCTTTCTTTGTGAATTTGCTTCCTCTAAACCCTTGAGGGATTCAAAGACTTGATGGACGCCCCACTCGTCCACTCAATATCCCCCAAAACCTTTTCTCTTATTGAGCTCCTATCATCATACTTTCCCAGTATATGAAGCCAGTTCCATTAAACACGGGTACCCTAGAGGGTGGGCCCATAACTTGCTACTCTGAGACCTCCAATAGAGGACACAGAATTGCAGGTTATGGGCCCACCCTCTAGGGTGCCCACCTTCAATAGATCTAGGTTCATCTATTGGGAAGCCATGATGACGGAAGCTTTGTACGAAAAATGATACTGGGGTATCGTCAGTGGACAAGTGAAACGTCCACCTTTAGGAACTCCACCAGGATTTGGAGGAGTAAGGTTTCCTACAGCTACGGCTTCCTCGGCGGAGGAGGCAGATGATGGGGACAGCAGTGTGTCCGAAAAGGGGAAAGGAAAGGAGACACCCCTCACTCCTATTGCCACAGTATCGAGAGTGGCAACCGTGAAGACCGTGGAGAACGATACTCAAATGTGGGAGGATTTAAACATGGCTGCCAAGAACTTCATTCTTAGGCACCTCACTCAAGCTTGGGCCACCCCTCATCTTCACATTTACAAGGCCGAGGAGTTGTGGGTGAGTTTGGTGGAGATTTATAGAGCTGGAACTATTTAGGAGCTCCAGTTGGCTGAGCAAAAACTAGTGAGTTACACTTACAAAGGAGGAAAGATGTTAGATTACTGTAATGATCTTTCTTGTTTGTATATGGAGATGGAAAATGTCGGGTGGACAAGCACAATGAAAATGAAAGTTAACACTCTTATCATGAAGTTACCAAATGAGTTTGAGAACATAGTGTACCGAGTACAAGAAATGCATGATAGTTCATGGAAATGGAACACAGTGGTTAGAATGATACTTGTGCAGGAAAACACAATGGAGATTAGGAGAGGAGGAAAGAGCATTCAAGCTCTAGCAGTAGGAGGGGACCGATGGGGGAAGGAACCGAAGAAACCTTATAGAGGGGAAAGAGATAATTCTGGCGGACCGAGGCCCACAAAGGGTGTTTGTCATTTTTGCAAAATGCCGGGACACTTCATCGCAGATTGTGTCAAGCTGTCGGAGCTGAGGCTCCTAGAGAATCGTGGAGGGGGTTCTTCCGGAGGGAAGAAAAGGCACTTGTGGTTACTAAAGTGACAAGAGAAACCGAGGATGAGTCCTCTGAGGAGGATAGGGAGCTTCTTCTTGACGAGAGTCTGGAGGAGAAGGAGATCCCTCGGAGACAAAAGTGTGCCCTTAGAGCAATTCGGGAAGATCCACAGGAAGGATGGATCATCGACTCAGGTGCATCCATGCATATGTGTCGTGATAAAGAACTCTTCACTAAGCTAAGAAAGATCCCTACTAGAGAGATAGAGTATGGGGATGGGAGAGTGGTTACTACACATCTAGTGGGATCAGTAGATTTGAAAGTATTAGTGGAGGGTAAGACTTCCATACTTACATTCTCAGATGTACTCTACATTCCTCAGCTGAGTAAAAATCTTGTCTCTACGTCAGTGTTAGATGACAAAGAGTTTGATACCTTCACCAGAAAGGGAGTCTTTACAGCTAAGTATGGGGATGAAGTTTACTTCACGGCAGATAAGGGTAGCCAAGGAATGTTTAGGCTTAACCTGAGTAATGAAAAGAAGAATGCTTATTATGTTGGTGTTCCTAAGTTGATGATTTGGCATAAGCGGTTGGGGCATGTGCATTTTGATAAGTTGAGGTAAATGAAAAATCTTGGGGTAGTAGAAGGCATTCAGTTTGGGGAAAATGAAATGATGGATGATTCTAGTGGTTGTGCTCAAGGTAAGGCTCACAGACTTCCCTTTCCCAAAGCCGCCACATTTTGAGGTGAGAAAGTGTTAGACTTCGTCGACACAGATATTTGGGGACCAGCAAAAGTACCTTCGGTTGGAGGAAAGAGGTTTATGATGACAATAACCGATGACTAGTTTAGATACTCTAGAGCTTTTTTTCTGAAAACAAAGTCTGAAGCATCAACTTACTTCAAAGAATATAAAGCCTGGAGTGAGAAGTTGCATGAAATCCCCATTAAGAGGATAAGGAGTGATAATAGGGGGGAATATGCCTCTAACCAGTTTGAGGAATATCTGAGAGATGAGGGAGTACAACACCAAAAAACTGTACCATATAACCCGGAACAAAATGGGGTAGCTGAGAGGTTGAATCGAACACTAGGAGATAGTGCATGCATTATGTTGGCAGACAAGAAAATAGGAAAAAGATTTTGGGCAGAAGCAATGAACTGTGCCAACTACATAAAAAATAGAGTCCTTACCTCAGCTGTAAAGGGAGTGACACCTTATGAGAGATGGGTTGGAAGGAAACCAGATATCTCACACCTTAAAGTATTCGGTAGCCAAGTTTAGAGTCTTGACACGGATAGGAAAAAATGGAAACTAGATGCTAAGGGAAAACCTGGATACTTTGTGGGATATGATGAGGATGTTAAGGGATATAGAGTCTATGACTTGGCAAAGAAAGATATCATTCTGGTCAAACACTTAGTTGTCATGGATGAAGGAAAGTCATTTGACCCCTTCAAATATACAAAGAAGATAAGAATCAGATTTGAGCCCGAAAATGAGGAGAACTCGGTTGTTCCCGAAAGGGACGTTAGTGAACCTGTGATTGCAGATTCAGGGGAGATCAAAGATACACGAGACTCACCGGAAACCTCACATACTCCTATGGACTTCGAGGAGATAGAAGAAGCGGGACAAGAACCGGCTTCCATGGACAGGGGAGCCGATGAGACAGTGAGAAGAAATCCAAGACTTCCATCCATTCCAGCTTCAGAGTTTGAGGGAGGAAGGAGGAGCAGCAAAAGGATACAGGAAAAACAAACTGCTCATAAGGTAACTAAGCTATCTCACCCAGATGAACCTCAGTCTTACTCAGAGGCCGTGAATAGTCCAGAGAAAGAAAGATGGATTAGAGCCATAAATGATGAGATGGCTTCTATCATGGAAGCAAATACTTGGGAACTAGCAGATTGTCCTCCACATAGAAAACCTATTGGGTGTAAATGGGTATTTAAACTAAAACTGAACCCAGATAATACCATTGAGAGATATAAGGCTCGATTGGTAGCGAAGGGGTTCACCCAAAAGGAGGGGATTGACTATGAGGAGACCTTTGCTCCAGTTGTTCGGTTCCCATCAGTAAGGATTCTCCTCAGTCTGGCAGCAGCGGAAGACATGGAAATACACCAGATGGACATTAAGACTGCTTTTCTTAATGGTGAGTTAGAGGAAGAAATTTTCATGAGACAACCCGAGGGGTTCGTGGAAGAAGGAGAAGAGAGCAAAGTCTGCAGACTCATAAAGTCCTTATATGGACTGAAGCAGGCTCCCCGACAGTGGAATAAGAAACTAGATGAGTTTCTCACCGATCTGGGATATATCTGTATCAGTTCTGACCATTCTATCTATATGTTTGAAGATGAGAATGGTGTCATTTAATATTGCAATTTATGTGGATGATCTGTTTGTGTTAAGTAAGTCTTTAAAGAAGATCAATAGGCTAAAGAAAGATCTTAGGGGCACATTTGATATGAAGGATTTAGGGGAGGCAAAATATATTTTGGGGATTCAAATGGAGAGAGATAGGGGGAAGAAGATTATCATACTTACTTAGAAAGAAACAATAGGAAATATGCTTGAGAAATTCCAGATGGAAAATGCTAACAGTTGTACCACTCCCATGGACTTGAAAAAAGTAAGTGAAGGGAGTGTAGAAGAGGAGAGATGATCTTAGATGATCAGATGAGTCCAGATGAGAGAGAGTTTATGAAGTCTATCCTTTATAGACAGGTCGTAGGAAGTTTAATCTATTTTATGAATTGTACCAGGCCGGACATAGCGGCAGCAGTTGGAGTACTCAATAGGAGTCTTAATGATCCTAGGAAGAGAGACTGGAGGCAGCCAAGAGAGTCAAGTGATATCTGGTGGGAACTAGAGAGTTATGGTTGCACTTGGGAGGGGAGCACACTGACATCACTACTTGGAGTGACGCCAATTATGGGGACGCACCTATGAGACGATGCATTTCTGGGTATGTGTTGTATTTGGGGAAGGTGCTTGCTGTTGGAGCAGTAAGCAACAAAAGGTGGTTTGCTCAGTCCACTATTGAGGCTGAGTACATGGCCTCTTGTTCTGTTGTGAAAGAGTTGATTTGAGTCAAGTCCTTGCTGCAAGAACTGGGGTATATGAAGGAGGAAGTGCATGAAGTGTTTTGTGATTTTCAAGCGGCCATAGCAAATGCAGCCAATCCAAAATATCATTTTAAGGCTAAACATATGGACATAAGATTAAGTTTTGTAAGAGTATAAGTGGAGAATAAATAGTGAATCTTGTATATAGATCTGATGAGGAAATGGTGGCTGACATGATGACCAAACCTGTGCCCTTTCCAAAGTTAAGATATTGCAGAGTAAAGTGTGGATTAAACGAAAAGTTAAAATTAGACTAGAAAATAAGGGGAGTGTTAAAATAATTAGTTTTATTATATTTTCTAGGTCTAAATTAATTGGCGGAAAAGCATACAAAAGAAAATGTAGGCAGCCTGCCTCCATCTCTTCTCTCTCGCCCCCATACTTGTTGTAGTCACTGAAGGAGAGAGAGAGAGCGATGAAGCCATGGCTGCCTCAGCTCTATGGGAAGGACTAAAGAGTGACTTAAGTCACTCTCAACAAAAGGTTGAGTCCGGCAGGACACGAACCCCCGACCGGTAGAGCGCGGCGTAGCCATTAGCTCTAACCAGTCTGTCGTAGAAGTCCGTTAGGAGATATAGGGTTTGATTAGTATTTAAACTATTATCCTATACAGAAATCATTTAACTGAAAATCTTTACGGCGTGCATAGATACAGTTTGATAAAGTACGAAGTACTATACTAATTTGAAACGCATATCGTGCATTTTGTTTCGACATCGAAACAAATATCGCGCAAGTATTTATTACAGCTGCGATTACATTTCGCGTCAAATCTGACGGCGCACATCATCGCCGAAATCTCGGAATAGTAACTTTGGCATTTAGTGACGTGGCATGACCTGGCGCCACGTGGAGAGACGACATTTGGTCGCAGGAATTCCGAGGAACTTACGGACGAGTGGAAAATGGACACGCGTCCGCCTAATGGCCTTATTGTACAGAGGCCGTACAGAAAGTACATCGGCAATAGTACTTTCTAGTACTGTACAGTGTTCTGATTGGTTCGTACATGCAGTAGATAGGGGCTGTGAGAGGAACTAGGAAAAACTAGGACTTAGGAAAAATCAGGAAGATAGTCCTCTCTCTCTTTGAGAGTTTGTATAAATTGGCATCTTTGCCACCCTATAACTTATCGCCTGGTTGGGCGTTTTAAGAGATTTATTTTTCTACGAACTCAGGGGAGTCCAGGCTACACAGGGGTGCAGTCAGATTGTCTGCTTGTCTGCTTGGGTAGTAGTGGTTGCCATTGAAAGTGGGATAGTTAATAACTATCTAGAGGCTTCTTATATTCTGTAGTCCAATGGAGGACACAAAATTGCAGAAATAAAATTTTATAATAAAAAAAATCGGCGTAAAAATATCGTTTGAAATTAAATGAAAAAAATGAGCGTCGTCACGCGCAACGAAATCGAGCCACGCTATTTACGAATAAACATACTTACATTGACAGTGAAATGTTAGGATATTTGGCAAATCGGCGTTGGCCGAAATCACGCAGTCAAATTTTTGTTCGGTTCGCGTTTTGTTTCGTTCGGTATTGTACTTTTATGTCGCTTCAGTTTGGTGCGAGCGCCAACCGATATTCCTTTGTCAAGTCGATTGTGAGGAAATGTTGGTTCGCGAAGCGTGACGCGATTTTTATGTCCGCGGAAGTATTTTATGTGTACGACAAAGTGGCAATACCTTTGTACGGCCGATCCTGCTACGATCTTGCAACAATCCTACCACATTTTGTTAGTTTACAGAGAGCGGATTTATGAGAGTAGAGGTAGTTTGATGTTGCAGGCTATGATAGGCGCACTCAGTGTGCATTTAGTCGTTATATTTTGGGACTGTTTGTTATGTATTGATTCCAAGTGTACTTGTTTTTTATCATTGTAGTGAGTGGTGAATGAGTGTGTAGAGTTAAGAAATACATAATAAAAAATTTCTTCAGTGTGAATGTGAGTGAGAATAAGCTATTATTAAGGCACAAACCTCGTCAAAATTTCACATCAATGCTATTTGTCGTCAAAATAAGGTAACGATTTGTTGTTTTTGGTACTTTGATGTTTTCTTCACCATTTTTTGGGCGAGCATTTTGTTCTAGGCTATATAGTTTTGGATGCTTTAAAGTTTTTGCAACGCCTGAGAAACCATATAGTTAGGTGGCTCTTATTGGCAATGAACACGCAATAGTGGAATATGCAACGATTTGACCGAAAAAATTGAACCTTGGATATGTTTTGAGGTTTAAGAGGATTTGCTTATTATTTTCCGGATATCTAGCATTTTTGAAAAAAATAGGGTTTTATCCTGCTCTAGAATAAGCGATGGACTAATTGAAGGACAAAAAATAAAAAAAAGTAGCACACATAAGAACCATTCCAGTCAAGTGATACACTAGTTTCATTTAGTAAGGGATAATGCAATGTGAGGATATTCAAAAAAAGGTAGTAAAATTGAGGCATTTTCTTATCATTATAATAAACAAAGGATAATGAAAGGTGAAAAAATTCTGAAAATGGCAACAAGAATGGGCATTTTGCTGGCATTAAAAGTTAGTTCAAGCATTCATATTTTGGTATAAATACTTTTGAACATTCAATTCAAATAAACAACTAACACATTTGCAATTGTTTTTTGAATTCAAAAATGTATATATAAGCTTTTGACAACCATACATTTTTATTTTTTTTCAGAATGTCAAATTAAAAGCCTTACACATTGAAATACAGTTAATGAAAAAAAAGAAAATCAATTACTCTTTCTAAATTGTCACTCCTCCAAATGAGGAAAAAATGAAAACAAGAAACATGAGACAACAATGCGAAAATAATAATAGAAAAAATTCGATGGTGCTTTTCAAATTTCATCATTGTATATTTCCTGCAATAAAAAAAACTAAAAATTCAGTGATAGTTTGTAATAAAATAAGAAAGTGTAACAAATGCAATTAATGACACTTTACATACGTACTACAACCGCCACCTCACATGCATGTATTGTAGGTTTATGGTTTATGCTTTCAAATGGTTCATTCATGCCACAAATACATGCAAACAATGTGATTTTAACGTATAAAAGGTGAAGGCTCGACACAAATATGTACCTTCAAGTGATTGTTCCAATTTTGAAAACGAGGGTTTAAAACTTCCAACCATCTCGCACCATACACAGAATCACGATTCCTTCCAATCCATTGTGGCTCTGCTGGAGGTAAAACTCCACCTCCCAAGACACCCACTTAGAAGTGATTCTTGTTAACATACACCAAACAAATAGGAGGTTGATCGCTAGATATTGCGTATGGAATATACGTATTACTACCCACGATGTTTTGTGAGATAATCACAACAAGCCTCTCCAATTGAGTAGCGAGTAGTATTGGCATTTCTGGGGTTGAGAACCATTTACATTTTTTTGCAACTCCGATGTGATTGTCCAATCTTGAGTGCAATTTTTTGTAAATATTTTTTCCAAACAAATCCTCATAATGCTCACGTTTCGCAAGTAGATGTTCGATCATCGAAATTCGTACTCGAACCCAATTGTGTTCACTACCATACAATTGGGATGCAACAACTCTAAAACCACAATTCCCGTCAGCCATAACATCGCGTAAATTTGCCAAACAAAATGGTAAATGTTAAGGCACGGTCAAAGAATTAAAAAATCCCTTGTTTACCTTTTTTTCCAATTGAGAACTTTGTTTGGCAACGCCATCATTCATTTGAGAGCTTTTATTACTCGCTTCTTCGTTTGATTGTGAACCCTTCTTCCCCGCCAATTCATTTGAATCGAAGCCTTGTTTGGCATGTTTTCTTGTAAATTAGAGTTGTGTATGTTGACCCCTTCGTTTGATTGAGGAACATCATTTCCATTCCATTCGTTGGATTGAGAACCTTGGTTTGACATAATCGGACATTTTCTTAAATTTTGCCCTGTTTTTTTACAAAAAGAACATTTTCTAATAAATGACTTTTCTTCCACGTGTTCAAAACATGACGGTTCCCGTTTGGTTGAGGAATCTTTTTTTTTTTGCGCCTATAGGACGACCGCGAACGTTTGATTTCTTTGGATCAAAAACCGGGTGCATTTTTGTCTCCGCAATTTTATCTAATTGAGTTGTTGCATACTTTTGATGATGTAAGTTCCAAGAATTAAAGTTTTTTTGCAACTTTTCCCAAGCTTGTAGAAGTTTGGAGAAATTCCCATTTTCATGAATTTCGAAGTTTTTATCTTTTTCAATATCTTCTAAATTTTCAAGTAGATGAAGACACCAATGTTTGTCAATGTGATGTAGAAAAATGCTTTTTTTTTTTTTTAGTAAATTGAGAAGGAAGTGACTGCATGGGAGCCCCATAGTACTTTTCAAAGTATGTGTACAAGGAGCCAAATCACAATCAGTGTCCAAACTCTTCTTGGCAAGTTCATATTCTCCATTAACCTGGAAAGAGAAAAATAACCCAAAAACAATAAAACGTGAAAAAAAAGGTTCCATTAAAATCTTTAAAGTATATTCAAACGTTAAGAAAAAAACAAGTTTTTTTAGTAACACTCAAGTTTAAGACAAGATTTAACGAATTGCAACACTTCTTTAATTATAGATATTACAACAATACTCAAGATTAAATTGGTTTTCATTAAGAGAGAATTTTCTTAAAAATCAAGTTCAAAATGTTTTTCACTTAGAGAGAATTGTATTAAAAATTGAACGAATCTTAATGATTTTCCCAAAAACCTTGTAAATGATTTACTTACTATTTGTAACGCGAAATTTGACACATGACCTGTCAAACTGGAAAAAAATGTTTCTCGAACAAAATGTGGAATCCTCACGGCATCATATGCATTACTTCCGTTGAATTCTTGATATTGGTTTGTAGCCATCATTTCAATTTTCTCCACAACACTTCGTAAATCACCTACAAAAACTTGTGATATATTTGAAGTCAAGTGAGACATACAATAAAAAAGTAGCACTTTATCTTTGTATAAACTAATAGATCTATAGTTGGAACAAATTTAAAATGTCATTCAATTAATATCTAAGGAACATCTACAAACATTTATTTAATAACATGTAATTGTATTATAACTACAACAATATTACATATTTATTGTTTTTAAATTGAAATACATGTACACCTTAATTGTGTTTGTAATGCATATATCATAAGAGTAAACCATTATTACTATAGATAGGTTTAATTTAGTTTTTATTAGTATAGTGGATTATATTCGTTCAATCATCAATATCAGCGTGAATATATATATGTTCAGCCAAGAATAATATTGTGGGTTGTACTCTCCAATGGTTTACATTTGTTTCATCACATGTTATCTATAAATTTCATTCATTAAATAACCACTTTCAACGTGGATGACATTTTTTCAAACACTAAGACTAGCGTGGATTTAATTAAATCAACAACCATGATTAATATAAAGAATATTCATTCAACCATTGTTTTATAAAAATTCCATTCGATTGACCACCATTAGTAATGTGTGTAATATTCATTCATTTAATCATCATATAGAACAAAAATCGAATTTTAAGACCAAATATGTATAAATCCACACTAATTGGTCACTTCACGATCATGTCAATATCACATGAATAAATAACTTGTTTTAATAAGATGAAAAAAAAAATCAAAAAAAACAATGATGACACAACCTAATTAAACATACAATGAGCATACAAAAAGTAAAAAAATAATGATATATCCAAACAAAAAACTCACCAATAGATGTTTGCAAATAAGACTTCAACGTGGCATGAGCCCCCTCCACCTGAGATGTGGATTTACTACCTAGGTGTAGACAAAGGTTAGCCCATGCGCTCACAAAACGCTCTTTCCAAGGAAACCATATATCCTCCAAATATGACAATATTTTTTGATTGTCATAAAGTAAGTTGCTACACTTTCCCCACACCACCTAAAATTCTTCCACGGACTTTGCTTGTATAACTTTATTCCATGTTTGATAAAAGGTCCCCCATTCTTCGTCCGAACCACTAATCAGGTTTACATTTAGCTACGATATTTTTATTGATGTGCCACTGACAAATGAGTTTTTCGGCATTAGGGAATACTATTTCCAAAGCATTCATTAAAGCTAGTTCACAGTCTGTTACACACACTTGTGGAAGAGAGTCTTTTTGAAACAATTTAACTAATTGCTCCAAAGCCCATTTATAATCCTCTAGTTTTTTTTAACTCAAAAAGACAAAACATATGCTAAAAGTTTTATTATTCGGAGACAACCCTACTACGTGTAATAATGGCATTTTAAAACGATTTGTTTTGTATGTGCAATCTAACAAAATGCATGTATGATTTCTCTTTAGCATACTAACTGATGTTTTTTGAGCTATCAAAAGATGAGTGATATGATGTTCATCACCTAGCTCATACTCAGTTTTGAACATTTTTGAAGTTTCCAATTCAGTTATAAGAGCTACAATAGATGATTTACCTTTTAGTTCAAGTTTACGTATCTGTCGCCGTAAATTGTAAATATCTCTAGCTGTGGCGTAACATGGTTTATCCCCTAATCTTAAAGAGCTCACCACTTGCCTAGGTTTTGCGCCAGACTTAAAAAAATGTGTAACTTTTTCAATATCATTGTTATCCATCCGTTGACACATCGGGTGTGCTATTATATGTGGAGATTTTTTGTGATTGTGTTGTGGTATTTTGGTGGATAATTCCAATTTGCTATTTCTTTCGAACACAAAAACACGAAATGGACATTCTATACGTCGACTACTGCTTGTTAATTTTTGTTGAAAAAATTGGGAGTTTGACCCTTGTCCTATTTGTTTCTCTTTAATACCTCTATAACTACCACCTCTATCACATTGAAGAACAACGAGTCTTTGTCTTGAAGAAGATATTGATATAGCATATCCTTGTCCCATTGCAAATCTTCGGGCCGTTCGAAGAAGCTCATCCCTTGAATCGAACATCCCATCCATTATAGGCAACATTCTCCGAAAAAAGAGATAAAAAAACAAAATAATCACTTATTCTCACTCACAGTCACACTGAAGACATTTTTTATTATGTATTTCT
Organism: Zygnema cylindricum; assembly: GCA_037447655.1. Lineage (NCBI taxonomy): Eukaryota > Viridiplantae > Streptophyta > Zygnematophyceae > Zygnematales > Zygnemataceae > Zygnema > Zygnema cylindricum. The sequence goes on from JBBHKE010001175.1 coordinate 83,381, forward strand.
TAACTCTACTCACTCACTCACTACTCATTACAATGATAAAAAACAAGTAAATTTGGAATCAATACATAGCAAACAATCCCTAAATATAACGACCAAATGCACGCTGAGTGCGCCTGCCATAGCCTGCAGCATCAAGCTACCTCTACTCTCATAAATCTGCTCTCTGTAAACTGAAACAAAATGTGGCATACAAAATTTGGCAGGATTGTTGCAGGATCGTAGCAGGATCGGCCGTACAAAGGTATTGCCACTTCGTCGTACACATAAAATACTTCCGCGGACAAAAAAATCGCGTCACGTTTCGCGAACCTACATTTCCTCGCAATCGACTCGACAAAGGAATACAGGTCGGCGCTCGCACCAAACCGAACCGACACAAAAGTACAATACTGAACGAAACTAAACGTGAACCGAACAAAAATTTGACTGCACAATTTCTGCCAACGTCGATTCGCCCAATATCCTAACATTTCGCTGTCAATGTACGTATGTTGATTCGTAAATAGCGTGGCTCGATTTCGTCGCGCGTGACGACGCTCATTTTTTTCATTTAATTTCAAACGATATTTTTACGCCGGTTCATTTTATTATAAAAGTTTATTTCGTTTCGTGTGTTATAACATTTCTGTACGTGACTTATAATACTTCAGTTTCAATAGGTTTCGTTTCATTTTGCGTCTAAGTTCAATGTAACACTTAAACGATTAGATTTCAATTTTGCGGCTAAGTGCTTTCACCGTGGAGCTCACATAACGACAAAAAGTTACTGTCTGCAACCATTTTATTTACATGTGGTCGTCGCAATTTTGTTACCGTAAATGCTCGCCGACCGTGTGAATTGCTAATTTTATTTTGACGGTCGACGTTCGCATGCAAAGCAAAATTTTAATCGGTTGAAACAAAATTATGAAAGTCAACGATGTCCAACCGATTGACTGTCAAAATTATACTCAACGATACTTTATTTGTACCAATGTGTACTTCAAACGTACGTTTTTTGACAAAATGACGTAAGTGACTGTGCGCAACCAAAACATTCACTGTCATGATCAATTCCCTTTGTTTTTATACGAAAAACAACATTACAGAGAATCTTGCCGATACTCTCTGAAAGTCTTGGAGGTAATAATGACCGTCGGATGTTCATCTGAAGGAGTTCGCTTCATTTTTTTCTGTAACTATCAACCCACCTCGAGGAGGTGGGTTGGCAGATACAGAAAAAAAAATCGTGACACGGTGGACAATTAAGCTACGTGTCATGATGGAAAACAAACGAAAAATCTTAAGATTTGCACATGACACGCGGTTTCCAAAATACAACCGAAAATAAAAACGAAATTTCGTAACATTCTCTCGTCGCGCTATTTTCGATAACTTTTGTTCCTCACACTATTTCTCTCAAAAGACTTTTGTATTTTCAAAAATTGAAACCCTAAAAAATGAGCTGGCGTACAGACTGGCGTTTGCACAATTATAAAAGTTTTGTCGTATCATTATTTCGTACGCAGGTACATGGTACGCAACTCAAGATTTGAAGCTAAGTTTGTCGGTGCTAAAAATCTGAAAGATATTCAGTATCGTATCGTAGCTTGCGTGGCGCCAGTCAATTTAGAACACGTGGCTCACAGACTCTACGTGATGGAACATCGACTCAATCGACCCGATCTGTAGAGTTTGCTGTACAATTACAGAAACGTATGATGGAACTTCACCCTAAGTGTAAAAAGTTAGTATACTGTATTATTGTTTTTTATATTATATTGTATTTTATTTTACCCAGTATATAGTATGGAATTCACGTCACGCTGTCCATACAAAAAAATACAATTGTACGGTCCAAACCGTATAATTATCTGGCCTGATATTTATCGGTACTATATCGCAATGCATTGGTTTTTCATTGCGATAATTCCGTTACCGATGTACCGTACCAATATATAGGTTATCGGTAGGTCAAAAAAATGTACATATTGGTTATCGGTAAATAGCTACGATACACAACACTACATAATACTGAAAATAGCATTAGTAACACTACATTATTGTGCTCCTTATATAATTTTACTAATGGTGATTCACAGTGTACTGTTTCCTTTTCTGGTATCGTAATAGTATCTCTTACTGTGATCATTACTGAACAACGGGGTTATGATTCATTACGACCGTATTTTTTAAAATCTGGAGTTTGAACTAAGCTTCGTATCGACACGCATGCAATGAGACATGCTTTTCCAAAGGACAGGAATTTGCCAGGATCCGGAAGGCCCTTCGTGAATATGAAATTTGACGAATCGGATGTCATGATGAGTTGATTCAAGCCACACCGTAGATGGAAATTGGAAACTCTGTTGCCACTTGTCCACGTCTAGCCAGTACAGCGACTGTACTTTTGGTTAGACTGGACTTTTGAATACCGTTCAGCCCGCCGCCGGTGCTCCCGTCTAACGGCAGCCTAGAAATTGAAATTGCCGTACGGATCTAGATTCGATGTGAATTTGATTATCGTCGGAAAAAATCTAGAACGGCTTAACGGCGTGAAGTAGCCGTCATTTTTATCCTCATGCCAAATAGAATTAGTACCATATCATGGACAGTACAAGGACCAATTACAGTTTCTCAAATTATTCGGACCGTCGATGAACTTCAGTCCACTACGTGATGCGTTTTAGAGTCTCTACTGTACTTATCGTGGTCGACACGCGGGCATTCAACCCCCAAAACAAGTATCGCTTTCCCTGACGGCCGCTGCTCTTCCAGGCCGTCAACGGTAGTCGGGTCTTTCAGCTTTTCGACCACAAGGCCGTTCTGATTTTGCGGACTGAGGTCACAGTTGAGCCGCGCCGCCCGTCCGACTATTCGTACCAGCCATCGAACGGCAACGGGAATAGTCGTCATCTGTGGAAAACAACGGTTAGATGATACTCCGCAATAGGGGCTGACAAGCAGTTGCGTAATGAAATAGCCGTGTGCCGTTGGGGCGAAGCAGTGTCTATGAAAAGTCTCGTCTGCCGGCCTATGTCTGCAGAAAATGCGACGTTTTTGCTTGAGACTTTAGACTCTTCCAGTTCAATATAGGAAAGTCCTGTACATCTTAAACTTCAAACACGGAGTCTTTGATGTTCACTTCAGCTCTTTACCCTGTTAAGCCATTTTATGTTATGATATTTTTGATCATGGCCGGGTATGATATGTGATAGCTGTCTGTCATTCTGTAGAGTTCGGGAAGAGCATAAACTTCTGAGTTGGAGGTCTAGTCTTGGTTCCGTATCTTGAAGGTCAACAGGAAAAGGTTTCCTGTGGTGACCTTTCCCGACTGGGGACATTCTTTGTTGTTTTTAATACTGAAATAAGGTGGTTTTTCTTGTACCTTTGTCCTTATGTGTCGATAGTATTTGATGTACAGCTTTCTCTGTTGACAATTTAAAGGCAAATCTTTATGTCAAACAGTGTATCTGTTCCAGGTTTGAAGCTGTTTTATTGTAACTGTGGATGATTGCCGTGGTATGGCTGTTGAATCTCATACTTGTGACAAGGATTGTTCGTTTTCTTTATGCGTTATTGTTCACATGGCATGTGTGTTCGTTTTTTTTTTTTCTCATTCCGCCATCATATATGGTATGTAGTCGTTAGTTATGGGTGGATTGTAGACCGTCCTTTTGTTTTCCTGTCTTCTCTGTTTGGCATTGTCCCTTGTTGGCGATACTCCTACAAATCAGCTTAACGGTCTATCTTTTACCATTTTGATTCCAGAAATTATCTCAAAATGGATGGCCAAACTGGCCTTGTAGCCGGGAGTCGAAATCGAAATCAACTGTTGGTTATCCGCAATGAGAATGACAAGGTATATTTAGTAATTTTTTAATCTTGGAGCACTTTGTCTCCGATCCACTCTTTTCTGGAGTTTTTGTTTATCTCATAATTTTTTCTTTTCTTCTTGGCCTCGGCATACCACTGGAGTTTCCTTTTTACTTTTTCTCACCTTATGATACTGTTCTTTGGGTCCATGCAGTCACGCAGCTTGCCATCTACAGCCGGTGTTTGTCAAATATGTGGCGATGATGTGGGTCTCACCATTGATGGTGATCTCTTCACTGCTTGCAATGAGTGTGGGTATGCCGTCTGCCGCCCATGCTATGAGTACGAGCGTAAAGAAGGGAGCCGGGCATGTCCTCAGTGCAAGACTGTCTACAAACGCCTGAAAGGTTAGTGTGTTGTATTTTTGTTGTTAGAGATTAGTTTGTCTGCGTTTCACCTGCTATACACTGGTTTCAGAAGTTCCCACAATTCAGTAGGAAAAATGTATGTGTTGGCTAAGGAAAAGGAGTAAGTTAACTTTTGCCTCTTGCATTTGTATCAGAAAATGTGGCTGTAGATTCTTTAAAACCTTAAGTTAAACTCTTATTGGACTGTAACTGAACTGCAGGAAGCCCACGTGTGGAGGCGGATGAGGATGATGACGATGTGGAGGACTTGGAAGCCGAGTTCGCAGGTGTCCTTCCTGGAAAGGCGCACGAGTCTCATGCACCTGATCAGGACGACAACGACAGTGTTGGTCCCCATCATCATGATCCATATGGGCGACATTACGAGTCTTACCGTCCGCAACCTCAGCTTCCGATGCTCACTGATGGGCAGGTTAGTCAGTAGAAAGTGGATAGTTGTTGTCATCTTTCTTTGACCAGAGGCATTTTGCGCTGTTTCGTTGGTTTGTTGCGGGGTCTGGTTGGCCATACTGTCTCATTCTTGTACCAAGTCTTTTTTTTTTGTGCCACGTACAGCACTACGAGACTGGATCAGAGTATGGTGGACAAGGCACTGCTTCAGAATATGGTGGTCAGGGAACCGCCTCCGAGTATGGCAGAGAGACAAACCCCTCTGAATATGGAGGTCATCAGGCTGCTGCTGCTACCAAGCAGTCAGGTGATGTCTTGTACCTACATGTACATATTTATGGCACAGCTTTCCACAACGTATAAAGGCTCCTGGACTTGTCCTAGAATACAGGATTTATGCATCCTTTTGTCATTCCGGGCCATTGATTTCTTGTGTGTCAAATTGGAAAGTCATGGATAGAGGATAGATTCTGACGGATTGTAGAGTTTTGGTCTGCAGGCTCTGCAGCTAATGCTCGAGCTCTTGACCCTATGAAGGATCCCGGTCAGTATGGATATGGGAGCATTGCATGGAAGGATCGAGTGGAGGCATGGAAGCAGAGACAGGACAAGATGCAGATGATGATGACTCCTGGAGGAGTGCTTGTGGATGCAAGCAAGGGAGGGGGTGGTGGTCCAGAGGAACCCTACGTGTCAGGCGGCTCAGGTGATTTACCAATGTAAGTTTTCTTGGACATTAAATCTTGTCAGACTATCCTGCAAGTTTGATTTTTCATCTTTGTTTTCTACAGGCCTTTGTGCGTTTGCTGAGCGAGCTGTTAGGTTATGGTTGCAGGATGGATGAGTCAAGGCAACCTCTCTCTCGGAAGGTGGATTTCAGCATGGGGCTCATTCAGCCCTATCGTCTTATCATTGTCATTCGGCTGGTTGTCTTAGCGTTTTTCTTGCGCTACCGAATTCTCAACCCTGCTCCGTCTTATGCGCTGTGGCTCACCAGTGTCATCTGTGAGATTTGGTTTGCCTTTTCATGGATCCTGGATCAGTTCCCCAAGTGGATGCCAGTGAACAGGGAGACATACTTGGACAGGCTGGCCCTACGGTTTGAAAAACCAGGAGAGCCAAGTCAGTTGATGCCTGTAGATCTTTTTGTGTCCACTGTGGATCCTGATAAAGAACCTCCTATTACAACTGCGAATACTATTTTGAGTATTTTGGCTATGGACTATCCGGTAGACAAGGTTTCCGCCTACTTGTCTGATGACGGAGCTGCCATGCTTACTTTTGAAGCTCTCAGCGAAACCAGTGAGTTTGCACGCCGCTGGGTCCCTTTCACGAAGAAATTCGACATTGAGCCTCGAGCCCCAGAGCACTACTTTAACCAGAAGGTTGACTACTTGAAGGACAAAGTGCAACCAACATTTGTAAAGGAGCGTCGTATTATGAAGGTTTGTGCAATGAGACCCTGTTGCCTTTCTTTTACTTCATTATAGGCAGTTTCAAATGTTTGAATATCAAATATTCTGTGATGGTTGGGGATTCTGATGACCTTGTTGCACTCTTTTGTTTTGCAGAGGGAGTATGAGGAATTCAAGATTCGAATCAACTCACTTGTGGCAAAGTCGAAGAAAGTGCCTGAGGAGGGCTGGACTATGCAAGATGGAACTCCATGGCCTGGAAACAACTCTCGTGACCATCCTGGAATGATTCAAGTGTTCCTTGGAGCTAGTGGAGGTACCGATACTGATGGCAATCCTCTTCCTCGCCTTGTGTATGTGTCTCGTGAGAAGAGGCCTGGATTCAATCATCATAAGAAGGCCGGTGCCATGAACAGTCTGGTAAGTCATTCCGGAAAACTCTATGGGACTTGATTCTGGATTGGAGCTACCTGTCTCTGAAACTCAGTGCTCAGCAGATCACTTTGGTTTGGAGAATATAATGTTGCTGTGGACCATTTTGTGTTTGCAGGTGCGTGTCTCTGCTGTGCTTACAAATGCTCCTTATATTCTCAATCTCGATTGTGATCACTACGTCAACAATTCGAAAGCTCTTCGACATGCCATGTGCTTCATGATGGATCCCAATGTTGGAAAGAAAACATGCTACGTACAGTTCCCCCAGCGATTCGACGGTATCGATCGCAGTGATCGATATGCTAATCACAATACTGTCTTCTTTGATGTAAGTTTGATTGTTTTGTATTCTATATGCTACAGGCTGTAAGCTAAAGTTTTAAAAGTTTTTGCTTTCTTTGTGCAAGCTCCTGACAAGCTCCTTTCTTTTGTGTGTCTTCAGATCAATTTGCGAGGATTAGATGGTCTTCAAGGTCCAGTGTACGTCGGAACGGGTTGCTGTTTCAGGCGGCATGCTCTTTATGGCTATGAGCCTGCTAAGAAGGAGAAGAGGAGCTGCTGTGCAATGCTGTGTGGTTGCTGTGGAAAACGGAAGAAGACGGGTGTTAAGCCTTTGAAAGGAACTGAAGCAGCAAAGCTGAAGCCTGTCAGTGGAAGTGGACCTGCCTTCAATGTGGATGACATGGAAGATAGTAAGTTTCCTTCTTACGTTTTTTGAAATATTATGATCAGAAAATGTCGATAGTTTTTGTGTTTTTGACTGACAACATAGTTTGGTATGGATTGTGTTTTTGAAGTTTGTGCTGACGAAATTTATCCGACGTTTTTTGTATCCTCAGATGACGGAGATGAACACGAGAGTCTGATGGCGTTGAAACAGTTTGAGAAGAAATTTGGACAGTCTCCAGTATTTGTACTTTCCACATTCCATGAAGAAGGTGGAGGTGTGTCAAGCTCTAGTCCAGGAAGCACTTTGAAAGAGGCAATTCATGTAATTTCTTGTGGTTACGAAGATAAGACAGAATGGGGCAAGGAACTCGGCTGGATTTACGGGTCTGTCACTGAGGATATTCTGACAGGTTTCAAGATGCACTGCCGTGGATGGAGAAGTATCTATTGCATGCCAAAGAGGCCTGCCTTCAAGGGAAGTGCTCCTATCAATCTTTCGGATCGTCTCCAGCAGGTGTTGCGTTGGGCTCTGGGTTCCGTGGAAATTTTTCTGAGTAGGCATTGCCCCATCTGGTACGGTTATCAGAGCAACCGTTTGAAGGGTCTTCAACGGTTGGCTTATATCAACACAGTGGTTTATCCTTTCACTTCCTTCCCTCTTCTGGCGTATTGCACACTGCCAGCTGTTTGTCTCCTCACGAACGAGTTCATTATTCCTTCGGTATGATGCCTCGTTGCCTTTCTAAGCTTGGATCATTTGTGTCCTGTCTCATTTGCGGCTCAGCTTATACATTGGTCCTTGGTATTTTAATTATGCCTGACATTTTGTGATTTTTTGGGATAATGCAGATTGGCTCTATTGATACTCTGTGGTTTATCGCACTATTTATTGCTATTTTTGCCACTGCCTTTTTGGAGATGAGGTGGAGTGGAGTGGGCATGGAGGAATGGTGGAGAAATGAGCAGTTTTGGGTTATTGGAGGTGTTTCGGCCCATTTGTACGCTGTTTTTCAAGGACTTTTGAAAGTGTTGGCTGGTATTGATACCAACTTCACTGTTACAGCCAAAGCTTCTGACGACGATAATGATTATGCAGAGCTATATCTCTTCAAATGGACCTCCCTTCTGATTCCTCCAACAACCCTAATTATTATCAATCTCATCGGGGCAGTTGCCGGTGTCGCTAATGCTATAAACAACGGGTATGACCAGTGGGGTCCTCTGTTTGGAAAGCTGTTTTTTGCCTTCTGGGTGGTGGTCCACCTCTACCCTTTCCTCAAGGGTCTCATGGGACGAGCCAACCGTACCCCCACTCTCATTATTGTGTGGTCTATCCTGCTTGCTTCCATCTTCTCCCTTCTTTGGGTGAAGATCAATCCTTTTGTGGCAACTACTTCAGGACCCGCCCTCACCCAGTGTGGAATCCGCTGTTAATTTATTCTCTTACAAACTGTCCCATATGGCCCTCTAATGAGGGTAGGCTTTGAGTTGTCCGGACAACAGTTTCATATCACAGGCGATACATTGCAGGACTCTCTCGGTGCTGAATAATATTTGTAATAACAAGTAGCAGCAAGCAAGTTATTGCAAGACTTGACTCAGGAAGACAGATTGGTTTGTCAATTATTTTGTCTGTTCATTTGTAGGAAAGGCCATAGTAGAATGATGAAGAAAAGGTGTGGATAAAGCTGTGGGCACCTGGGGCTGTCTTCGACTGAAGCCTTGCTGGAGGAGAGCTGCTTATTGGTGTGCTGACTTATTTGTCAGCTTTACCAAAGTCTATAGTTTGAGGACAGTGGGATATGCTTTTTTTTTTGTTTGTTTGGGGTATTGCTGTAACAATTGGTCAGGCTCTGTGGTTTTGAAGGTTTGTAACTCGTAAGGTAACTCTTATGCAAGAAATTTTTATCTATTCAATGATTTGTGTAAAACAGTTGAATCAGTTGGGAATGTTGGTGTTGGGAATACTCTTGTGTGGATTTTTGATGGGGAATGCCGTAGTATCAACAGGCTTGTGCTGTTAACAGGTTAGGTGATCTTTTGTTAATCCATAGTTACATGCCCGTTTTTTTTTCATAAACTAATCTGTTTTTTTCTCTAATTTGTCACCTAAAATCTTCCCATCTTCATTCAGTTTATTAATACAGAACATGTATTCGTGAAATGTGTGAATTTGGAATGAATGACCAAACGAAATTTTCTCTATAATGCACTGGAAGTATGAATGACTCTCTGTTGAGATTATCATGCATGAACATATAAAACCCTTTTGTTTTTGAACTGAGCCCATAGTCGCAAGCATGCTTGTAATGCTACCGCGCATTGTTATTAGTGTCAAAGTTTAAATAGCGTAAAAAAAAAATAGTGTTATTGATTGTAATTTAGTGCCAGATACGTGGCAGATTTTTGTCCACGTCCTTAAATAGCGTTGCTAATTTAATTTCAAAATTCATGTACACTAATTGTGGAAAAAATCAAGATTTTAAGTACCCAATTTAGAGTTAATAATACTAATAACGTTACACTGCGTAACTGAGCCCTTGGTCCCAAGCATATCTCTAATGCTAGTAATCGTTAAAGTTTTAGAACTTAGGTAGTCAAATATTTATGAACCAATTTGCATAGGTATGTTTGCGATCTGTCCTCAAAATTATTCATTGCTTAATGAAATATTTGGAAATAGATACGCAGAACTCTTCACTTACATAATCTCCGAAAAAAATATTTACCTTCCTTCCCTCAAAGAGGAAGGGAGCACACCACTTAAAGTGTGGGGAGCCTTATGGTGAACCTTCACTCGAGAAAAAGTGAGGTTATTTAGTAGATGCAGTACACATTGTGCAGTTCTGCACCTTACTAGTATATTTTTTTAATCGAAACATGAGTAGTGGATACCTGCCAGGTATCTCCAAGAATATGGGCGAACAATATTTTGTTTTTTTCAGAATCGCCATGTCATTATTGCACATCATCCACTATGGATAGCGTCCTTGCGAGGTCACTAGCCACATGCTGGACGTGTACAATTGGCTCACATTAAAAAGTGTAAATACATCCACGGTGCACACAAAGACAGGCTATGATGTACAAATCATGAGCCTTCCGCCACGGTGGATGTAGACTAATCGAAAGTATCCCTTCACGCTATTTTTGTCATCCATTGGTCGTCAAAGTTTGCAGCGCCTTTCTACCATTTCGTTTGAAATTTTAATTTCCATATTCAAGACTCACATTTGGTAGCAAACTTTTCACGAGTCATTAAGTACTTCGTCGCTATAGATGTTACTCAACTTTCCGTTTGAAGAATCTTATAAGAGTTAAAAATTGAATACTAACCAACGTGGTTCCAACCAAATACGCCAAAACAAGTGATAGGTAGTTTACTAACTCGACTCTCCGCTTGAAGAAACTTTACGTCGCTATCCAATGCCACTTTATACTAGATGTTATTGTCGCTAGCCAAGAGTAATGGTGGGGCACCATCAGACTAAAGTAAGGTTGAATACTAAAATACATAAATTTTCATACAAAGCCATACAGTTGTTTATCTTATTTTTATAAACATGTTGTTTCTCTTTTTTTTATAAACATGTTTACTAAAAATTCGACAAGATTCTCCAAACTTTTGGGTCACATCTTCAACTGTGTGATTTTGTGTTTTCGAAGAAAAAGCTCATTCTATCCAGTGGTTGGCTTATGTCCTTAACTGTTTTGAAAGAAGACAATTTTGGTACGCTTGGAAATAAAACATATTGTTGAAAAAGAGTATTCTAATTATTGTCCCTTTTGTCTAGCTGCTCTAACGTTAGGAGGAAGGAAGAGAGAGAGAGAGAGAAACCATGACGACACCTCGGAAGCCAAAGAGACAAGATAAGAGGAAAGACAACAGTCCTTACCAAAAAAGATGGACTGAGAGTCCTTACCAGCCGTCCAAGTCATCGTCCCTATCCCCAGTTGATGTAGAAGAATTGTTACAAACATGAGCGCGAATTTGTAGTAAAGAGTTCCCACTGGAAAAAATCATTTAACAGAATGAAACTACATTTTGGACATGGAACGGATTACATATATGAACGCAGAGAAACATTGTGTGCGTCGGACACATGAATGGACGGAAATCAAGACAAACATTTGATCGGACGGCTCATATTGGAATAGACTACTCGGAATGGTCTTTTTGGCGATTTACGCCAAAAGCACCACGAATTGACACATGGCGGCATCCAACAAGACGTCATGGGAAAAGCGGACAGAACCATGGCGTCGTTTATACCAGGTGGCAGGCAAAGAGTTGTGCCGTACAATGCCGTACACAAATTATGGTGACTTTTGGCGCGTGCTGTACCTTATGTATATTTGTACTTTACAGTCCTTTGATTGAAGAGCGTTTAGTAGATTGGGGCAATGAGTAGGTTCTTAAGACTTAGACAGTTTTTAGCAACCTATCTCTGTGAGAGCATCTGTATAAAAAGAGTTGTCTTTGATTAGCAATAACTTGGTGCTCAAGTGAGCAAGTTCACTTACTGCTCAGGTGAGCAAACTCAATGATTGTTTTTGAGTCAAACTCAAGGGAGTCTTGTCTTCACATGGGTGAAGAAGTTAGGAAGTGGTAAAACTCAATGATTGTTTTTGAGTCAAACTCAAGGGAGTCTTGTCTTCACATGGGTGAAGAAGTTAGGAAGTGTTGCTTACCACAGTGATAACACTTGGGTTGAATATCTTGATCTCAAAGGGTTATCCTATAGATAGTTATCAAGCTATGCACTTTGTGGAGACAATGGAGCCCACAAAGTTTCACGTTATGGGCTTAACACCTATGGTGCCCACCTTTGATGGCTCAGGCTTTATCTACATTGAAATGATGATGGAAGGGACACTCTTTAAAAAACATCTATGGGGCATTGTGTCGGGACATATCTGATGTCAACCGTCGGGCTTTGGAGGATCTCGGTTCTCTAGTTCATCCATGGTTACAAAAGCCACAGCAAGGATCACAGACGAGGAGGTTACGAGGAGGTTGAAGACAGGGAGACAATTACTATGGAAGGCAAGCAAGTGGCAAAAGGGAAAGAAACAACGCAGGACACACTAATGACTAGAGGATTGCCACCAGCAAACAAGACGGAGGAGAATGTCAATGAAAAATAGGAATACATAGTGGCAAAACACTTCATAATCGAAGTGTGACAAATGCTATCCCACTTCCCTTCATGGAATTGCAAAAATCAGCCGACATAGATCTCTAATCAACACCTGTAATATTGGAACTCTAGAGCAGCAGATGCTAGCATATCAACAAACTACAGCCTCCACTTGTTTTTTAGGGTTTTTTAGGGTTTTTTAGGGTTTTTTCATGAATGCCATTTTTTTCATGTTTTGTTTGTTCAATTAGCTTGTGCAGGCAGTCTCCAAATAGAGAGGAAGAGAGTTAAAACCTTCATAATGAAAATTCCAACAGAATATGAAAATATTTTTTTCATGTTTTGTTTGTCGAATTAGCTTGTGCAGACAGTCCCCAAGACCTAAGATATACTAATTGGAACTGGAATGTCAGAGTATAATTGATTTTAGTTTGTGAAAATACTTTATAGCTGCGAATGTGATTAATGTTGGATTAATTCTAGTTTGTAAAAATAGTTTATAGTTGCGAATGTGAGCTATTGTGCAGGCATTAGCAGCAGAAACAAATTGGAGGAAGCCTGATAGAAAAGAAAACCTATACTAGAACTTTGGAAGAAAAAGAAAAGGAGGTGGGCAACCCAATGGGCATGAGAGGGGAGCCCCAAGAGCAATGGTATGCCATTTTTGCAAGAAGCTATGACATTATATGGCTGATTGCACACGATTAACGGGATTAATAATTAAAGTTGGACAGGTGAACAATAGCCAACGAGGAAAGAAAAATGCCCTCCTCACTCAGGTGGATAGAGATGAAAGGGATTATGAAAGAACGGACACAGATGAGGAGGAGATGGAGGAGCTACTTCTCAATGTAAAGTTCAAAAAATGAGATAACCAACAAGAGATATTGAGGAAGCATAAATGTGCTTTCGGAGGAATGAGAGAGACAACAGAGCAAGCCATCCTCCCTCACAGTTGGATTATTAACACGTGTTTCATTGCACTTGTGTAAAGACAAGAGATGGTTCACTAAAATGAGAAAGTTTCCCTTGATAGAGATAGAGTATGGGGATGGAAGGAGAGTAAACACTAGTCTGGTAGGATCAATGGTTCAGAAATGTTAGTAGATTAAAACGTTTCTACAGTAACCCTGTAAAATATGTTATATGGATTAATGGTTCAGAAAGTGTTAGTAGATTAAAACGTTTCTACAGTAACCATATATCAGTCAGTTAAGCAAAAATTTGATTTCAACCTTTGTTTTAGATAACAAGTTTTTTGTAACAGGAACAAAGAAAGGTATTCACAAATAGCGTTAATGATGAAGTATATTTCAAAGCTGAAAAGGGTAGACAAAGAAAGTTCAGAATTGTATTAAGCGATGAGAAAAAAACATTCTCTATTCTTCTGTAAGTGAGATGATGTTATGGAATAAGCGGCTTGGTCATGTTCACATGGATAGATTAAAAGAAATAAAAAATAAAAGCATATTGGAAAGGATAGAGTATGGGAATGAAGTAACTATGGATGACTAGAATGGGTGTGCACAAGGAAAGCTCCACAAAATTCCATTTTGAAATACAACAACCTTTATAGGGGAGAAGGTCTTACATGTGGTTGAAAATGATGTATGGGTACCAGCCCGGATTCCGCCAGTTAGAAGAATCCGATTTATGCTAACAATCACCATTAACTGGTTGAGATACTCAACGACATACTTTTTGAAATCAAATTCTGGAGTCAGTGTTTAGAGAATACAAAGCATGGAGTAAAAAACTACACGATACATTCATAATGAGGATAAGAAGTGAAAATGGGGGTGAGAGTACCTCAAATATATTTGAGGAATTTTTAAATAAAGAAAGACTAGAACATCAAAAAATCGTTCCATATTGTCTTAAGCAAATTTGAGTTCGAAAAACGTTAAACAGAACCCTTCAGGATAGTGCTTGAGGCATGCTCAATGACATGTAGATAGGTAGACAGTTTTGGGTAGAGGCAACGAACAATCTAAATTACATTAAAAATTGGGTCCCTATCTCAGCTTTAACAAAGGAAACGCCATATGAAAAATCGAATGGTAAGAAACCAAATGTATTTCACTTCAAAGTATTTGGAATTGAATTGTACAGTCTATATATAGATAAGTCTAATTAGAAAATGGATAAAAAAGAAAACATGGATATCCGGTTGGGTATGATTATGCCACAATGGGATATAGAGTGAACAATTTAAAGACAAAAGATGTCATTCTGGTAAAACATCTAGTTGTTATGGATGAAGAGAAGTCGGTGGATCCATTCAAATATAACAAAACCGTGAAAATCATAATCATACCCAATTTGAATGAAGAAGGAGAAACTCATCTAGAAAAGGAGAGTCATCACCAACAATAATAAGGACAAAAAGTACTTCGGAAAAGAGAACACCCCATTGACCACGAAAACTTGGGAGAAACTAAAGAAGCAAATTAATCTCGAGAAAGTGGAGAAAATAAGGTTAGACCTCCACTAAATAATGTGAGAATACCCACTATACCTGCTATAAATTTTGAAGGAGGAAGACGAAGCCGTAAATAATTGTAAGAGATACAAGTGAATAACAAACAAACAAAACTATCCCATCCAAAAATATGAAATTAGTGGACTGTCCCCTTGATACAAAAGCGATTGGATGTAAATGATTTTTCGCGTTAAAACTGAACCTAGATAATTCCATTGAAAGATTAAAAGATATAAAGCTCGGCTAGTAGCTAAGGGATACACTCAAAATGAGGGAATACATTATGAAGGGACTTTTGCACCAGTAGTAAGATTTCCCTCTAATGATTCTCCTAAGCTTAGTGGCAACGAAAGACATGGAGGTGCATGAGATGGACATTAAGACAACTTTAACCCGTGGGTAAATAGAGAAGGAAATATTTATGAAGCAACCTGCGAGATTTATAGAGAAAGGAGAGGAGAGTAAAGTGTGCAGATTGATCAAATCGTTGTATGAACTCAAACAAGGTCCACCGTAGTGGAACATCAAGTTTGACGAGTTTTTGACTTAGCTCTAGTACATCCGGATTAATTCAGATGACTCCATTTACCTATTTGAAGATGAAGAAGGGGTAATCTTTATTGGGATTTATGTAGATCATGTACAAGTTTTAAATAAATCACTAAAAAATATAAACCATCTCAAAAAGAAAATAAGGAGCACGTTTTATATAAACTACATCTTCATAATCTAAATGGAGAGAGACAAAGAAAATAAAATTATCATATTAATTAAGAAAAAAACAATAGGAAACATGCTTCATAAATTCAAAAGGACAAAGCAAATGCATTTACATTTCCAATAGAGTTGAAGAAAGTAAATTAGAGAAATGTAGAGGGGGGGGAGGGGGGTAATGATCATAGATATTTAGATGGGATCAGAAAAAAAGGAATTCATGTAGAATATTCCCTATAGGCAAACAGTAGGCAGTTCGTTTATTATATAAACTATACTGGGCCCAATATCGCAGTTAGAGTACTCAGAAGAAGTCTTAACAATCCTAAAAAGAGAGACTGGGAGGCAGCTAAGAGAGAGACGAGGTATCTTGTGGGCACTCGAAAGTTGTGGTTACATTTCAGTCAGGATGATACTCCACCTGGACCACTTTGAGTGATGCCAATTATAGTGATGTGCCTGTGAGAAAATCGAATTCTAAGAATGTTTTGTAAACTGGTTTGGTGCTTCTTATTGTTCTTACTGGAGTAGAAAATAACAAAAAGTGGTAGCTCAGTCAACAATGGAGGTTGAATGCATGACTTCTTGTGCAAGTGTGAAATAGCTAACGTGGGTAAAATCCTTGCTTAAAGTGTTGGATTTTACGAAAAGTGGAGTACGTGATGTCTTGCGTGATAATAAGGCTGCAATTAGAATTGCTGCCAATCCAAAACATAACTTTAAAGCTAAACTCATGGATATTAAATTGAGTTTTGTAAAAGAAAAAGTAGAAAACAAAATCATAAAACGCGTGTATAAACCAAATGGATAGATGATTGCCGATATGATGACAAAATCTATCCCATCGCCATAATTAATGTTATGCAAAAAACAGTGCGGGTTAGAGTTAAAAAATGGATAGAAATCAAGGGGATTGTTGAAGAAAGGTTTTATAATTTCTATCTCTTTCGTCTCGCCCATCAAACGTCAGGAGGAAAGAAGAGAGAGAGAGAAAAACCAGAGCTGACACCTTGGAAGCTAAAGAGACAAGATGAGAGGAGAGACAATAGTCCTCACCAAAAAAGGTGGACACCCAATCAATCCTCGTTCCTACAAAGTCTGTACCAGCCGCCTTAGTCGTTGTCATTACTAGGTGATGTAAGAGAATCGTTACATACATGGGGCGCAAACATGTGATAAAGAGTTCCCCCGGAGAAAGTTAACTTTACGGAATTAAATTACATTTTAGACATAGAGTGGATTACATATACGAACGCACATAGCATTGTGCGCCGCACACATGAATGGGCGAAAATTAAGACATACATTTACTCGCTCGGCTCATATTGGCGGCGACTACTCTAAATGGTGTCATTTATGCCAGGTGGCGGGCAAAGAGTGGTGCCGTACAAAGCCGTACACAAATTATAGCGGCTAGCGTATGCACCTTTTATATATTTGTACTTAATAGTCTTTTGATTGGTATTGGGCTTAGTATATTGCGGTTGTGAATAGGTTCTAACGACTTACACAATTTTTAGCACCCTCTCTCTCTCAGAGCAACTGTATAAAAGAGTTGTCTTAGAACAGCAATAACTTCTTGCTCAGGTGAAGAAATTCAATGATTCTTTTTGAGTCAGATTTAGGGGAGTCTTCTCTTTAGAGAGGCGAATAAGTTGCGAATAAGTGGCGAATAATAATAACAACTGTTGTTTGCCATGGTGGTGAATATCTTGGTCTTAGAGGGTATCCTATAGATAGTATCAAATTGTGCACTATGTGGGGACAATGCAGCCCACAGAGTTTCACATATGACCACGGTGGACGAGAGATGACAACGAAACAATTGGCAAAGGCCATGTGCTAGAGGTGGATTCAAATCCAACAAAACCAACCAAAAAATCTTTGTCGAATAATATCCTCAGACGTTCTTTTTGCTATCCATTTGCCTGCACGAAAAGGACTTTGTGTTTAACAAGTACAAACGTAATTCGAACAATGATAAACTGCCGATGTACGAATGTTAAAAATTAACGCGTATTTTTAATTTCGCCCATCTGTATAAATACTTTTAAAATCTTTGACTATTTTAAGCATCTGAACAAGAACATACGTGGTACCACTCGCAATAAAGCACATAGGTGATTTTTGCCTCGCAGGCATGACTTGATGGATAAGTGATGAATGTATTACTCTAAGTAAACTTGTCTTTACCATTATTAGCAAAGGCCTGATGGACGAGAGGTATTTTTTTCACTCAGCGCCTGATGGACGAGAGCCCTTACCTTCACTATTTTTTTGACAGCCTGACAAGTGGCCGATTTCCTCACCAAAGCTCTTCCTTGACCTTAGTTTTAAATGCATTATCACTCATTCGGTCTTTGCTTCTAACCTAACGGGGGGGGTTGTTGAAATTTGACCTACATGGTAGTAACCAAAATGAGCCAACACGTGTGATTAGTTGTTTCCTAACTCGACCTTACCGAGGATTTAAAAAAATACCACGGCCAGTAAACATTGATGTACGATTAACGAGACTGCTTAATGGATTCAAGGCCAAATTGTTGAACAAAGACATTACATAGCATACATAAAGTAAGAATTTTGGATATCCGGAAGGGAATCTTTGTGCTCTACGTTTGGATGATGAAGATGCACAAATGAATTTCAGCAAAGAAGCACGGACTTTGGAGCTATGGCATCAGCGATTTGGTCATCTGGGAGATCACAATCTCAAACGACTCATGGAAAAAAAGATGGTCAAAGGACTTGAGGACGTCAACGCTAAAGAAAACCTTAATGTGTGTGAAAGATGTGCTCAAGGTAAGGGTACGGCCCTATGTAGTTTTCACTTACCTAACTTACTTTGTATTATAGTAAAGATTATCCGTACACGCTTTTCACGTTTCCCAATGTTTAACAACCAAATTATTACTTAAGGTGTGATGATTGTATACGTCAACAACGCTACAATAGTGACAACTGTCCACAATCTGTCTTGACGCACCGTATATTTTGAAACTTTTTGGCACGTCGCATGTCTTTGCGTGACATGGTAGACGTACTGCCCCTTTTACTGTTCATCGATGAACAAGATGCCTTTGCGTTTGCCTTTGAAGTTTGGTCACCATGAATGGGCATATAATTATTGAGGCCCCTTCAAAATTAAAAGCATTTTTTCTTTGTTGGGGCCATTTTTTGGATTTTTCCCACCGTGACTTGGTTCGCGCACGTGCGGTTGCTTTCAACATTGTGCCTACCTCCATTAGTGCCGTGAAGTATAGTAGTGAAGTTTGAAAGAGAGGCAAGGTGAGCAAGGTGAGAGAGGCGCGAGCTACGGCGGTGCCTTCACAGATTTTTCACCTTTCCATGAAATGGCATTGAAATCTTTAGACCCCTGCAAAATAAATTTCCTACATGATGCAAACGGACAAAATAAAACATATGTGCATTTCTACTCATCGATTTTTTTTGAAAAATTCTGACACATGGGAATCTATTTTTTTGTTTGTGGAGCGTTGTTAATTTGTTTTAAAACACATCACTGAAGTGTTTTAAGATAAAGTTTGACAATGACGTGGGCGTAGGTCGTAAAACACAAGACGACAACTTGTGGTACATTTTAAGTTCGACGATGACGCAAATTGTACTTTTCATGTTTGCAGTTTTTTTTTACAGTTATAAGTTTAGCAGTACGGGCGCTAAGATTTTCATGAAAAGAAAGAAAAAACTAGTGTTGTGTATCGGTAAGGTTTTGCCGATAACCGATATGTGTCTTTTTTCGGGTAGCCGATAATCGATATATTGGTACGATATATTGCTGTTGGTGTTATTGCCGATAAATAACCAATATTTATCGGTTATTAACGGCGATAACACCAATATCGATAACTATTGGCGATAGATGTACGGACCGTACAGATAAATGACGGCCAGTACACTCAACTGTACGTGTGTTTCCTCGGACGCGCCGCGAACACCCTTCCCCTCGATTTCGTTTAAAAATCGTCCCATCCTCCTCTCCTCCTACAATGGTGCCTTCTTTTTCTTGATAATTCATCACAATGAATAAATATATACTTTTTACTATTTTATAAAAAACCAATATTTCCTCAAATAAGTGCCCTTGAATTGTCAAAAGATGGTGGCAGTAGGCTGCAGTAAATGGCGGCAGTCTGACAGATGTGCTCGTTTGATCTGTTCGTTTGTACGTGTGTTTTCGAAAAAGTTTAATGTAAAATTTTTTGTTCGTTTCAATACTATAGTTTTAGAACTATAAAGTATTGTTTTAAATTTATCGATGTTTATGTGCTGCGTTGTCCGTAATAGATTTTAGTTAAACAGATACAGAACAGATACATTATACGGCATACCACGCTATATAAAGTAAATAATATAATACAGTATGCTATATATTACTATTGTATGCATACTATATTTTTTTAAATTTATCGCCGATATGTAATTTGTTGGTCTCTGACCGATATATCGAGACCTTTGGCCGATATATCGGGACCTCTGACCGTTCGATAACCGATAACTATCGGTATCGGTATTATCGGGATAAATTTTTAACCGATACAAAACACTAGAAAAAGGCCTTACTTTGGCATAGAGGCCCTTTGTTTACCTTTGCTCATTATCGTGCTCTTTGCGCTCCGCGGCCGCTTTCCCTTCTTGCCTTTTCCCTTTAGTTGCGGACGATACACACATTATTGACCATTTAGACCAAGTCATGTCGGCCTGTAACTTTTTCAAGAATCGCTTGGCCGAACTCAATCTTTTTGTCCAACCCTCAAAGTGTGTTATTTGGTCCCCTCGTGCTAATTCCTCCTATTACTCCGCCTCCTAGTTTCCAAACTCCTCTTCCACCTGAGTGCATTCATGTGTTAGGTTGCCCGCTTGGTTCGGATCCTTTCGTGACCCAATCTCTTGATTTTGCTCTTTAGACAGATTTGTTCGCGTGGACGACCTTCCCAACCTTTCTAATCCATATGTGGCTTTTGGTCTTTTAACACGGTGTTTCCCCCATCGTCCCTCCTAACGTATTCGCACGACCCCTCCCGCTCCATCGTTTGGCTCCTCTCTTTCTGCCTTGGATGATCGCCTTATGGACGTCCTTCACACTTTGTTGGGTCGTGTTGGCGGTTTGAGATCACTATCGACGGCACGTGTTGCTTCCGCTGCCTATTTGGGAATTTGGTGCCGTATTGCCTCCACTCTTGTCTCTCATTTTCTGGTTGGGGACACTGAAGATGACAACATTTTGTGGCCATGTACAAATGTACGATATGCATCAGTTATGTACATAAACAAATACTTTAAAGGAATGTGACTTTCTAATGTGAGAAGGTCGAGGCAAAAGGTGGTATGTACTACTTATTTGTGTCCCACCCAATGCAATTTTGGTTACTTCTTCATTTTCTGGTGGGTCTGGTATCTTTTTCTCCATTGACGTGTTCCAGTTCCACCAGATGTTTAAAGGCATACACTAAGGGTATGTCCCCATGTGCATAAGTAAGGGTTTTTTTCTGTCGTTTTCTTGTAAAACTTAGCGTCGTACTGCCTAAGTTGCAACCGTACGAAGGAATCGCAAATTTGTAGAGTACAATTTGCGTCATCCTCGAATTTAGGATGTATGAAAATTTGTCGTCTTGTGTTTTTCGACCCACTTCCACGACAAAAAACGTCATCTTCAACCTTACGTTTAAAACACATGCGCGATGTATTTTAAACTAGGTATTTTCGATAAACAAATAGGAACATATATTCGCACGTGCCGTAATTTTCGAAAAAATTCATACGATTTCCAAGGACAAAGAAAAGTACAGAATTCGCTATGTTTTGTCCGTTTGCCTTCGAATACGACGAAAAAAAGTACACAGTTTGTTTAGTTTTGTCCGTTTTCGTCCACTACGGATTTCTTTTTTGCAGGGGTCTTCAAATTCCGATGCCATTTCACGTATAGGAGACGCAAAGGCAAAGCGCCTCGTCTTCAACCATGAAACTGCACAGGATGGAAGGCGGTACGTCTACAATGTCACAGTAAGACATGCGACGTCACAAGCAGTTCCAAAAAAAACGTGTGAAAACACAGATCGTAGATGTTGACAGCCGTCACAGGTATTGTCGACGTATACAATCGTCACAAACGCAAGTTGCGATTTCGTTCTTACGCATAGGGACACTTGAAAACCGGGTCCGGCGGATCCGCGCTAAAATACAAACTAAGTTCGCTAACTTCCAAGTACATGGGGACATACCCTAAGAGGGATAATTAGAGGAAATTTGTGTAAAATCACATGGTAGCCTGTTTTCAACACAGTTCATACAACAGAGGGTTTCTTATCACCACCGCGAACAATCACAGTATATATTGTCATGGAAAGGGAATCAATATGCTTGAAAATTGTCGCGTTTGTGAGAAATGACCTAAAAGAAGAGTAAGATTCTCAACACTCTGGAAGAAGGAAAAGAAAGAGGACTTGGTTTATGAAGTTTGGCATGGTATTATAACTTGCGAAAGTTAATTGGAAGCGAATCGTTCAAATTGTTTAGTGCAGTGTGAATTCTTTATTTACGACTAAAAAAAATAAAAACAATAAAAATAATAAATAATAAAAATAGCTGATTTTTTCAGTTTTAGTGTTCTATCAGGGCGTTCGCTTTCTAGTTGCATGCAAAAGTTTCAACTTCAAACAAAAGTGTTGTCATTATCACCATTTAAATTTTGAGGGCTGTTACTTAGGCTAAAAAATAGTATTTTTTTTCACAAAAGGACCGCACGCCAATATCACATTCTGAAAACAATGAGTCAAACTCACTGATGGCATGTCTATGTGGGACCGGAAAACAGGCCAACAATTTACAAATAAAACGAAAGAGTTCCTGGCTTTAGAAGAGTTGCACTGAGTGCACGAAGTCTGGAGGATAACTTTTGTAAAAGTTTAAGAACAGTTTACTCTGGTCTCAAAGAAATCTTGCTGGGTTTGATAGTGCTCTATTTCTGCACCACATACAATAGTTTTTAAAAGTGCTAAGAGCCTATCACTTGAATCCCTATGTACAGGATAGCTACATGGTAGTACCTCAAGTCAGTTAATGAGGCAGTTACGTTTATTTCCACATATTGTGTTAGTTCACCTTTTTCTACGTGTTAGTTTTCCTCGCAGTGATTTTCAACTCCAGTTTGTTTGTTTCCGCCGTGCGTTTTTCCGGATTCGCTTTGGCATTTACTCACTTTCATTTCCATGTACTAGAATGGTTCCCCGACAATTTCTAAATGAGTCTTGCTATTTCTATCAGTAGACTCCAATTAATTCGGATTACTTTTGAATTTGATCAGGATTTCCTTAGCACAAATAATGTATTTCAGGCACCTACGACTTTAATTCACGGCCCGAGGGAAAGAGTTCCAGTCCAGATTTCGACTCTACAGTAGACTTGGAGCAAAAATTTCTAAAAGAAAAAATAACTGTTTCCTGTAGCGCCTCTTTCCTTCAAAATGCACTCGCCAAGCTATATTCACTAGATTTTTCTGTATCGCCTTTTTGATCAGACAGACACTTCTGAATGTCCTCTATTTTCTGATCTTATTTTGAGAGGACATTTGGAGGCAGAAAAAGTTGAAAGTCGAGGTCACACCAAAGAGACCCTAAATGGAGCACATCCTATACATGAAGTACTTTTCCAGTCGTTCTTTCAAAACTTCCAGAACAATATCATAAAAAAAAATTGTAAGCGAGTGGACCTCCCTTTTCCAGAACCACGATATTTGTTGTCGAACCCGGCACTGCACTCAACAGGCAACGACTACATGCCATCGCACTCCCTACTCCCCCAATTTTCACGCCTCTTCCGTCGACTATACAATATGGACATAGCAGCTGTAGTTTCTTTTCCTTCATTTCACACTGTTCCTCGATTGTTGTTGAAGAAATTTGTGGGCTTTCAATGAGCAAAAAAACGATGTGGATTGTTATCTGACCAGTGCTTAAAGTCGGAGGAGCTGACAAGCTCTTGCAAGGCTGCCCGGGTGCAGTGAAAGGACACATGGGAGACATCCTCAGGACTTCTCAGCGGATCGCCTTCCTTCCAATGGTGCCACGAAGGAGACAAAACGTCCACCCACCACCGAAGCCCTCCTGTCTCATCTGCACCACAAATGAATTGAAAAATACCACCATTATCGGCCTGTTGCAAAATGCCACTCCCACTTGACCTTCTTAAACTTACTGCAGAACCTTGACAACTTATACCAGGAATTATATCATTCCGACGAATTTCTCTAATCTCTGTCAGCAAACATCCTACGGAGGAGCTTGCGTTCTCCATTAGTCTTGGAAAATTAATGGCAAGATAAAAGTGACAATTTTGGATGTCCCATGTTCAGTTGGCTCAGTACCCACCATGCTCTGCCATTTTTGTCGAACAATCTCCAACTTTAGCATCTCGAACTGCAGAAAAATCAGAGCTCCCCTTGACTCGCGGCCTTCTAATCCACCTGTACATTGTAAATACAACCACCGCATCACACCTGTCAACTAAAAAATGTAGTCAAACTTTCTCCCTTCAGAAATCATGCACACAGTGTTCTACATGCCTAAGAATCCCCTTCTTGTCAAAGTTTACCTTGAGAATTCCCACAAGCACTGCCCTCCAATCAACATCGCTGTAAGGACGGCCACAATATTACTGTTTGAACCCTGCATATCCCGTGGCCAAAAGTATTACTAAATGCCAAAAAAACTGTGGATGTCACCTGACTGTCAGCGTTCATGGGCTGCCAGAATCTGCCAAAACCTGAATGGCAATGCAGTAGCCATGGATTGACAAATCACACAGCAGATTTAAAGAGAACGTGAAGTCCTCTTTATCTGCTAAAAAGACAGGAAGGCAATAAAAACAAATATATGGAAAAAATTTAAATTATATATACATAGTGAACATTCAAGAATGTAAGACCGTTTTGTGGTTTGGGTGAAAGCGTTTTAAACAGGTAGGGGCCTCGACTGAGTTCTCAGAATGCACCTTTGCAATATTTTGAACCGCGATCACATAGAGGAGTGTCATATGGGCCATCTTCAGTATCTCCACCAGACTTTCTGAACGTGATTGCCAAAAGTGAACTGCCGAAAAGAGAACCTTAAATACCAGGACTGCAATTACTGCGTGAAGGACAAATGTGGCCTACAGAAACAAACAATTGAATATTGCCAGTTAAGACTTAATGATAAGTTTCCACCAAGCACTTGAATAATACCGGCAACTGGCAACCACACAACTGCAAATAGCCAAACTGTACTCTGATAAGCCAGCAGATCGTTTCAACCAAATCGATCAGGCAAACTGCAACAGAAACAAACAATTGAATATTGCCAGTTAAGACTTAATGATAAGTTTCCACCAAGCACTTGAATAATGCCGGCAACTGGCAACCACACAACTGCAAATAGCCAAACTGTACTCTGATAAGCCAGCAGGTCGTTTCAACCGAATCGATCAGGCAAACTGCAACCAAAATACAACCACAAAAGTTGGGAAACGCAAGGAAATGCCCACCTGCATTTCCATGTAGCCATCTATAAAGTCAAGTCCGAAACAGTATTTTATGCAGGCCAGACTGATGGCTGCCATCTCACCATATATAAGAGAGCCGAGACTCACCTGCAGAAAGGGGAGAAGGAAGAGAGTGGAATGGGAGTGAAAATACATTCACGTGAGTGTGACTATCGCATCTCTGAGAGGACAAAAACTCATAAGTGCTTCCATCCAGTTGAACTCTCTCTTTGACCAACAGGAGCTAATTTCCCCAGTTACTTTCTTCCGCTCCTACAAGATAAAAAGCAGACACATAGGATGATGTGCGAGAAGCTTAATAACTGAAGGAACAAACTACGCAAAAGGTACGCAGACTTACCAAATATACCAAAGTGGAAAAAAAACCTGACGCTTCCAAAGGTTCAAATTTAACTTGAAAACACTGCAAGTGCAAACTCCCCGCGGTTCAATTTTGTCAGAAGGAAGAGCCAAAACAGTTAGGTTCAAACAAAGTGAAACACAGCCAGAGTCACAAACAAAACCAGCGGCATTTAAAAAGAACCCAAAGTAAACAATCAGAAGATAAAGATAATTCGAACTATCAGACGATAAAGATAATTCGAGATCTGAAATAAACAATGCTTGAATTAATCACAGTCCATAACAACAGCGACCAAACTTCAACAGCCTATCAGGATCAGTAGCAACAAAGACAGAGAGGAATTAACATGTGGGATATACTCAGACAAATATGAAAAGATAGCATAAACTGCACATAAATGTGTAAAAACAAACATTCACTTGAAGAGTTAATATTGTGAGTAAATTATGCAGACGTAATTCACTTCTTAAGAAGCTTTGCTGCACTTACCTCAAACATGACTCTCATAAGGAGAATAAAACACCATTCCCTTCGAATTCCCTTATTACCAAGCTTTGATAGGTGGCCTTATGTTCAACACACCGACGTTGACTACCATACTGAGACTAAAACATACTGAGCCAAACACCATTCACTCATTACCAAGCTTTGAGAGGTGGCCTTACATCCAACACACCAACGCTGGCTCCAATACCGAGAGCGACGTAGAAGACCGTAAATGACGTGGCATAGCCAGACCTGCTGACAGCAGGGGCCAGGAAGAGCAGCAGCCATCCGCCTCCAAGACTTACCACATCCTTGTCGTTTAGTGCTGCAAGATGACAAGGGAACAAGGAAATGGACTCAAAGCCATACGTCAAATGTGCGAAAACATTTGGAAACACTATATGTGGCTACCACATACTATAAGGGTACCATACAGTATAATACGCGTATAGTATGAGGTAACCACATGTAACGTTACCAATAGTTTTCGGGAATTTTGAACTATGTTCAGAACTAAGTTTGGAGCATTGACACAAAGAAATAAAAACTAAGAACAAAAGAAACCAGAATACTAGCTCAGAAATTTTGAGAGACAAAATGGCCCGAAAAGGATTACAAGTAGCAAAAAACTTAACATTTGCAGACCTTAAACGAAAAAAACACCAACAACCCTTTACAAAAACCAGATAATCCTCAATATTCCGTCAAAAACCACAAACATGACGCTTGATGGATCCAATCGGACACTGAATTACCCTAAAGCGGTCTAAGCCACCAACCTGCTTCTGCCACCACAACAGCCGCCAGGAGAATCAGGAGACAAAAAAATATATTATCACTCCTGTGCGCCATGATGTTGCGTGCAAAGTGGAAGGGAGAAGAGAAAAGAGAGAATTTGTACGGCACGGTACTGGCGCCATTCCAACTTGGCGCCGTTTCAGGGTTAAAGGTCCATCGAATTGAATCGCGACAAATTCGCAAAAACTGTTAATGGAACTCGACAGGCGCAAGAGGCCATGGAAGAGTCATCGCATACTTTTGGACGTCCTTCAGGCCAGTCTAGACATCTTAGCATAGTTGTTCATAGCGATTAGTGCGAACGTTTCAATCGCAGCGAATTATACGTAACGAACGCATTGAACCTTTTGAACAAATCGTAAAAAAATCGTTAATGAATTTCATCCGTACAATTCCGTACAATTAAAAAAATACATATAGCGGAGTTTGTAAGTCTTCCGTTAAATGAGCGTTAAAATAGGGAATTGATCATGACAGTGACTGTTTTGGTTGCGCACAGTCACTTACGTCATTTTGTCAAAAAACGTACGCTTGAAGTACACATTGGTACAAATAAAGTACCGTCAAGTATAAATTTGACGGTCAATCGGTTGGACATCTTTGACTTTCATAATATTGTTTCAACCGCTTAAAATTTTGCCGCGCTTGCGGACGTCGACCGTCGTAATAAAGTTAGCAATTCACACGGCCGGCGAGCGTTTACGGTAACAAAACTGCGGCGACCACATGTAAATAAAATGGTTGCAGACAGTAACTTTTTATCGTTATGCGAGCTCCACGGTGAGAGCACTTGGCCGCAAAATTGAAATTTAATCGTCTGTGTTACATTGAACTTAGACGCAAAGTGAAACGAAACCTAATGAAACTGGAGTACTATAAGGGTGTGTCCCCATGTGCATAAGTAAGGGTTTTTTCCTGTCGTTTTGCCGTAAAACTTAGCGCCGTACTGCCTAAGTTGCAACCGTACGAAGTAATCGCAAATTTGTAGAGTACAATTTGCGTCATCCCTGAACTTAGGATGTACGAAAAGTTGTCGTCTTGTGCTTTTCGACCCACTTCGACGACAAAAAACGTCATCTTCAACCTTATCTTTAAAACAGGGTCGTAGCAGGATCGGCTGTACAAAGGTATTGCCGCTTCGTCGTACACATAAAATACTTCCGCGGACGAAAAAATCGCTTCACGCTTCGTGAACCAACATTTCCTCGCAATCTACGAGCGTGCGACTCGAACAAATGAATACCGGTCGGGGCTCGCGCCAAACCGAACCGACACAAAAGTGCAGTACCGAACGAAACAAAACAGAACTGACGCGAACCGAACAAAAATTTGACTGCACGATTTCGGCCGACGCCGATTCGCCCAATATCCTAACATTTCGCTGTCAATGTATGTTGATTCGTAAATAGCGTGCCTCGATTTCGTCGCGCGTGACGACGCTCATTTTTTTCATTTAATTTCAAATGATATTTTTACGCCGGTTCGTTTTATTATAAAAGTTTATTTCGTTTCGTGCGTTATAATATTTCCGTACGAGACTTATAAGTACTTCAGTTTCAATAGGTTTCGTTTCACTTTGCGTCTAAGTTCAATGTAACACTTAGACGATTAAATTTCAATTTTGCGGCCTAAGTGCTCTCACCGTGGAGCTCACATAACGACAAAAAGTTACTGTCTGCAACCATTTTATTTACATGTGGTCGCCGCAGTTTTGTTACCGTAAACGCTTGCCGGCCGTGTGAATTGCTAACTTTATTATGACGGTCGACGTCCGCAAGCGCGGCAAAATTTTAAGCGGTTGAAACAATATTATGAAAGTCAAAGATGTCCAACCGATTGACCGTCAAATTCATACTTAACGGTACTTTATTTGTATCAATGTGTACTTCAAACGTACTTTTTTTGACAAAATGACGTAAGTGACTGTGCGCAACCAAAACAGTCACTGTCATGATCAATTCCCTTAAAATATTGTTATTATTTGGATAAAATGACACTCCATGTAAG
Organism: Zygnema cylindricum; assembly: GCA_037447655.1. NCBI lineage: Eukaryota > Viridiplantae > Streptophyta > Zygnematophyceae > Zygnematales > Zygnemataceae > Zygnema > Zygnema cylindricum. Next base: position 112,042 of record JBBHKE010001175.1, read on the forward strand.
TATCGGAAATTCCTTCGTCAACTGGTAGCGGAGGAAGTAAATTAATCTATGATAGAACTCTGTCGCATCAAAGCTTAAACGTCAGTCAGGGCACAATTTTATTAATTTCCGTGATTTTGCGGTTTCGTTTTCAATATTTTGTGGCGGCTTCTTTCAAAAAAAATTGAAGAAGATGCCCGTACAATTTTCAAACTTACCGCCTTAAAATAGTGTGACGTATCAATGTCTCTTTTCGAAAATGTCCGTACATTTTTGATGAAGAGACGTACAAGTTCCGCGATATTTCTGTTCAGTTCATTGAACAGAAAGTAACAATAACTACGACGTATCTTTTCCTCGTATTCCGTACATTTCCGTAAAAAAATCGTACATATTACGGGAAATGTTGTACTTTTCCCGTAAATTGTCAGTTTCAGTTTACAGTATACCTTTTTTGCGATTTTCAAAATCGTCACGAATTATACGTTTCAATCGTAAAATTTGAAAAAATCGCACGATTTGAACAAGAAGATGATGTTAAGGACGTACAGAATTGAAAATACTAAAATACGCATTCTGTACGCTACGCGTCAGGAAATGTTTAATTACAATTTAGGGTACGGCCCCAGGTCGACTTGACGAGTGCTGGTCGTAGTGGAAAGCGAGACCAAATCACCATTAGCGGAAAATGAGGGGTTGTTGCTCAAAGAATAAAAGGCCGTAATGAAGGGGAATATTTGTACAATCGGAGAAAGTGTGGTCATAAGCTCCAAAAAAAAGGCATTCCGATCCATCGTATTAGATGCGTCAGAAACATCAACTTGAAGGACTAACCAATCCGGAGAGACATGCAACAAGGCCCAAACCCCTTGGACCACGACCTCACCACCCCCACGCGTTGCTACTCCAAACTGGTGAGGAGAAAAATAATCATGGAAGGCTGGCTTTAGGTGGATGCCAATGGCACGGGCTACCTGGTACAATATCTCTTCTACTGCAATAAGGCAAATCCCCCCATTGGATTTGGTGAGAGCCAGAAGGCGAGACGTTGTGAGAAGATCACAAATCCCATAGGGATATTGCCCCAGACAACCGGGGAACACAGTTGGAAAAATAGATCAAAACCCCGTGCACCCGATTCAGGGGCAAAACATTACGAAATAAAGCCAGGCGGACCCCCTTGCTTAAAGATGGGGGGAAGTGGTGAGGGCTTTGATGAAAGCATCGCGATCCAAAAGAAAACGCTCCGACGGCTCAAATGTGTGGATAGAGGGGGATAAAGGGTTAGGTGCCGGCGGATGAAGAGCGCGGAGAACCTTGACAGTTGTAGCAGACCGAGGAGCAAGATTAAATGGTTGGAGGCCCCGAACTGCTCCAGAAAGCTCATCAACACAGTCCAAATGAACAGCACGTCGATTAGAGGATGGGACATCTGAAGGCCTCGGTGCACCACCGGGGTGAAAGTAGCACTAGCAACGCGATCCTCGTGCTCAACATGAAGTGCCCTCCAATCACCTCTAATGAAACGCCGACATCGTTCATAGACTACAAATTTTAACGACAAAACTTTCCAAGTTAGTAATACTTTGGCATACTTGTTTACAACCTCTTCAATAAAAGCATAAAAATCAGTCATAAAAGTCAACATTTAGTCTACAATAACAATCTATAGTAACCACAACAAAAAATTATAAGGAAAGTGCAAGAGGAGATTATCTGTGTAAAAGAACGGAATAAAAGCAGAATGGAAGGTGAAATGGAAACATGAGATAAACAGAATAAAAAACTTGACAACTATGCTAAAGACAATTAATAATGTACTTGCAATGTTTTGGACAAAATATGCATTTTTGTTACTCGATTTGTTCTTTATCCTCTCTTGTTGTCTCTTAGATTCTGTCTTTTACTTTCTTATTTTTTCCTTCCGTTCTATTTTGATTGATTTGATTGTTACTTCACATTTGTTTTGTTATATTTTTTTTGTTTTGCAACTTTATGGCTTTTGATTCTGTTTTTAATCACTTCCACTGACTGAGCAGAACGTTAAAGATTGATTCACTACTACTAGTAAAGCAGTAATTTGTCCAAAAAAACAAATGATTCGTGGAAGACCAATAAGGAACAGCTCTGTTACAATACACAGAACATAAAAGCACACATGTAACACTGACACGTATAAACACTTGCACTGCTGCACTTCTGACAAGAAAAAAGCTACGGTGCCGTATTCATAT
>JBBHKE010001176.1:0-21636 GCA_037447655.1 Zygnema cylindricum
AAGGACCACGTTTTCACGAAAGTTTGACGTCTACGTATATGTACCTTCACGTCTATCAACCGTACCTATACCTAACAGGACTCCGGTTGACTTCTCTCTCACGTAACAACTTTGACCAACTTTGACTTTCTGGTCCTTATCTGAAAATGGACGCAGAAAACTTAACATTAACACTAATAACGATTCGCAGAAAACTTAACAAGAACACTAATAACGATTCGTGGTGTCCTGTACATCATCACCTGCTTTCAAATGTTTTAGCTCTCGATCTGGAATATAAAACTTGCAAAGGCAGGGCCCCTTGGGCCATTTTTGGGTCATAAAACCTCTCGTTTTGCACAATGACCTGATCGATGGGCCCATTGCATGACGCGTGTCATAATCAGAATTGGCCACGTGGCCATTGCAATCAAAATGAAGTTAAAACCATGCTTATTCTTTAATAAGAAGTTAAAGTACGGGAAGATTAAAGCACTTAGAAAGTCTTTTTCTACACCTAATTTTTTCTTGGAGATCGATTCCCGAATTTGAGCGTATCAGTTTCCTGTTCGCACATACATAGAAGTTTCTCGAAACCTTTACGGAGATTTTTTTTTGATTCTTTTTTATTTTCCTGTGAAATTTGGGAACAAGTGTGAAAGATGTACTTTGCGTGAAAAGCGTTGGAAATTGGTATATAATTTTCAGTTTCAGCTTGCAGTTTTGAATTAAACCGCCTCTCCAGCTGTTTCAAGGACAAATTTCAAAAAAATTATGAAAACTTGACAAGTGCGACCGACATCATTCTAAAAGTGTGACCTTCATGCTCCTAACCACATTCCCCTTGCCCTGTATTTCTTTACGCAATACTCGATGTTGTGTTCAATAGCTATAAACCAGAGTACAGTGTAGCAGTCAGAGGAAAAACCTGGAGCACAAGTTTGCGTCCCATCCGTGTTGGTGACATTCACGAAGTCGTCGTTGCATTCACATAGATTGGTTGTGCCGGACACAATGCATATTCCGCTGCCGCATGGATTCATGAGACCGGGACCATTAGCCACTTTGAGCTTATTCTTTGCAAAATTGTTAAGCCTACAAGGATCGCCTGCATAAATGTGAAAAAGAACACGTAAACACAAACACCCACAATCTCATTATTTTTAGTTGGAGGAAATTCTGATGACAATTGTGGTTAGAAATCTCAAAGGATTAAACAACCTTTCGATGACACCACAATTTTGTTTCTTTAACGTACCATTTCTTACAGAATGAGAGCTTTAGGCTTCATGGCTATGGAAATGGGAGAAAAAGGGTTTAGTCATTGCTGGCAAGAAATCAAAACTTGTTACAACAAGAAACCGCTTCTTTTCAACCTCTATGGCTGGATGTTTCTCAAAAGTTGGTGTTGATGATATTACAAAAACAAAAGTAGAAAAAAAAATCAATCTTTTTAGCCAAGCAAAGAGTTAAAACATATTATATTGTGGAAGGAATGGTAATGACCACGACAGTAGTCTCTTACTTGGAGTATTCACAATTGGTAAAAGTGCTGGCAAGGTGTTTATTCCGCAAATTCCGGGTCCTCCATCAATTTTTAATCTCATGTATCCTTTGTCGCCCCAATTTGGCCCCCAAGAGTTTCGGATGAGCCAATAGGGCGGAGTATAGGTCAAATCATAGCCGACAACAACAACCGCGTGATCCACTCCATTGGAAAAACAGTCTTCATCATCGAACACCCCCTGTGGATGCAGTGACATAGACCAGATTAATACACTTAAGAAAACCACTTTCGCGACAAAAATGACTCTATTGATTTAAAAAATTAGTATTGAAAGGACAATATCCCCAACGGACCGGAAAAATATCATAAAAGCACACAATTCCGCGAATCACTTTTACGAGAACATACCAAACTCGCTTAAAGAGGCGGCCTTATTGCCTTAAGATGGCTTAACACAACTACTAGAAGTTTTGAACCAATTTTGGTTCAATAAGCCAATTAGTCCATTTCACAAATTTGATAACTCCTCCAATCTCCATGGATAAGTTCCAGCTACCTTCCTGGTTAACCTAGAAGAGGATAAATAATATAAGCTCAACATTCTCGCGCCACCTATATTGGCCTAGAAGTTAGGTAGGACCAAAAAATTGAAAACGGTTGCTCATAGCACTAAAGCCGTAGGATTGATGAGCCGAAATAGGACATCCTCCTCATTGGTAAATGGAAAAGAGAGGCTGCTCTTAACCACCGATACTGGAGAATAGACTCAAAAGTTTTGAGAAAACCTTTTTAATTTAGAGAGGGGAGAGCTGCTTTTAACCACCATAACTGGAATATTGACTCAAACGTTTTGGGAAAAAAACTCAAAACCTTTTTAAATTAGAGAGAGAGGGAGAGGGAGAGGGAGAGGGAGAGGGAGAGGGAGAGGGAGAGATAGAGGGAGTGGGCGAGGGCAAGCGAGAAGGAGAGGAGAAAGAGAGGGATAGGCAGAGGGAGAGGGAGAGGGAGAGGGATAGGGAGAGGGGGAGGGAGAGGGGGAGGGAGAAGGGGAGGGAGAGGGGGAGGGAGAGGGGGAGGGAAAGGGCGAGGGAGAGGGCGAGGAGGCTGAAAGAGAGAGCGGGGGCGAGAGAGGCCAAGAGCGAGAGAGAGGGCGAGAGAGAGGGAGAGGGATAAAGAGAGGGAGAGAGAGAGGGAGAGAGAGAGGGAGAGGGAGAGGGAGGGAGAGAGAGAGGGAGAGGGAGAGGGAGAGGAGAGGGAGAGGGAGAGGGAGAGGAGAGGGAGAGGGAGAGGGAGAGGAGAGGGAGAGGGAGAGGGAGAGGGTGAGGGAGAGGGAGAGGGAGAGGGTGAGGGAGAGGGAGAGGGAGAGGGAGAGCGAGAGGGAGAGGGAGAGGGTGCACCTCTCTTTGGAAACAGGCAAATGCCCTACTATTGGTAAAGAAAAAAGAAAAGGAAAGGAAAACCAGACGCAACCCCAGGCCCCTAACCTTTTTCCTTTTCCTTTTCTCTATTAGTGTTTTCTTTTAAATCGTCATGTTCTTAGCCTATTTACTACACCTCCCTAATATGGTATGCTAACTTCGGTTTGATCTGTTTACTCGGAAAAAGGTAAAGGATGACTATAAGCTCTCAACAACCTTATTTGGATCATGAGAGTGTAGAAGTTTGACGTTTTACTTAGTCCTTATTTAAAAAAATCCAGAACACCACATCCGATATGATGGTTTATTGGTTTACCCTCTGGACATAACTCACCATTTTCGGATCATAATTCTGAAAAGTGGTTCCACTTGCTTCTAAGCTCACGATTGCCGGTTGTTGCTGGAGGGCCAAAAGCAGTCCTAGCCACCCATTCAGCTGGATCCTCTCAAAAGACGATATGGTCCATGTGATTTTTGTCTGCACATTCCAAGTAATAGCTTGTTTATCGGACAGAACCCTGAAAAATCCTAAAAAACCCTAAAAAACCCCAAAAAACCATAAAAAACTCTAAAAGACCCTTAAAAACCCTAAAATACCCTAAGAACGTCACAGGGATGCGCCGACGGGATGCGAAGACGAGATGCGCCGCTTAATTAGTCGGGAAAAGAAGGCACTACTATGGGCTACAACAAATAGTGAGGACATAGCGCACATTTTGATAAACATGCTACACGACTTAACACTCACCGTGAATCGTTATTAGCCTTATGTACGCTATATCGGCACCCCAAAATTTTGACATTGATACCTTAAATATAATAAATTACACTATTTAGTTATGTGGACCATTATATGCCACGTCTCCTGGCACTAAATTAGGATGAATGATGCTAATTTTTTCTTTACACTAATAATTTCTATACGCTAATAACGATTCAAGGTGTAGAGTTCGAAAGTAAATGAACCGAAATTTTTGATTCAGTAAGAAAATCGGTCTGTTTTTGCCTTTTTCTCCCATAGAAACGTTCGGTTCATTGCGCAAATCGGTCGATTTTACGCCTTTGCACATCTCCCTCCGTCCTTACGGGAAAAATAGAATTTCTTGTGACATGACAGAAGGTACATTAATGTACATGTGACAAAAAGTTGATTTTTCCCGCAAAAAAACCGACGTAGTTAGGGCCTTTCAAAGTGAGCAGTAACAACCCTTCGGAAAATTTTGAATTTTGGCAAACATAAAATAGGCAACAATAGTAACCCAACTCGAAAATTAAAACAGTGATTTGTTCATTATTAAGGAAAGGTGTAAAAAATTGAAAAATTTAAATAGTACAAAACAAAAGCTGTTCTGGCGCATTTGTTACTTTTAATTGTTTTTAAGCGTGACGTGGCAAAACAGTGCGCCACTTAAAAACATGGCAAAACCGTGCGCCACGTGGTGGCCAAAGACGGGAATAAGTTATTACATACTCTTGTGGATGTTTGAGTAGTACGTGAACTACACCGTGAATCGCTATTAGTGTTAATGTTTTTTTAGTCACTTAAAACATCTTTTCTCTGTGCACACGTGTCCTGTTTATGATTGGAAATCGCCAATCGGAAGGTGAGAACCTTGCCTTTCAATCGGAACCGTCGGATTGAAATCTGACAATTAACACTAATAGCGATTCACGGTGGAACATTCTTTACCTTTCGGGTGAAGACGCTAGGATTCGCCGGCGTCATTACTAAAAGGAAAGTAAAGGACCAAGATCTTGGCCGCCCAATAAACTAACATTGGCAGGCCACGGTATCTTTGTGCCACTGTTACGCTAATTACAAACAATAAACAACAAAATCTGTTTTTTGCTTTTGCGACACTGTAAAGCTGATTACATAGTGGCACGTGGAATCATATTTTGTATTTTTCTTGTTCCTAAATTAAAATTCAAACGCGCACTCGGTCTGTTTTGAACCAACCGAATTCATCAGCTTTTCGATCGGATCGGTCCATTTCCAACTTTAATTTTGATCAAAACAAGTTCCTCATAACATATTTGTTTGTTTGTTCATTTCTATTTTCCTGGTTTTAACTTGAATGCATGTAGGTAAGAAACTTACTTGCCCTCCCGAGCAAATGCCAGGAGTATAGTCAGAGACCAACATGAGAGGATTCTTGGAGGCATAGTCAAGGGCTTCTGTTGGCCAACTACCGACAAAGCAATCACGTGCCAAACCTGAGCAGTTCAATATTTGCTGCTCTGCAATAATCGGAACATCTGAACTTCCCGCATTTGTAATGTAAACGGCACTTTCGATAGCCGAAGTAGATGCAAAGACCCAACAAGTGCCTGGAAGAGAGCCATAAACGTTGTTCATAATTTTAGAATCAAAATTGAGTTAAGGTAACATAGTGCAACATCTTCCTACTTTCTAACAAATTTGAATATGTAAAAAATCAGATGCTAATCTTATATACAATGAAAGGTGCCATACATGTAGCTCAAGTTCTTAATGGCCTCTATGTTAATTTATGGAAACAAAAAAGAAAACCTTAGCAACAAAAGAGATGGTTTATGTGACCGGAATTATTCTAGTAACTGAAACAATAGAATGGTCCATTTTCGCCTGTCAGTCTCCAAGATGATTTTGGGCGATTTTTCTAAAATTTCATATGTTTGTCGCCTTTGCATATGTATTTTCATGGCGAAGCACTTCGATTATTTTTCATCAAGGTCAGGACTTGGTCATGACCTGTATACTAGTAAAGGTTATAACCGGCTTTACTCCAATCATGGTTTCATTGATCTCTTTCCTAAGTACAAGTCCCATGCTGGAAGTGTCTTTGACATACTGCAGTTTTGCTGGTCCTTAATGGAGGCCACAGCTCGTCGCTTTACCCAATTCCAGTTGGTTGAAACCATCCAAGATGCTTTGTTGTCGTCATCAGGTAACAAATATCCTAAGCTCACATAGCGGAAAAATCTGTTCATATTTTTAGGCTTTGCTCCTTCAAGACTTGTAAGGCCTAGACCACGTCCTTCTGCAAGTTCAAAGTGGAAATTGGGTTAAAACTTTAATATCTTTGAGTCTAGTGGACCGGTATGCAGTCACATTCTTATCGATGATAAAATCAACCGTACAGAGGGCATTTGCAATATCTGAGTGGTTAATTGTTCATCCGGATTTTTCAACCTTGATGCTTTTGTATTGCATGTCTTTATCTGCTTCCAACCGTGTAGTTGATGGAATCTGAAATTCATAAAATCGTGCACAACCAGCTCTTATGCCAATATGTCCAAAAACTCACAGGGAAGAGACATATGAGAATACACACTACTTACCAAAGGTACAAGTTGCATTACTCTCACTTGCGGCGTACCCTTTGTCACAAGTACACGGGACATCCAAACCCGTACAGTAGCCATGACCTCCACAAACCCCTCTGGGCTGTGTTGTATTGCAAAACCTCTCGCAATCCGATACACTTCTCCTGTCAAGTATCGAGCCTCCACAAATTGCCGGGTTGTCAAGAATAAAACAGTTGTTTTCTACATTACCACAAGTTGGATTGCTATTCACACTGATGCTTGCCGAGGAGAAGAAATTGTTGCTAATGTCAACTTTGAAGTCCACCAAAGTTTGGAGTTCAATAGTGAAATCCCCAGTGAGAAGGTTGTTCCGCAAACTCCTACAAGCAATAACCAGAGTAGGTATAGCACGGGCCGTTATTTTTCTCCTCGCATGTAATATTTGCCACACAAAATTTCTGTCTAACACATTGAATATAAAATCTAGAGAATTATGCACACACACAAACTCGATTGTCGCACTGTAACACTAGATAGCTCGGGTATGTCACCCATGATGGGGCATATTTAACCCTCCACACCATTTTATAGACTATGCATCATCATCAACATCAGTCAATGTTTAAATGAAGATATAAAAAATAACAAGCTTTTGATTGTGGAAAAAATGAATAATGAAAATTGCAAAAAATACTGTTTTCTAGAATGCTAGGATTTTATTGGGGAGTCGACGATAGCCAGACTTTCAACCCTTTTCTGATTTTTTTTCGCTTTTTTTTGTAAACAATGGGACAGAAAAATAGTTAATTTGAATTTATAGTTCTCAAGTTGTAGGTATCAAAAGACACTCAAAGGTTTTGACAACGATGGCCATTACAACCTTTATGCTTGATATCTTACAGTTTTTCAGGCTAAACAAATGCTTGCGTTACTATTGACATCACGCCATTATAAAATCACTCAATGACAAAAGTAAGAGACGTAACTTACAATTCTTCAAGTTTTTTAAGACCGGAAAAACTTGCTGGCATTGTTCCCATCCACTTGTTAAAGGACAAACGTCTGCATGAAAATTGGGAAGGTTAAGTAGCCGAAATTGGGTCCTTTTGTGGTACAAAATAAGATCACTAGCTACAGCTTGAATGTCTCCTTACTTTTGTAATAAAGCCATAAAACTGGGTAGAATTTGGACCAACTTACATTATTCGCAACTTGCTTAGGCTGCCTATATTTGCAGGTAAAGTACCACTGAAATTGTTCTGATCCAGATACCTGGAAAATTCATTTGAAGGAGTTGGCTCAGCTCTAAGTTTGAACGCCCTCATCTCTGAGCCAGCATGCAACCGACCTTTAGCGACAAACTCTGAATCTTAATCTCCATATGGAATGCAATCCATCAACGTTTCTAAAAATCATATGTTAGCGATACTTAGGCACACATATGCAACGTTAACTCAAACAGAAGTCGGAGGGTGTGTATTTGTAAGACTTACAACATCTGGAGTCTTGGCAAACTCATAAGACCAGAGGGAATTGGACCTATGAGATTGTTTCTCGAGAGGCGTCTGCACAACAACAATCACGTCAATAAAGTAGAGTGCGATTGATCATCTCTGCCTGAAATTGGGGGCATCAGAATTTTACACAGTAGAGATTTTGATTTTTTTCTAGCATATGTTTGCTTTTTACTTTGAAGTTTTGACCCAAAAGGAAGGTGAACTTACTGAGAAAGTCCCTTGTTTACACTGTGTTGGACCTTTGTATACAATGTCTTGGAACGGGTAAACAAATCTTGGCTTTAACAATGTAAGCGCCATATTTATCGTCTTCAACTTTAATGTAAAGATACAAAACCCATTAAGTAGGCTTACAACAGACGTAAGGTTTACAAAAAATGTCGTTTGCTCCTATTGTATGTTCTTTCTCTTTGACTCTGCACCTCTGCACTAATTTGCATTTTGCAACATATCACCCTTTCAGTTTATGCGGCCGCAATTGTTACATTTTCATTCGTAATGGTTGAAATGGGTTAAATGGGTAGAAAGATGTTGAATCACACAAAGGAGAAGTATTGACAAGAGTTTTACAAAACGAGGCTTAAATGAGATGCGCCAAAGTTCTGAAATTTGGTAGGCTCTACTTATGCTTTCATCGCAGTTTTAAAACCCCCCAAAATGTTTCACACTAAATACATTTTCATTAAAAAAATGCGTTTAAAAAAATAAAAACTGAAGATTGGTGTCAGCCATACAGAAAATTGTATAACTTTACGTCGAGCACAAAAAAATCAAAATGATAACACTGAATTTGTCCCGAGAAATTGGAGTGTGGGAAACAGAAATGTTATGCTCACAATATTTTAAGCTTTCGTAAATTTCCCAGAGATGTTGGAAGAGGTCCACCCAAGTTATTAAAAGCTAAATCCCTGAAAGACAAAAGTGGTCATAATCATGTTACGCTCATGTAATCAAATTCTTTTTTGAGCAACCTTCATTGAGGCAAAAAAGATTTAGGCACTTCATTACCATCATGCATGTTTATCTTCTGTTAATGCAGAAAAAGGAAATCTGAATTCTAGTTTCTAGCACGCATGTATATTTCTCTAATTAAACCTAAACAAGTGCCCATCTTTTCACGTACAACTCTACAAGGGTATCCAAGAGGCCTATGACTTCCGATATGTTCCCTCCATGGACAGCTCCCGGGATCGTCCTGCATCACAAAAGAGGAGCCTTTGAGAATCATTTATTTTTTGTGCGACTAGTGCAAATTTTGAGAGCCACTAATCAGGCAAGAATAAAAAGATCCTGAGGGCTGGAGCTGAAAATTATGGATGATTCAACATATGTTCATGTAACATTGATAAAGTTTCGAATGCTACCCTGTGGTTAAATACCGTCCAATCACTCCTTTCTCTCAAAATAAGCCAGGGAATGTACTTATTCCCTGAAATGTATCTTAGTGCCAGGTGGGGCTCATCTGATGAACCTTCACTCACCTCTAGAAAGCATTTCACTGGTGCTAGTAAGGAAAACCGTTATGCTTTCTACCTGATTAGTTGTCTACTAGAGGATTAGGATTGAAGGCGGGGTTTAGGACATTGTCTGTATTGGTAATCCCAAGGGAGGGGTTGCCATCGGCTGCCTGGGCTTAAAACAAAAGGTGCAAGAAACAAGCAAAGCAAATTCACTTGACTGTTAATTCCTGGAAAGTAAAAGTCGGTGCAAGAAAAAGCTTATATATCTTTCCATCCATTCAGTCCTCTCTCGGATGGATGCCTTAGTAGACTTGCCCATATTTTAGGGAAGAGTTTAAGATAAAAAAAATGATGTACACGCAAGGCAAAATTTTGTAGATACATCTTGGGAAAAAACAAAGGATGTAGTGACTGACTAAGTTATAATAGAGGGAGCCATATCATTGTTGTTATTGGGAAGAGCTATAATGGAGAGGAAATGAGGCATTAGTAATATTGAAATATTTTGGTAGATAACTCGCCATACTAATAATTATCAAACTAGTTAGAATATTACAGCTGTTTGATATGATTGAAAAACTGATGTTTTTTAATTACGTAAGTTATTATATATCGTGTAGGATGCACATTAAAAAAAGCCAAAGGACTTACACTCTGGTTACGGTCTTGTTCTCACAAACCACGTTAAACCACTTGCATACGTCAGCCGTGCTTTTCCATGATGAAAGTACAGATGCTGGATCGATCAACCCAGCTTTGAATGCTAGCAAGATGCTTGCTGGTCCCACATCATCAATGGAGAATTCATTATAAACCTCAATCATTACTTATGGAATTTTTTCTAGATCTGGTAAGGTATGTACACATAATCTTGACATAATGGTCACCAAGATGCCAACCAACACTTGTCATGATTTCTACGATCATTGCAAAATGCCAACAACTATTTTATTCTTACAAATTTTAAGATTTTGGCTTTTTTGTTTGGAAGATGTAAATTCGCCTTGGAGGAGGAACAATAGAGGAAAGAAATCATTAGTGTTTGGTGATGATAAAATTCGTAGAGCCCTCACAATCTTACCAATTCCAAATGCTCATTTTACTGCCACTATTTCATAAACCATACCTGTTGTGCGATAAAATGTTTGTGCATCACACATTTGGCCACTTTCCAACTAGAGAAATTTTGTTCGTTGTCTAAGCCATAAGAACTAGACACCTATATTTGCACGTGGAGTATTGCTAATGTGTACACCACAAAATATAGTAGTAGGCTAGTAATCAATCCTAGGTAAATAGATTGCTAACTTTTCTTTTCCAAATCTTCACCTCTTTGAAGGTATGCGGTTTGTCTGTCATTATACTACCACATTTTGCTTACTGTTACACCGTTCATTCTAACAATACTCCATTTCTCAAGTTTTAAGTTTTTATTGCACCGTGTGTGCGATTTGATTAAAAAGTGGGATAATTAGTCAAACTGTCATCCGTTTAATTTATAATTAATTATCATAGAAGTATATGCACAATAAGTTCAGATTCCTTTCACACCTTTTTGGCAAGAGATATTTATTTTAGAACACGGCAACATTGAGGAAATCGATGCAAAAACGACTCTAATTGATAAGGCCCCTAGATGGCAGACAATAGTTCATGTTCTCTTTTAGTTTGTGAAATCATTTTATTCCAGCAAAATGAGGAAATCAACACAATGTGTAGTTGCTTTTCTTGAACCTTGACCTTTCAAGCAAACATAAATTAAGGAGCAAGTTTCTTTTTTTGTTTTACCTGCTGTCGATAAAGTAACGTCAATGCCTTTTTTTTTGGGAGTGTGTATTAATGGCAGAGAAATTATTAGGCATTTGTCATTCTAAAATGTTTCTGTTGCTATGGAGTATTACCAGGTGACATTGGGGGAGGAGGACGCGGGGGTGGTGGAGGAGGAGAGGGAGGACGAGGGGGGAGTAGGTGGTGGAGGAGAGGGAGGAGAGGGAATGGTGGTAGGGAGGAGGAAGGTGGTGGATGGTGGAGGAGAAGAAAAACAGGAAAAAGAAATGTCATAATATGGCGAAAAATGATTTTAATCGAATTGCAGTTCCCAATATAGATTATGGAGCTACCAAACAATTATAGAGGATCGTACATTATTTTATTAATAGCACATTATGAAAGGACGGCAGACGGTGTAGGATGGTTGAGGTCGAGAGCGAGGTACACAAAATAAAAAAAAAGGCTGAGAAGGTTGGAGTAAATAGTTGAATGGGAGGGGGACAAGGAGTTGTTAATGGCAGAGTTAAAAAAGGATTTGAGGAAGAGGAAAGGGTGAAGTATTAGGGGATAGAAACAAGGCTGCAAAAAAAACGAGATAAATTTAAATAAGGTAAAAACGTGCGGGCATCATCTTATGTATTTGTTGAGATTTACTCCCTTCTTTGTCAACTAAAAGAAAACTGAATGTTAACATCATTATCAAAGTTGTATACCCTGGTTTCTCTACAACCTTAACATCCTAAATTATTCAAAGAATCATTTAAAATAAAGTATTCAAGCTAGAAATACTATATGCTTGAATTTGTAGATTTTTTCACATAACTTAGATTTAATTACTCAACTTCAAATTCTATGCAGAGTTATTAATCTTCTAAGAAACATCTAATTGTAGTTCAAATGTAATGAATAAGAAAAAATCTGAGTTTTCTTAATATTTCATCACCTTTTACGCATTCTTGCCAATAATTAAATCAAGACTAATAAAAATAAAGAAAATTAGATAAAGATTGATATTGGAAGAATTTGCCCAGCAAAGGGTTAAAAGTGCTATAAACTTGTTGCAGCAGTTGGGCGATTGACTACTAACTTTAAAAAAACAGTGGTCTTCATCAAAAATCTCAGATGTTAGACATTCAAGCCAAAAATTTGAGCTCTTTCCTAGTTTCTTGATTTTTTTCCAAGTCTATTCGAATGCAATGGAAATGACAACTTCAAATTTCAAACGTTCATTACCACATTAGTCGTTGAATAGTTTCTTGGCCTAATATTTGCAATAACGGTGAGGCAAAATCCATTTAGCAAAAACATTGCAAATATCAATTCGCCAAATTTATATGAAAGTTGAAATGAATAACTGTATTTTCTCGTCGTGACATTATCCAAAAGTTGGGTTAGCAAGTGAAAATTTGCTTCGTAGAAAAACATTCCTGATTGTGAGTGGAGAATATTTGATATCCAATCCAAATGCCTTTAGATGTTTACAAATATAATGGCGGCCATATTCAGCGTTCTGGCCATTTTTTTTTCTTTTTTAGGCTAATATATATATATTTTTTGACAATATCGAAAAACAGAAGAAATTTTCCATTAAGAAATCGGACATAAGGGAACCTAAAATGTTTTTAAAAACCCGATTTCTTTCTTGTCCACAGAAGCGGAATTGTCCACAAAGAAGCGGATGTAAAAAAAACTAAAAAAATTTTTGTGCACCCACGCATGTTAAACCATTATGGTGAATGCTATAAACATAAAATTATATCATTTGTCCTTATGAGTATATTTTGCAGTGTTTCACTCAACAGAAAAAAATCGGCTCACAAAAATCTTTTGCATTTTTTATTATTAAATAATTCAATGACAAAAAATTATAGTCATGCATAAAGACAGTACCGCGAATATCTTATAACATACGTTTGCAAACGAACTTGTTCGCTTGATTGTTGTATCCACTATTGCATGCACATGTACGTCCGTTCGTGCCATTGGAGCAAAAACCGTCTCCCCCACAAGGCCCTCCTACTTGGGTTGCATTACAAAACGCTTCGCAATCGCTATTATCTCGTTGATTGTTCAATCCACATCCATATGGAAGGCTTGAGCGAAAGCAATTGGCACCCAACTCTGTACAGTTTGGGTGTCCATTGCCTAAAAAAATTGGCCCGGTGAAGTAGTTATTTGAAATATCACTGTAAATATGGACCACATTTGTAGAAGAAAAACAGCTTGGTAAGGCATGAAAATCCATGACAACACGCCTAAAAAACAAAAACGTTCATGAAGGCATGAACCTTGATTCATAAACAATAACATAAAAAAGACGTGTGTAATAAAACTTTCATATCTGAAACAAGAATTTGAATCTACGCTCTACTTTACAATAACGTGTTTATTAAACAAAAATTTGAGCTTAACATGCATATCTACTACACATGAAAAGCTCATTTCCTACGAGGACTGATCTGTGAAAGGTGAAGCCACAGTAGCAAATAGAGTAGAAAGAATGGGAACAGACAGAATGCTCTGTTTTGATTAATGATTTCAAAACTGATACAAAACATAAGAAAAAGACAAGCTAAATAGAGAAAATATCTTGAGAGTACCCTCTCAAGGACTGAAACGTACTTTCCTATTTTGAAGGGGCACTTGACCTTTCGGTCAAGAGCCAGGGTCAAGATTTATAACCAGATCTTGACCAGAATCTAATTACGTGAAAGTACATTGATTGCAAAACAGAGAAAGACCGAAATACTGAAATCCTAGATACTAGGACAGACTGCACAGACTGCAGAATTCTGAATAGCGAAATTCTAGATGACAGAATTCAGAATTTCGCTATTGAATAGAAACATTAACTTCTATCAAAGACTACTCTTCAAACACCCCCCCTCTTTGTTAGAAGGTAAGACCGGCAGACGCTCGGTGCAATTCGAACTGAGGTCGATGGAGAGACTTGGTAAGGAAGTCCGCCATCTGGAGAGAAGTCTGGCAGTATTGAAAGGTGAGAATTCCAGTCGCGATAGTTTCCCGTGTAAAGTGAAACTGGATGTCAATGTGCTTGGTTCGTCGGTGATGAACCGGGTTACTCATTAGAGCGAGGGCGCCTTGTGAGTCACAAAATATCTGAGTTGGGGAATTCTGGGGGAATTGAAGATTTGCAAGGAGAGATCGAAGCCAGATCGCTTCCTTGGCAGCATGTGTCGCTGCCATGTATTCAGCCTCAGTTGAGGAGAGGGCAACAGTAGGTTGCTTTTTGGAGGCCCAGGAGACGAGAGCTCCTCCGAGTGAGAAGCATACACCAGAGGTGGAGCGGCGGGTGTCGAGATCTCCCCCCCAGTCCGCATCGCAAAAGCCAATGAGTGTAGGAGAGTTGCCACCGGAGAAGGTAAGGCGTAGGGTTTTGGTGCCTTGCAGATAGCGGAGGACTCGCTTAGCCGCAAGGAGGTGCTCAGGGGTTGGGTTAGAAACAAATTGACTAAGCTGCCCGACTGCAACAGCAATGTCTGGCCTAGTGCCAGTCATGGCATACATGAGGCTGCCGACCATGGATCTATATAGGTCATGGATGTCTCCGTGGACAGGCCCACCAGAGTTGGAAGCAAGTTTTGTGTTTGCATCTAAAGGAGTGGAGACAGGAGTGCAGTTTGACATAGAAAACCTTTCTAGGACCTCAGAGATATATTTTTCTTGAGAGAGGTAAAGGGTTTTGGTAAGACGATCACGGGTTACTAAAATCCCAAGGCAAAATTCCAATTCCCCCAAATCTGTCATTGCAAAGTAAGAGTTAAGCATGCTTGTGACATGCAGAATTGCAGACAGAGAGGGACTAGAGAGAACAAGATCATCGACGTAAATGATGATGATTAAAAGGGACTCGTCTTTACCTTTGAAGAATATACCAAAATCGGCTGCAAGCTTACAAAAGCCTTCACGTATGAGAATGGCTTCAAGATGTTCACTCCAAACGCGAGGGGCTTGCTTCAAGCCGTAAAGAGATTTGAGGAGGCGACAGACGAGATGCTCATTTCCCGGGGAGATGTAACCTTCGGGTTGGCGGACAAATATTTATTCCTTGAGGGCGCCATAGAGGAACGCCGTTTGCACATCCATCTGATGGACGTGCCAGTCTTGAGAGACGGCGAGAGAGAGAAGGATGCGGATGGAGGCGAATTTGGCCACAGGTGCATAAGTTTTCGTAAAGTCGAGCCCTTCTTTTTGAAGAAATCCCTTTGCAACAAATCTGGCTTTGAACCGATCGAGGGTTCTGTCAGATTTTGTTTTGACTCTAAACACCCATTTAGAGCCGATGACTTTTCGATCTTTGGGGAGGGGTGTAAGCTCCCAAGTTTTATTTTTTTGGAGAGACAAGAATTCCGCATCTGTAGCCGCTTTCCACTCTGCGGCATTCGGGCCTGCCATGGCCACAGCAAAGGTTGGAGGGACATCAAAAGTGGCAATATTGGCGACACCATGAGTGACGCGCCTAGCTTCAATTCTGGCACTTTTCCGGAGGCCAGCGGGCTGAACGGGCAAAAGTGTTTCTGGAAGGACACGGGGAATAACGTAAGAAGGCTCATTTGGGCGGATGGGAGAGAGGGAGTAAGGATCAGAGAGTGTCTTTTGAAGAGGTAGGGAGTTTGATGAAGGGGAAGGAGTAGATGAGGTTCGGGTAAGGGAAGGGGAGGAAATAGCGAGAGGAGAGGCAAGAACAGAGGGATTAGAGAGATATGTGGAGGATATTACTGAAACTGGGGCTGTTGGAGGAGGCGAGGTGCAAACGGAAGTGGAAAAGGAAGGAGGAGAGGGATAAAGGAGTTTGTGTAACAAGGGAGTTTCATCGAATGCGACATCGCGGCTGAGTGTAACTTGGCGTTCCTGGATTAGCCAAATTCGGTATGCCTTTGATTCATTCGAATATCCGACCATGTAGCCGAGTTTTGCACGGCTGCTCCATTTTCCAGCGGGCGTAAGATCCTTGATCCACGCAACACTACCGAATATTCGTAAGTGGCTGACGCTCGGTTTTGTTCCTGTCCAAGCCTCGTGAGGTGTGAGATTAGGGAGACTGGAAGTCGGACATAGATTTCGGAGATAGTTTGCCGTAGTAACGGATTCTCCCCAGAATATTGTTGGGAGACCGGCAAAATGGAGCATGGAGCATGCTATGTTGATGACGGTACGGTTGTACCGCTCGGCGACACTATTCTGTTGAGGTGTGTATGTCACTGTGGTCTGGTGTGTGATTCCATGAGCAGAGAGAAACGAGGCGAATTCTGTGGAACAGAATTCACCGCCGTTATCTGTACGGAGAACTTTGATGCGAGAATTGTGGAAAGTTTCTACTTTTGCTTTAAATTGTTGAAACGTAGCAAAAGTATCTGATTTTCGACGAATTAGGTAGATGCGACAGTAGCGTGTTGCGTCGTCAATAAATGTGACAAAGTATTGAGAGCCGTTGTGACTGTGAACTGACATTGGTCCACATAGATCAGAGTGGATCAAATCAAGTGGTCCGTTAGATTTGGACGTACTTGAGGGAAAGGAAGGTCGGGAGAACTTTCTTTCGACGCAACCGGAACAAAATGGAAGTTTTTGATTGGTCAAGGGTTCCAGTCCAGTTACAAGACCCTTGGTCAAGTCATGGAGACTAGATCCGGACAGGTGACCATATCGGAGGTGCCACTTGGAGAAGGTGGCTTGTGAGGAAGCGACAACCATGTTGGCGAATCCAATGGGCGAGAAGGACGAGAGGATATTGTCGCCTCTTTTTACTCCGAATCCGACCGTTGATTTTGTTGGGGATAAAAAGTCAACTCGGTCGGAGGAAAAGACGGTTGTTGCTCCTTGTTTCAAGGCCGCACCGACAGATAAGAGATTTTTTCGTAGTTCCGGGACAAAAAGGACGCTGGAGAGGGTAATATTGGCTTGACGGTTGGTGGAAGGTGTGACTGTACGACCGATATGAGTGGCCGTGAGGGTACTGTTGTTGCCAAGTACGATTGACATTGGAGGACTGAGTGGAGTCATAAATGAGAACCAATCGGCGCGAGATGATAAGTGGTGAGATGCGCCCGAATCAACGATCCAAGCGGAGTCAGGGACCTGAGATGATTGTTGTACTGCAGAGGACAATGCGAATCCATAATCGGATTGTGTCATTGATGGCGGCGGACTGACATTGTCTACCGGTGGTTGGAGTACGGGCGGTTGGGTAGAAGTCGACAATGGATAAGTAGGAACGTATATTGGGATTCGCGAGCTGGAGTGATCCGCCAGATGAGGTGGGCCGTACGGATAGTGGGATTCGACAAAAGGGTTGGTCTGGGAGTACGCCAAATTTCCAACGGCAAAAGTACTTTCAGCTGATGAAGCTTGACCGTGGTATGATCCACGCCCTCAAGGTTGTCCTCGTCCACCAGTACGGCCGGGTCCACCTTGTCGTTCATTTTTGCGTTTAAGCGCCGGACACACATCTATGATGTGATCTGACGCTCGACAATAGCGACAGGTGGGAGAAGGAGATTTTGGCGGCCTGGGATTGGGTGAAAAGGTCGCCAGAGCCACTCCTGATTTTGTTTGAAAAGATTGTTTCATTTCCTCGTGAACCAGTCGCGCAGTTAGGGTCAGAATGGTCAGAGCGACTGGCGAGTTGTCAAGGGAGGAAATGAGGGAGGAATAGTAATCCGGTAAACCTCCCAGGATGGCCGAAATAAGATCATCATCGGAGATTGGCGCTTTGATGCTCTTAAGTTGACCGGCCAGCGACTTGAGATGTTGGACGTAGGTTTGAATAGAATCAGTAGGCAGCTTGCGATAAGTATTCAGCTGCCTTTTGAGAAAGAGCTTGTTGGACTAGGATTGATTCTCATATGCAGAGGTCAATAGTGACCATGCATTGTGAGCAGAAACTGCGTCGCGGACAATGTCGATCTGTGATGACTCTAGAGTGAGGACAAGCCGAGAGTGGGCCTCCTCGTTTCTAGCGAGCCAAATTGTTTTGGCAGCAGCGTCAGTTGGTTCAAGTTCGCTGCCACTAATGATCGACCAAAGTTTCTCACGACGAAATAGATGTTCTATCTGGTATTTCCAACCGTAAAAGTCTGTCCCATTAAATTTGGCAACGGTATTGGCGTTGCCGGGCCCATAACCTGTGAAAGGTGAAGCCATAGTAGCAAATAGAGTAGAAAGAATGGGAACAGACAGAATGCTCTGTTTTGATTAATGATTTGAAAACTGATACAAAACATAAGAAAAAGACAAGCTAAATAGAGAAAATATCTTGAGAGTACCCTCTCAAGGACTGAAACGTACTTTCCTATTTTGAAGGGGCACTTGACCTTTCGGTCAAGAGCCAGGGTCAAGATTTATAACCAGATCTTGACCAGAATCTAATTACGTGAAAGTACATTGATTGCAAAACAGAGAAAGACCGAAATACTGAAATCCTAGATACTAGGACAGACTGCACAGACTGCAGAATTCTGAATAGCGAAATTCTAGATGACAGAATTCAGAATTTCGCTATTGAACAGAAACATTAACTTCTATCAAAGACTACTCTTCTAACATGATCAAGATACAATATCATTTTAGTCAACAAGTTTGTGGCCGATGTTCTTGACATTTTGTTGACATTCTTCAAACACGCCTTTTATCTGAAATTTCCAACTCTTGCAATGGACCTCTACAAATGCTAACACTTGATTATTTAAAATATTAATCTCATGGTTAAAAATGAAAGATTGAAGGGAGAAAAGATATGTTTACAGATGTTGGTATATTGTATATGATGTCAAGGTGTTATGTATAAGAGAATCATAATCGCTATATATACAAAGTGCGTATTATTTTTTGCTGCAAAACTTCAACGTTTTGATCACGCTATTGATGCATATTAAATAATCAAAAAAAGTAAACACTTTTTTTTTGTAAAACCATTTAAAAAAAAAGGAACTTGATAAAAATGGAAGGAAAACAAGGACAATGACATCTACAATGGTTTTATTTCACAAGGCTTTTGTTCACAATCTCCTCCCTCCCCCTCACACGCCATCCCCTCTTCCTCCATCACTAACCACAACTAAATGATGTGCAACACATCCTATCTATGTCTTACAAGGATTGGAGGGATGTTAGTTGACCGACGGACGATGGAATGCTTCCACTCAATTGGTTGCTGTGTAGTGCCCTGTGACACCAAAGATTCCCACCCCACGCCCCAAGTGTTTCCTAATCAGTATGAGGTACAAGGTTATCACCAAAAACAAATTATGTTTTTGTTTATTATATCTACAAGGTTTTTATCCAATAGAGGAACAATAATTGACAAACATGATTTTGAATGGATTTCAGTTCATAACTAATGAACTTGGTTCCACCCCGTTTTACAAATTGAAATGTGTAACACAAGATCACATTGCATGTTTTGTCTAAACAAACCAAATTAAGCCATAATTTTTTTAACAAAAACAAACTTAAAACTATATACACTAAAAAGTGCAAATTTATGCATGATCAATTAATTGTCACTATAATTATAATTATTGATTATTAATTTAATTTTTATCGTGCATTTTGTTTTTTTTAATATCTTTATTAGTATTGTTATTAAATAATTTTTAATATCCATAATACGTTATAATTCTTTATTTTTTAGTATTGATTTTTATTGTTATTATTATTTATAATTGTACTACTTATTATTGTTATTATTTCTTACTTACTATTACTTATAATATATACCATTGAATTTTCATTTTTCTTGTTTATTCTTATCTCTTAACATCGTTATTTATCATAATTGTTGTTTTTTTTTGTTATAATAATTATTTGTTGAAAGTATTGTTACTGTTATTATATATATTATTATTGTTATTTGATTACATTATTACTCATTTTTTTTTATTTTACAAAATAGCTGTTGTTATTACACTATTTAAAAGAGTATTTTGCTATTACTCCTATTGTTATGATTATTTATTAATATTTATATTTAATTATCATTGTTATTTCTAGTGTTTTTATAATAATTCTTATCAATGATTACGTTATTAGTTATAAACATTGTTTGTTAATATTTGGTATTATTATTTTATGCAATAAATGTAATAAGTTATCATTATTTACTAAACACGATTTATTGGTAAGAGTTATTCCTATTTATTGGTAAGAGTTACCACTGTTTTTTTCTGTTTTTACTGAAGGGTATCAATTAGTATTTATAGCTATTTATAAAATAATTTAATATCTAATGTTTTTTATTATTTGATTATTTATTGATTAATACTTATTATTAACTATAATTTTCATCGTTTTATCATTATTTATTACTATTTGATATTTATTGTTTTTGATAATTTACTACTACATATTTACTGTTTTTTATTATAACCAATAATTTACTGAAATTTGCTCAAACTTACTATCAATTACAATTTACTTTTGATACGATAAAATGCTTCTCACAACAAGCATCCATTTAAAGCACACTTTTGATGCGCAACATAGAATGTGCCTTACAAGCGTTGGACAAAGGTCAATTGACCGATGGAAGATGGAATGCTTCCACTCAATTGGTTGTTATATAACAATCTGTGACATTGACCATTCACACCCACAACCACCCACCCCCCAAAGTGCCTTGTAGTCAGTAAGTGGTACAAGGTCTTACATTAAAAAAATGTCGAGTGCAAATTCTTACCAAAACCCTCTAGAGTTTTTATCCACTATCACGAATCCCTCGCCTCCCCCGAATCCCTCTTCTCTCTCCATCACACTACTCCGTGATTAACAGAAAAAGAAGTATATAACATTTACGATTGTTTAACTCTACATGAGCAAGGTAAAACTTCTTTTAAAATAATATAAATATTAAATTATAATATTAATATAACGGAAAAGAAATCAAGAGATAATTTTTTTTCCCTTTCAATTCATCAAAGCCTCTATGATTATTCATTATTGTCACTAGATTTCATTATTTCATTATGAATAATTATAATGATTTTGCTTCTTCTCTCCAAAAACACACTATAACTCTCCCCTAGCCCCCCTAAATAGCTATTTTTCTTCCTCCCCCTCCCCCCCAAAGCCTCCCTCTCTCTCCCTCTCTAGTATGATGACCCCCAATGGCCTTTAAAATACCCGTAAAAACAACCTCAATAACCCTCTCTCCACCATTTTCCGCTCCCTCACAATTACTATCATCATATTACTACTAATAATTATTGATTATTTCTGTTAATTATTAATTATCATTCTTATAGGTTATTAATTGTTAAATTATGCTTAACATTATTAATATAAATATTGCTTTGATTATTATTATTGTTATCGTTATCATTATTGTTATTATTACTATACATCACGATAATTGGTGCTAAACTGATCTCTCTCTCCTCTCTTTCTATCTCTCTCCTTCCCTTCTCCAAGCTATCTAACGCGTTTTCCACTCGTCCCACCCACAATCTCTAACTTCCAATCTCCCTATGTCATCATTTCCCTCATTCCCTCTCTCTTACTCACGCGCTCTCGCTCTCTCACTGTCTATCATGACATTCCCCCCACTCTCTCTCTTCATGTCACTTTAACTCTCTCATGCGCACTCTCCCTCTCTCCCTCTCTCTCCCTCTCCCTCTCTTTCTCCCCTCCTCCCACTCCCACTCTCCCACTTCCCCACTCTCTCTTTCTCTCTCAAT
>JBBHKE010001177.1:0-35140 GCA_037447655.1 Zygnema cylindricum
ATCTGCGCCGTCATTTAGTAGATCGTACGGCTGTAAAAGGACGTAAAGCGAGAAAGGACAAAAAAAATTGCCTGGCCGGGATTGCCCGAACGTCAGTTGTGATTTTCTGTCCGATCTGGATAAGCGTGTCAAGGATTGCATCTGAACCGTAGAATACGGATATTCAGGAGTGTTCGATCGAGGACTTTTCTTTTTTTTTTGCCCCGCGGTTTTTTTTCCTTTTTTACATTTTTTTTGGATTTTCTTGAGAAGCGTGTTGACTTTTAGGCCATACGATGACTCCTTGATTTTCCTATGACGTGGAGCTCTGAGATATTTTGGTCCACTGGGACTCGTGAGTACGGACTGTCTAGCAAAGGGATTCATGTCCTGTCGATTGTGCAGCCGATTATTGGCGGGAACGATATTGTCGATTAGTGGTCGGTTGCTTGCCCCGATACGTACTACACCGCGAATCGTTATTAGCGTTGAGAAATTATTAGTGTAAAGAAAAAATTAGCGTCATTCATTCTAATTTAGTGCCAAGAGACGTGGCAAATTTTGGTCCACATCCTTAAATAGTGTAGTTTATTCTATTTAAGGTATTAATGTCAAAATTTTGGGGCGCCGATAAAGAGTTCATAACGCTAATAACGATTCGCGGTGTAGTGCTTGCAAATGCTAAAAAAAATCTCGCGGTGAAAAAAGTAAAGGTTCGAGTGCACGATGGAAAGAAAGCTTCACCACTGACCTAAGCATTTGTGATGTACTAAGGGTGAACCTCCATCAGGCGAAAAATGAGGTTTATTACTGGAAAAAGTGTATTTTCGTACAGGTCCAGCTCATTTTCGTACTTGGCCGTACTATTTTTTTTTTTTAAACGTTTACTGGAGATTCGTTAAGATTCTCCAAGATTTTTGTCGAAAACTTCCACCGTCCGATTCTGAATTTTCGACGCAAATGGCCCCCTCTATCCAGTTTGTGGCGAGTCTCCTCAACTGTCCTCGCGAGGAGACTTGCCGTGTACTGGACGTGTCTATTGGTCCACTTGGAAACAAAAAGGTATATTCCTCGGCGGACGAGAGATGGCGACCTCACACTTAGCAAATGCCACCTGCCTTCGTACAGGGCGGATTCGAAAACGACGAATAAATCTTTGTTGCAGGATATCTCTTTGACGACTATTTCCCTTCGTGGAAAGGACTTTGCATACAAAACATATTGGCAAACGATAAAAGTACAAATTTTCATTTTGAAAAGGATTTCGAAACGGTTTGGTACAACGAAATGACAAGATCGTACAATGCGCGTCTAGATATTAAAATCCGCGTTCGTCCGTACATGCGTCGTTCAGATTTTGTGCTTTTCGAATCTTATACTATTCGAGCGGCTGAACAGGATTCGGCGTTGTTCCAATCGCAATCCAGAACATCAGCAATTGGTGCCTTGCTAACAAAACCTCATAGAGAAGTGATACGAATATTACTGCCAGTAAACGTGTCCGTACCATTACTGGGAACGCCTGATGGAGGTTCACCCTAAGGGTGGACTTCTAAGCCGAGGCAGTCATCCTCTAACTTCTCTCTCCAACTCCCACACTTGTCGCAGTCACTGAGAAGTTGGAGAGGAAGCTAGAGCCATAGCTACCTAGGCTATCCAAAGGTTTACGGAAAATAAATTAGTTGATTTACCGATAGGTAGTTTTATTTGCTAAATGGATATATGTCAAAAGCAGGATTTGATCTTGGTACCTGCCGTCCGTTAGGCAACCATTAGCGGGTAGACTTATCCGTTAAGTCTAGGACTAGTGATACATACAATAGGGTTTGTTATTTATTTAAATATTACCACGTAGGATAATTCATTTAACTGCACTTGTTTACGGGATACATAGATCTAGGTATGTAAAAGTACAGATTACGGTATATGTAAGAAAAAAGTACCGCGCATTTGTTTCTTTGACAAAACAAATATCCCGTAAGTATTTATCATGGCTGCGGTTGAAATCTGCAATCAATCGGACGGCCGGGAAGAAAGCTGAGATCGCGGAAGAGAATCTCGGCGGTTTGTGGTCATCGCCACATCAGATGACACGTGGCAAAATTAAGTTGGATCGCGACATCTCCGGGGATTACGGGACTGAATTCGGATATGACATGTGTCGACTTTTAGGCCATGTCGTACATTATCCGTACATAAAGTACACCTGCAACTGTACTTTTGTGTACGGAAGTGTAATATGATTGGTTACGTACACCAGTAGATAGATTTTGTGAGAGAGATAGGACTTAGTAAAATTGGTAGATAGGACCCTCTCTCCCAGAGAGCTTCTGTACAAAAGGTCAACTTTGACCCTCTATAACTTACTGCTCAGTGGAGAAAATTCAGACATTGTTTTTGCTATCAACTCAAGGGAGTCTTGTGTTCACAATGGTGAAGTGGTCAAAGTTTTTATCTGCCAGAGTGGCAGTTATTCTTGCTGAAATATAAAAGGGTCAGGGATATCCTAGAGGCTTCTTGAAAGCTGTTAATTTTGAGGACCTATGGAGGTCTCAAAGTTGCAAGTTATAGGCCTACCCTCTAGGGTACCCATATTTAACGGAAATGGCTTCATATATTGGGAAAGTATGATGACAGGAGCTCTATGCGAGAAAAGGTTTTGGGGGTTAGTAAGAGGACGAGTGGGGCGTCCATCAAGTCTTGGAATTCCTCCAGTTTTTGGAGGAAGCAGATTCACAAGGAAAGCAGATCAATCTTCAACAGTGGAGACAAAGGAACGAGAGGTGGTGGACAAAGGAACGGAGAAGTAGACGACCACACCAATAGCAACTCGTTCAGCATTCATGTCACCTTTTCCGAAGAACAAAGAGAATGACACTGATACCTAGGACTTCAACAATATGGCGGCAAAACACTTCATCTTCCGCCATCTTACTGAAGGGCTTGCATGCCCTCATTTGCAGGTAGAAAGGGCATCCGATCTTTAGATGGCTCTCACAGAGATGTACCGAAGTGGTACAATTCAGCAACAACAGTTGGTAAATCAGAAAGTTAAAGAGTAGGTTTACAAAGAGGGGAAGATGTTGGACTTTTGCAATGAGCTTGCTGAAACTCTGAGACCTTCATAAGTCCTCAGGGTAAGCAACTCACACGAAGCCTCTCGGATAAACCTGACCCTTTTGTGTTTTAGCAAGAATAACTGATTCCCTGACAATTAAAAACTCTGAGCACCTTCACCTTTGTGAAGGCAAGACTCCCCTGAGTCAATAGCAAAAATAATCTCTGAATTTGCTCCCTTGAGCAGTAAGTTTTGGAGGGTCAAAGTTGACCTTTTGTACAGAAGCTTTCTTGGAGAGAGGGTCCTATCTAGAATTTTTTCCAAGTCCTATCTCTCTCACAAACTCTATCTACTGTTGTACGGCACGAATCATATTACACTGCCGTTTATAAAAGTAGAGTTGCCTATGTACTTTATGTACGAAATTTGTACTACAAAGCCTAAATGTCGTCACATGTCATATCCGGATTCGGTTCGTAATTCCCGGAGATGCCGCGATCCAACGTAATCGTGCCACGTGTCATCCGATGTGGCAATGACCACAAACCGTCGAGAATCTCTTCCGCGATCTCGGCTTTCTTTTCGGCGGTCTTATTGAATGCAAATTTCAATCGTAGCCGTCATAAATGCATGTTCGGTATTTGTTTCGTAAAAGAAACAAAATGCGCGCTATTTGTTTCTTTTCCATACGGAAATCTGTACGTTTACATAACGAGATTTATGTAACTATAAACATCCGCCATTAAATGAATTTTCCTACGTGGTAACATATAAATACATATCAAACCCAATAGAATGTATCCAAACATCTAGACTTAAAGGCTAAGGCTACCGCCTACCGGAGCTTCGACGGTCGGCAAGTACCAAGATCAAATCGTGTCATTGACATACACCTTTTAGTACATAAGCCTTCCTATATATTAACTAATCTATTTCGCGTGAACCTTTGATAGCCTAGGTAGCCATGGCTCTAGCTTCCTCTCCAACTTCTCAGTGACTGCAACAAGTGTAGTAGTTTGAGAGAGAAGTTAGAGGCAAACTTACTCGGCTTCTTTCTGTATTCCCATTTAGACCTATAAAATAATAAAATAACCATCGATTTCTACACTCTGTTTATTTTCTTGTCAATCTTTAATTTCAGACCACACTTCTCCCTGCAAAAAATTAGCTTAGGGGAAGGCACAGGTTTGGTCATCATATGTGCTACCATCTCACTATCTGGTCGGTACTCTAAACTGATTATTTTGTTTTCTACTTTCTCTCTAACAAAGCTGAGTCTAATGTCCATGTGTTTAGCTTTAAAATGATGTTTAGGATTGGCAGAAATAGCGATTGCTGCCTGATTATCACAAAATATTTTCTGCACACCACTCTTAAGGTGACCAAGCTCACCAAGCAAAGACTTGACCCACATCAATTCTTTTACAGCAGAGCAAGAGGCCATATACTCAGCCTCCATGGTGGACTGAGCAATAACCTTTTGTTGTTTGCTACTCCAACAGCAAGCCCCATCACCCACATATAAACCATATCCAGAAGTACATCTCCTCATCGGAGCATCACCAAAACTGGCATCACTCCAAGTAGTGATGTAAGAATTCTCCCCACCCAAATGCAACCATAGATCTCTAGTTCCTATCAAATATCTAAGGACTCTCTTAGTTGCCTCCCAATCCCTCTAAGTGGGAGCATTTAGACTTCTACTCAGCACTCCTACAGCTGCAGCTAAATTCGGCCGGGTACAATTAATAAAATAGATTAGACTTCCCACTACTTGCCTGTAAGGAATAGTCTCTATGAACTTCTGTTCTTTAGGAAATAATTCCTCGTCTAGGATTATGACTCTTTCTTCCTCACTCCCTTAACTTCTCTTCTTTAACTCCAATGGAGTTGTACAACTATTAGCTTTATCCATCTGAAATTTTTTCAGCAAGTTCTCTATTGCTTCCTTTTGAGTCAATCTTATAATCTTTCTTTTTAGATCACTTTCTACTTAAATTCCCAAAATATATTTTGCTTGCCCTAAATCCTTCATTTCAAATCTCCCCTTAAGATCGGTATTCAATTTATAAAATTTTTCCATTGAATTACTTAAAATAAGTAAATCATCAACATAAATTGCAATTAATATAATACCTTCGTCATCTTCAAAAACATAAAATGAGTGATCTGAGCTGATCCAGATATATCCCAGACCGGTAAGAAACTCATCAAGTTTCTTATTCCACTGTCGAGGCGCCTGTTTAAAACCGTAAAGGGATTTAATCATCCAGCATACCTTATTCTCCTCTCCTTCCTCCATAAATCCTTCGGGTTGTAGCATGAAGATCTCCTCTTCCACTTCTCCATGCAAAAAGGTTGTCTTGATGTCCATCTGGTGCACCTCCATGTCTTCCGTTGCTGTTAGGCTGAGAAGTATGCGGACGGAGGGAAATTTGATGACTACCCTCCTTTTGTGTAAATCCTTTTGCCACTAATCTAGCCTTGTAGTGCTTAGTTGTGTTATCTGGTTTCAGTTTTAATTTGAAAACCCACTTAAAACCGATTGGTTTTGCAATTAGGTGGACAATCCACCAGCTTCCAAGTATCGGCTGCCATAATTGAGGCCATCTCCTCATTGATGGCTGTCTTCCACTGATTTCTTTTTGGACAAGTCATCGCCTCTCCATAAGTTTGAGCTTCATCTTGATGAGATAGTTTAGTTACCTTGTTATTAACCTTTTTTTCTTGCAGTCTTTTGCTACTTCTCCTTCCCCCCTCAAAATTTGAGGCCGGAATAGATGGTTCTCGTGGATTCTTTCAAACAATCTCAGCTTCTCCCATATCCTTTGATTCCAAATCAATTTCAATCACGTCTTCCGCTTCAGGTAGATTTGTCAATGGAGTTTCTGCAGCCGAGTCATATTCGGTCTGATATGTACCTGCAAGAATGTCATCTTCTCTAAAACTTGGATAGTTAGGAAGCTCAAAGTTATCGGAATTTTCTGACTAAATCTGATTTTTACTGACTTTGTATACTTGAAGAGATCCACGGACTTTCCTTTGTCCATAACTACTAGATGCTTTACTTAGATTTTATCTTCCCTTTTTAGATCATAAACTCTATATCCTTTAACATCCTCATCATATCCTAATAAGTATCCCGGTTTTCCTTTAAGATCTAGCTTCCAATTAGACCGATTTGTATCTAGACTGAATACTTGACTGCCGAAAACCTTTAAGTGAGATATGTTTGGCTTTCGGCCTGTTCATCTCTCATAAGGTGTTTGATCTTTTATAGCCGAAGTAAGAAGTCTATTTTTGAGGTAATTAGCAAAGTTCATTGCTTCGGCCCAAAACCTTTTTCATATCTTCTTGTCCGACAACATACTTCTAGCAGTTATGACTAAGTGTCCTATTTAATCTTTCAGCTACCCCATTTTGTTATGGGTTTTCTGGAAGCGTCATTTAGTGTTGCACTCCATCTTCCCTCAAAAAATCCTCAAACTGGTTAGAAGTATACTCTCCACCATTGCCACTCCTTACTCTCTTGATTGGAGTTTCATGGAGTTTTTCGCTCTATGATTTATATTGTCTAAAACAATCCTGAGCCTTTGACTTGTTTTTCAAAAAATACACCCTGGAATACCAAGACCAATCATCATTAATAGTCATCATAAATCTCTTCCCCCTCGGTGAGAGCACTTTAGCCTGTCCCCAAATTTATGTGTGTACTAAATCTAGAATTTTTTCTCCCTTTTAAGTGGTTATTTTGGGAAAGGGTAATCTGTGTGCTTTGTAGAAATTAATGGTCCATTTTAAGTATTTTCTAGGTCTAAAAAGAAATATAGAAAGAAGCCGAGGCAGTCTACCTCTAACTTCTCTCTCCAACTCTCAAACTTGTCGCAGTCACTGAGGAATTCGAGAGGCTACCTAAGCTTTCCAGAGGTTTACGGGAAATTTATATTAGTTAGGGGTTTATTTACTAAAAGGTATGTGCCGGCCACAGGATTTGATCCTGGTACCTACCGGCCGGCAGAGAGCAGGTAGCCGTTAGCCTTAGCTGTTAAGTCTAGAACTAGTGTTACGTACTATATGGTTTGATATTTACTTAAACATTAATAGGTAGGATAATTCATTTAACTGTAATTGTTTACGGGATAAATAGATCCGATAATGTATAAGTACGGATTACGGTACGGACACCAAATCAATACCGCGCATTTATTTCTTTAGTGAAACTAATACCGCGCATGTATTTATTACGGCTACGATTAAATTCGAATTTAATCGGACGGCCGAAATTAGCGTCGAGATCGCCGAAAAAGATTTTGGCGGTTTGTGGCCATCGCCCCATCGGATGACACGTGGCGAAATTACATTGGATCGTGGTATCTCCGGAGATTATGGCACCGAATCCGGATATGACATCTGTCGACATTTACGCCATGTCGTACAATGTCCGTACATAAAGTACACCGGCAGCTGTACTTTTGCGTACAGAACACTAATCTGATTGGCCCCGTAAATCAATAGATAGAGTCTGTGAGAGAGATAGTACTTAGAAAAAAGAGGAGATAGGACCCTCTCTCCCAGAGAGCTTCTGTACAAAAGGTCAACTTTGACCCTCCATAACTTACTGATCAGGGGAGCAAATTCAAAGATTCTTTTTGCTATCGACTCAGGGGAGTCTTGCCTACACAGAGGTGCAGGTGGTCACAGTTTTTGTCTGCCAGGGTGGGAGTTGTTTATGCTGAAACACAAATAGGTTAGAGTTATCCTAGAGGCTTCTTGGAAGCTGTCCACTCTGAAGCCTTATGGAGGTCTCAAAGTTTCAGGTTATGGGCCCACCCTCTAGGTTACCAATCTTTAATGGAACTGGCTTCATATACTGGGAAAGTATGATGATAGGAGCTCTATGCGAAAAAAGGTTTTGGGGGATAGTGAGTGGACGGTTGGGGCGTCCATCAAGTGTTGGAATCCCTCCAGGGTTTAGAGGAAGTAGATTCACCAAGAAAGAGGATCCACCTTCAACGGAGGAAACAAAGGAAGGAGAAGTGGTGGACAAAGGAAAGGAGAAGGAGGCGACCACACCAATAGCAGCTGGTTCGGCATTCATGCCACCTATTCCGAGGAACGAGGAGAATGATAATGAAACCTAGGACTTCAACAATATGGCGGCAAAGCACTTCATCCTACGCCATCTCACTCAAGGACTTGCATGTCCTCATTTGCAGGTAGAAAGGGCATCCAATCTTTGGATGTCTCTCATAGAGATGTACCGAAGTGGTATGATTCAGCAACAGTAATTGGTTGATCAGAAAGTTAAAAAGTATGTATAGAAAGGGGGGATGATGTTGGATTTTTGGAATGAGCTTGCTACACTCTCCATGGAGCTAGAGAGTGCGGGGAAAGATTTTAGTGAAAATGAAAAGGTTAACTGTTTACCGATGAAGTTACCCGATGAGTTCGAGAACATAGTCAATCGTGTGCAGGACTTGCCGGACTCAAGGTGGATATGGAACTCAGTGGTAGGGATGATTCTCGTTCGGGAGAATACGATTAATCTCTGAAGAGGAGGAAAGAGTGGCCAAGCCTTGGCAACAGCGACGGATTGGAGGAACAAGGATTCCTGGAAACCGGTCAGAAACTATGGGGGGAGGGAGCAAAAAAATCAGACCGACGAGTTTGGACCAAGGGCTCCCAAAGGTTTATGTTATTTTTGTAAGAAACCTGGGAACTATATGGCAGAGTGCACTAAGCTAACCGAGCTTCGGTTAAAGGAGGGGCAGAGCGGTGATACCCCGAGAGGAAAGAAAAAGGCCCTTGTGACACAGGTACATCAGGCGGAATCCGAGGACGAGGACAATGAGCTCCTTTTAGATGAGGAGTTGGAGGCGAAAAACGAGGTCAAAATTCCACGAAGGCAGAAATGTGCTTACAGAGGATTGAAAGGTGAAACAGGCTGGAGTGTAGATTCATGTGCCTCCATGCACATGTGTAAGGATAGGCACCTGTTCACTAAGATAAGAAATATTCCCACCGTAGAGATAGAGTACGGGGATGGGAGGATAGTCACCACTACTCTTGTAGGATCGGTAGATTTGAAAGTGTTACTAGAAGGAAAGACATCCATAATAACATTCTCCGATGTATTGTTTATTCCGGAGCTGAACAAAAACCTCATCCTACATCCATATTAAATGATAAGGATTTTTTTACTAGCACTAGGGAAGGAGTCTTTGTTGCAAGTTTTGATGAGGATGTTTATTTCATTGCTGAGAAAGGTAGCCATGGGATGTTTAGGCTGGTTTTAAGTAATGAAAAGAAGAAACTTTATTATGTTGGTGTTCATGATATCATGATGTGGCATAAGAGGCTTGGGCATGTGAATCTAGACAAGTTAAGAGAGATGAAAAAGATGGGTGTGGTGGAAGGGATTAAGTTCAATGAGAATGATAATATAAGTGATTGTAGTGGATGTGCTAAAGGTAAAGCACACATATTACCCTTTCCTAAAACAGCCACCCATAAGGGAGAAAAAATTATAGATCTAGTACACACAGATATTTGGGGACCGGCTAAAGTACCCTCACCGGGGGGGAAGAGATTTATGATGACTATCATTGATGATTGGTCTCGGTAATCCCGAGTGTATTTTTTGAAAAACAAGTCCGAAGCTCAAAATTGTTTTAGACAATATAAAGCATGGAGCGAAAAACTCCATGAAACTTGAATCAATAGAATACGGAGTGACAATGGTGGAGAGTATACTTCAAACCAGTTTGAGGATTTTCTGAGGGAAGATGGGGTCCAACACCAAAAGACAGTTCCAGAAAACCCGGAACAGAATGGGGTAGCTGAAAGGTTAAAAAGAACACTAAGTGATAGTGCAAGAGGTATGTTGTCAGATAAGAAGATAGGAAAAAGGTTTTGGGCAAAAGCAATGAACAGTGCTAATTACCTCAAAAACAGAGTTTTTACTTCAGCTATAAAAGATCAAACATCTTATGAGAGATGGACAGGTCGGAAACCAGACATATCTCACTTAAAGGTTTTCGGCAGTCAAGTATTCAGTCTAGATACTGATCGGTCCAATTGGAAGCTAGATCTTAAAGGAAAACCGGGATACTTATTAGGATATGAAGAGGATGTTAAAGGATATAGAGTTTATGATCTAAAAAGGGAAGATAAAATCTAAGTAAAGCATCTAGTAGTTATGGACAAAGGAAAGTGCGTGGATCTCTTCAAGTATACAAAGTCAGTAAAAATCAGATTTAGTCAGAAAATTCCGATAACTTTGAGCTTCCTAACTATCCAAGTTTTAGAGAAGATGACATTCTTGCAGGTACATATCAGACCGAATATGACTCGGCTGCAGAAACTCCAGTGACAAATCTACCTGAAGCGGAAGACGTGATTGAAATTGATTCGGAATCAAGGGATAGGGGAGAAACCGAGATTGTTTGAAAGAATCCACGAGAACCATCTATTACGGCCTCAGATTTTGAGGGGGGAAGGAGAAGTAGCAAAAGACTGCAAGAAAAAAAGGTTAATAACAAGGTAACTAAACTATCTCATCAAGATGAACCTCAAACTTATGGAGAGGCGATGACTTGTCCAGAAAGAAATCGGTGGAAGACAGCCATCAATGAGGAGATGGCCTAAATTATGGCAACCGATACTTGGGAGCTGGTGGATTGTCCACCTAACCGAACACCAATCGGTTGTAAGTGGGTTTTCAAATTAAAACTGAACCCAAATAACACAATCGAGCGCTACAAGGCCCGACTAGTGGCAAAGGGATTTACACAAAAGGAGGGAATTGACTACGAAGAAACCTTTGCCCGGTGGTCAGATTTCCCTCCGTCCGCATACTTCTCAGCCTACCAGCAGCGGAAGACATGGAGGTGCACCAGATGGACATTTAAACGACCTTTTTGCATCGAGAATTGGAAGAGGAGATCTTTATGCGACAACCCAAAGGATTTGTGGAGGAAGGAGAGGAGAGTAAGGTATGCCGGCTGATTAAATCTCTTTATGGTTTGAAACATGCGCCTAAACAGTGGAATAAGAAGCTTGATGAGTTTCTTACCGGTCTGGGATATATCCGGATCAACTCAGATCAATCAATCTATGTTTTCGAAGATGAGGAAGGTTTTATATTTATTGCAATTTATTTTGATGATTTGCTTGTTTTATGTAAATCAATGGAAAAAATTAATAAACTGAAAACCGATCTTAAGGGGAGATTTGAAATGAAGGATATGGGGGAAAAAAATATATTTTGGGAATTGAAGTAGAGAGACACCGAAAAAGAAAAATTATAAGATTGACTCAAAAGGAAGCAATAGGGAACATGCATGAAAAATTTCAAATGGATAAAGCTAATAGTTGTACAACTCCAATGGAGTTGAAGAAGGGAAGTAAGGGGAGTGAGGAAGAAGGAGTCATATACTTAGACGACTAATTATCTCCTGAAGAACAAAAGTTCATGCAGACTATTCCTTACAGGCAAGTAGTGGGAAGTCTAATCTATTTTATGAATTGTACCCGACAGAATTTAGCTGCAACCGTAGGAGTTCTGAGTAGTAGTCTAGATGCTCCCACTAAGAGTGATTGTGAGGCAACTAAGATAGTCTTTAGATATTTGATAGGAACTAGGGATCTATGCTTATATTTGGGTGGGGAGAAATACAGACATAACTCCTTGGTCTCCTTAAACGTGGTGTGCAGAAGTTTTTTTGTGATAATCAAGCAGCAATCGCTATTTCTGCCAATCCTAAACATCATTTCAAAGCCAAACACATGGACATCAGACTCAGCTTTGTTAGAGAGAAAGTAGAAAATAAAATAATCAGTTTAGAGTACAGACCAGATAGTGAGATGGTAGCAGATATGATGACCAAATCTGTGCCTTCCCCAAAGCTAATTTTCTACAGGGAGAAGTGTGGTCTGAAAATAAAGATTGACTAGAAAATAAGGGGAGTGTAGAAATTAATGGTCCATTTTAAGTATTTTCTAGGTCTAAATAGAAATATAGAAAGAAGCCGAGGCAGTCTACCTCTAACTTCTCTCTCCAACTCTCAAACTTGTCGCAGTCACTGAGAAATTCGAGAGGGAGCTAGAGCCATGACTACCTAGGCTATCCAGAAGAATACGGGAAATTTATATTAGTTTGGGGTTTATTAAGTAAAAAGATATACGGCGACCACAAGATTTGATCCTGGTACCTACCGGGCGGCAGACAGCACGTAGCCGTTAGCCTTAGCCGTTAAGTCTAGAACTAGTGTTACGTAGTATATGGTTTGATATTTACTTAATAATTAATAGGTAGGATAATTCATTTAACTGTAATTGTTTACGGGATACATAGATCCAATAATGTATAAGTACGGATTATGGTACGGACAAGAAATCAATACCGCGCATTTATTTCTTTAGTGAAACGAATACCGCGCATGTATTTATTACGGCTACGATTAAATTCGAATTTAATCGGACAGCCGGAATTAGCGCCGAGATCGCGAAAGAAGATTTTGGCGGTTTGTGGCCATCGCCACATCGGATGACACGTGGCGAAATTACATTGGATCGTGGTATCTCTGGAGATTATGGCACCGAATCCGGATATGACATGTGTCGACATTTAGGCGATGTCGTACAATGTCCGTACATAAAGTACACAGCATCTGTACTTTTGCGTACGGAACTGTAATCTGATTGGTTCCATACATCAATAGATAGAGTCTGTGAGAGAGATAGGACTTAGAAAAAATAGGAGATAGGACCCTCTCTCCCAGAGAGTTTATGTACAAAAGGTCAACTTTGACCCTCCATAACTTACTGCTTAGGGGAGCAAATTCAGAGATTCTTTTTGCTATCAACTCTGGGGAGTCTTGCCTTCACAAGGGTGCAAGTGGTCAGTGTTTTTGTTTGCCAGGGTGGCAGTTGTTTATGCTGAAACACAAAGGGGTTAGAGTTATCCTAGAGGCTTTTTGGAAGCTGTCCACTTTGAGGACTTATGGAGGTCTCAGAGTTTCATGCTTTACCTTGAGCACATCCACTATAATCACTTATATTATCACTCTCACTGAATTGAATTCCTTCCACCACTCCCATCTTTTTCATCTCTTTTAACTTATCTAGTTTCACATGCCGAAGCCTTTATGCCACATCATAATATCATAAAACACCGGCATAATAAAGTTTCTTTGTTTCATTACTTAAAATCAGCCTAAACATCCCGTGGCTACCTTTATCAGCAATGAAATAGACCTCTTCCTCAAAACAAGCACTAAAGACTCCTTCCCTAGTGCTAGTAAAAAAACCATTATCATCTAATACAGATGTAGAGATGATGTTTTTGTTCAGCTCCGGAATAAACAATACATTGGAGAATGTTACTATAGATATCTTTCCTTCTACTAACACTTTCAAATCTACCGATCCTACAAGAGTAGTAGTGACTATCCTACCATCTCTCTACTCTATCTCTACGGTGGGAATTTTTCTTATTTTAGTGAACAGGTGCTTATCCTTACACATGTGCATGGAGGCACCTGAATCTACAATCCAGCCTGCTTCGCCTTTCAATCCACCGTAAGCACATTTCTGCATTCGTGGAATTTCGACCTCGTTTTTCGCCTCCAACTCCTCATCCAATAGGAGATCATCTACCTCGTCAGCGGATTCCGCCTCATGTACCTGTGTCATAAGGGCCTTTTTCTCTCCTCTCGGGGTTCCACCGGTCTGCCCCTCCTTTAACCAAAGCTCGGTTAGCTTAGTGCAATCTGCCATATAGTGCCCCGGTTTTTTACAAAAATGACATAAACCTTTGGGAGCCCTTGGTCCTAACTCATCAGTCTGATTTTTCTGCTCTCTCCCCCCATAGTTTCCGACCGGTTTCTGGGAATCCTTATTTCTTCAATCGATCGCAGCTGCCAAGGATTGCCCAATCTTTCCTCCCCTTCGGATCTTAATCGTATTCTCCCGAACGAGAATCCTCCCTACCTATGAGTTCTATATCCACCTTGAGTCCGGCAACTCCCGCACACGGTTGAATATGTTCTCGAACTCATCGGATAACTTCATGAGTAAATAGTTAACCTTTTTTTGTCCACTTAAATCTTTTCCAGCACTATCTAGCTCCATGAAGAGTGTAGCAAGCTCATTGCAGAAATCCTAAATTTTCCCACTTTGTATACATACTCTTTAACTTTCATATCATCTAATTGTTGTAGCTGAATCGTACCACTTTGGTACATCTCTATGAGAGCCATCCAAAGATCGGATGCCCTTTCTACCTAAAAATAAGGACATGGAAGCCCTTGAGTAAGATGGCAGAGGATGAAGTGATTTGCCGCCATATTGTTGAATTCCCAAGTATCAATATCATTCTTCTCGTTCCTTGGAATAGGTGACATGAATGCTAAACCAGTTGCTATTGGTGAGGTCGTCTCATTCTCTGTTGCTTTTTCCACCACCTGTCCTTCCTTTGTCTCCTTTGTTGAAGATGGATCTGCTTTCCTTGTGAATCTGCTTCCTCCAAACCCTAGTGGGACTCCAAGACTTGTTGGACGCCCCACTCGTCCACTCACTATCCCCAAAAACCTTTTTTTCGCATACAGCACCTATCATCATACTTTCCCAGTATATGAAGCCAATTCCATTAAAGATGGGTACCCTAGAGGGTGGGCCCATAACCTGAAACTCTGAGACCTCTATAAGTCCTTAGAGTAACCAGCTCACACGAAGCCTCTAGGATAACCCTGACCCTTTTATGTTTCAGCAAGAATAACTTCCACCCTGGCAATTAAAAACTTTGACCACCTTCACCCTTGTGATGGCAAGACTCCCTTGAGTCGAAAAAGAATCTCTGAATTTGCTCCCCTGAGTAGTAAGTTATGAAGGGTCAAAATTGACCTTTTGTACAGAAGCTCTGTGGGAGAGAGGGTCATATCTAGAATTTTTTCTAAGTCCTATCTCTCTCACAAACTCTTTCTAATGGTGTACGACACCAATCATATTACACTAATGTACATATAAGCACAGCTGCCGGTGTACTTTATGTACAAAATTTGTACGACATGGCCTAAATGTTGACACATGTCATATCCGGATTCGGTCCTGTAATTCATGGAGATGCCGCGATCCAACGTAATCGTGCCACGTGTCATCCGATGTGGCGATGACCACAAACCGTCGAGAATCTCTTCTGCGATCTCGACTTTCTTTTCGGCCGTCTGATTGAATGCAAATTTCAATCGTAGCCGTCATAAATACATGTCCGGTATTTGTTTCAGTAAAGAAAAAATGCGCGGTAATTTCTTTTTGTCTATACCAAAATCCGTACGCTTACATAACTGGATCTATGTAACCATAAACATTTGCCGTTAAATGAATTTTTGTACGTGGTAAAATATAAATACATATTAATCCCAATAGTATTTATCAGGACTTTTAGACTTAACGGCTAAGGCTACTGGCTACCTGAGCTTTAACGGTCGGCAGGTCCAGGATCAAAACCTGTCACCGACATACACTTTTTAGTAAATAAACCTTCCTATAAATAAATTAATCTATTTCCCGTAAACCTCTGGATAGCCAAGGTAACCATGGCTCTAGCTTCCTCTCCAACTTCTGAGTGACTGCAACAAGTGTGGTAATTTGGGAGAGAAGTTACAGGCAGACTTCCTCGGCTTCTTTCTATATTCCAATTTAGACCTAGAAAATAAGACAATAACCATCGATTTCTACACTTGCTACACTTTTCATGGAGCTAGAGAGTGCGGGAAAAGATTTTAGTGAAAAAGAGAAGGTTAACTGTTTACTGATGAAGTTACCCGATGAGTTTGAGAACATAGTCAACCGTCTGCAGGACTTGTCGAACTCAAGGTGGATATGGAACTCAGTGGTAGGGATGATTCTCGTTCGGGAGAATACGATTGAGATCCGAAGGGGAGGAAAGTGTGGGCAAGCCTTGGCAGTTGCGACCGATTGGAGGAACAAGG
Source organism: Zygnema cylindricum (assembly GCA_037447655.1). NCBI lineage: Eukaryota > Viridiplantae > Streptophyta > Zygnematophyceae > Zygnematales > Zygnemataceae > Zygnema > Zygnema cylindricum. The sequence goes on from JBBHKE010001177.1 coordinate 16,030, forward strand.
ATTCCCAGAAACCGATCGGAAACTATAGGGGGAGGGAGTAGAAAAACTAGACCGACGAGTTCAGACCAAGGGCTCCCAAAGGTTTATGTCATTTTTGTAAGAAACCGGGGCACTATATGGCAGAGTGCACTAAGCTAACGGAGCTTTTGTTAAAGGAGGGTCAAACCGATGGAACTCAGAGAGGAAAGAAAAAGGCCCATGTGACACAAGTACATGAGGCGGAATCCAAGGACGAGGACGATAAGCTTCTATTGGATGAAGAGTTGGAGGCCAAAAACGAGGTCGAACTTCCACGAAGGCAGAAATGTGCTTACGGTGGATTGAAAGGTGAAGCAAGATGGATTATAGATTCAGGTGCCTCCATGCATATGTGTACGGATAAGCACCTGTTCACTAAGATAAGAAAGATTCCAACCGTAGAGATAGAGTAGGAGGATGGGAGGATAGTCACTACCACTCTTATAGGATCGGTAGATTTGAAAGTGTTAGTAGAAGGAAAGACATCAATAGTAACATTCTTTGTTGTATTGGTTATTCCGGATCTGAACAAAAACCTTATCTCTACATCTATATTAGATGATAAGGGTTTTTTTACTAGCACTAGGGAAGGAGTCTTTACTGCTAGTTTTGAGGAGGACGTCTATTTCATTGCTGAAAAAGGTAGCCAAGGGATGTTTAGGCTGATTTTAAGTAATGAAACGAAGAAGCTTTATTATACTGGTGTTCATGATATTATGATGTGGCATAAGAGGCTTGGGCATGTGAATCTAGATAAGTTAAGAGAGATGAAAAAGATGGGAGTGGTGGAAGGGATTCAGTTTAGTGAGAGTGATGATATAAGTGATTGTAGTGGATGTGCTCAAGGTAAAGCACACATATTACCCTTTCCCAAAACAACCACTTTCTAGGGAGAAAATATTCTGGATTTAGTACACACAGATATTTGGGGACCGGCTAAAGTGCCCTCACCAGGGGGGAAGAGATTTATGATGACTATCATTGATGATTGGTCTCGGTAATCGCGAGTGTATTTTTTGAAAAACAAGTCCGAAGCTCAAGATTGTTTTAGCAATATAAAGCATGGAGCAAAAAACTCCATGAAACTCGAATCAAGAGAATACGGAGTGACAATGGTGGAGAGTATACTTCTAACCAGTTTGAGGATTTTCTGAGGGAAGATGGGGTCCAACAACAAAAGACAATTCCAAAAAACCCGGAACGAAATGGGGTAGCTGAAAGATTAAAAATGACAATAAGTAATAGTGCTAGAAGTATGTTGTCGAATAAGAAGATAGGAAAAAGGTTTTGGGCAGAAGAAATAAATTGTGCTAATTACCTCAAAAAAAGAGTTTTTACTTCAGCTATAAAATATCAAACACCTTATTGGAGATGGATAGGCCGGAAACCAGACATATCTCACTTAAAGGTTTTCGGCAGTCAAGTATTCAATCTAGATACAGATCGGTCTAATTAGAAGCTATATCCTAAAGGAAAACCGGGATACTTATTAGGATATGATGAGGATGTTAAAGGATATAAGGTTTATAATCTAAAAATGACAGATATAATTTGGGTAAAACATCTAGTAGTTATGGATATAGGAAAGTCTGTGGATCCCTTCTAGTATACTAAGTCAGTAAAAATCACATTTGAGTTAGAAAATTCCGATGACTTTGAGCTTCCTAACTATCCAAGTTTTAGAAAAGATGACATTCTTGCACGTACAAATCAGACCGAAAAGGACCCGCTTGCGGAAACTTCAGTGATAACTCTACCCGAAGCCGATGATGTGTTGGAAATTGATTCGGAATACAATGATAGGTGAGAAGCCGAGATTGTTCGAAAGAACCCACGAGAACCATCTATTCCGGCCACTGATTTTGAGGGGGGAAGGAGAAGTAGCAAAAGATTGGAAGAAAAACAGATTAATAACAAGGAAACAAAACTATCTCATCAAGATGAACCTTAGACTTATGGAGAGGCGATGCCTTGTATAGAAAGGAACCGGCGGAAGACAACCATCAATGAGGAGATGGCCTCAATTATGGCAGCCGATACTTGGAAGCTGGTGGATTGTCCACCTAATTACAAAACCAATCGGTTTTAAGTGGGTTTTCAAATTTTAACTGAAACCAGATAACACAATTGAGCACTACAAGGCTAGATTAGTGGCAAATGGATTTACACAAAAAGAGGGTATCGACTACGAGGTAACAATTGCCCCTATCATCAAATTTCCCTCCGTCCGCATACTTCTCAATATGGCAGCAGCAAAAGACACGGAGGTGCACCAGATGGACATCAAGACAATATTTTTGCATGGAGAATTGGAAGAGGAGATATCTTCATGCGACAACCCAAAGGATTTGTGGAGGAAGGAGAGGAGAGTAAGGTATGTCAGCTGATTAAATCTCTTTATGTTTTGAAACAAGCGCCTCGACAGTGGAATAAGAAGCTTGATGAGTTTTTTACCGGTCAGGGATATATTCGGATCAGCTCAGATCACTCAATCTATGTTTTTGAAGATGAGGAAGGTGTTATATTTATTGAATTTAATGTTGATGATTTGCTTGTTATAAGTAATTCAATGGGAAAATTTTATAAAATAAATACTAATCTTAAGGGGAGACTTGAAATGAAGGATATAGGGCAAGCAAAATATATTTTGGGAATTCAAGTAGAAGGAGATCTAAAAAGAAAGATTATAAGATTGACTCAAAAAGAAGCAGTAGGGAACTTGCTTCAAATAATTTCAGATGGATAAAGCTAATAGTTGTACAACTCCAATGGAGTTAAAGAAGAGAAGTTAGGTGAGTAAGGAAGAAGGAGTCATAATACTAGACGAGGAATTATTTCATGAATAACAGAAGTTCATAGAGACTATTCCTTACAAGCAAGTAGTGGGAAGTCTAATCTATTTTATGAATTGCACCCGGCCGAATTTAGCTGCAGCTGTAGGAGTGCTGAGTAGAAGTCTAAATGCTCCCACTAAGAGGGATTGGGAGGCAACTAAAAGAGTCCTTAGATATTTGATAGGAACCAGGGATCTATGGTTGCATTTGGGTGGGGAGAATACTGACATCACTACTTGGAGTGATGCCAGTTATGGTGATGCTCCAATGAGGAGATGCACTTCTGGATATGTATTATATGTGGGTGATAGGGCTTGCTGTTGGAGTAGCATATAGCAAAAAGTTATTGCTCTGTCCACCATGAAGGCTGAGTATATGGCCTCTTGCTCTGCTGTAAAAGAATTGATGTGGGTTAAGTCTTTGCTTGGTGAGCTTGGTCACCTTAAGAGTGGTGTGCAAAAATGTTTTTGTGATAACCAAGCTGCAATCGCTCTTTCTGCCAATCCTAAACATCATTTTAATGCTAAACACATGGACATTAGACTCAGCTTTGTTAGAGAGAAAGTAGAAAACAAAATAATTAGTTTATAGTATCGACGAGATAGTGAGATGATAGCAGATATGATGACCAAACTTGTGCCTGCCACTAAGCTAACTTTCTGCAGGGAGAAGTGTGGTATGAAATTAAAGATTGACTAGAAAATAAGGGGAGTGTAGAAATTAATGGTCCGTTTAAAGTATTTTATAGGTCTAAATAGAAATATCGAAAGAAGCCGAGGCAGTCTACCTCTAACTTCTCTCTCCAACTCTCAAACTTGTCGCAGTCACTGAGAAATTGGAGAGGAAGCTAGAGCCATGGCTACCTAGGCAATTCAGAGGTTTACGGGTAATATATATTAGTTAGGGGTTTATTTACTAAAAAAAATATGTGCCGGCCATTGGATTTGAACCTGGTACCTGCCGGATGGCAAGCAGCCGGTAGCCGGGAACCTTAGCCGTTAAGACTTTAAGTAGTGTTACGTAGTATATGGTTTTATTTTTAATTTAACATTAATATGTAGGATAATTCATTTAACTATAATTGTTTACGGGATACATAGATCCAGTAATGTAAAAGTACGGATTACGGTACGGATAAAAAACCAATACCGCGCATTTATTTCTTTAGCGAAATGAATACCGCGCAAGTATTTATTATGGCTACGATTAAATGTGAATTTAATCGGACGGCCGGAATTAACGTTGAGATTGCCGAAGTGGATTTTGGTGGTTTTTGGTCATCGCCACATCAAATGACACGTGGCGGAATGACATTGGATCGCGGCATTTCCGAGGATTAAGGGAGCGAATCCGGATATACCACGTGTCGACATTTAGGCAATGTCGTACAGTGTCCGTACACAAAGTACACCGGCAGTTCAACTTTTGTGTACGGAAGTGTAATCTGATTGGTTCCATACATCAGTAGATAGAGTTTGTGTGAGAGATAGGACTTAGAAAAAATTAGGAGATAGGATCCTCTCTTCAAAGAGCTTCTATACAAAAGGTCCACTTTGACACTCCATAATTTATTGCTCAGGGGAGCAAATTCAGATATTCTTTTTGCTATCGACTTAGGGGAGTCTTGCCTTTACAAGGTGAAGGTGGTCAGAGTTATTGTTTGTCAGGGTGGCAGTTGTTCTTCCTAAAACACAAAGGGGTTTTGGTTATCCTACAGGCTTCTTGGAAGCTGTCCACTCTGACGACTTATGGGGGTCTCAGAGTTTCAGGTTATGGGCCCACCCTCTAGGGTACCAATCTTTAATGGAACTGGCTTCATATACTGGGAAAGTATGATGATAGGAGCTCTATGCGAAAAAAGGTTTTAGGGGATAGTGAGTGGATGGTTGGGGCGTCCATTAAGTCTTAGAATCCCTTCAAGGTTTGGAGGAAGCAGATTCACAAGGATAGAAGATCCACCTTCAACGGAGGAAACAAACGAAGGAGAGGTGGTGGACAAAGGAAAGGAGAAGGAGACGACAACACAAATAGCAACTGGTTCGGTATTCATGTCACCTATTCCGAGGAATGAGGAGAATGATACTGAAACCTAGGACTTCAACAATATGGAGATAAAGCACTTTATCCTACGCCATCTAACTCAAGGACTTGCATGTCCTCATTTGCAAGTATAAATGGCATCCGATCTTTGGATGGCTCTCATAGAGATGTACCAAAGTGGTATGATTCAGCAACAACAGTTGGCTGATTAGAAAGTTAAAGAGTATGTATACAAAGGAAGGAAGATGTTGGATTTTTGCAATGAGCTTGCTACACTCTTCATGGAGCTAGAGAGTGCGGGGAAAGATTTTAGTGAAAATGAAAAGATTAACTGTTTACTGATGAAGTTACCCAATGAGTTCGAGAACATAGTCAACTGTGTGTAGGACTTGCTGGACTCAAGGTGGATATGGAACTCAGTGGTGAGGATGATTCTCGTTTGCGAGAATACGATTGAGATCCAAAGGGGAGGAAAGAGTGGTTAAGCCTTGGCAACTGCGACGGATTGGAGGAACAAGGATTCCCGTAAACCGATCGAAAACTATCAGGGGAGGGAGCAAAAAAATTAGACCGATGAGTTAGGACCAAGGGCTCCCAAAGGTTTATGTCATTTTTGTAAGAAACCCAGCACTATATGGCAGAGTGCACTAAGCTAATCCAGCTTCGGTTAAAGGAGGGGCATCAGTTGGTACCCCGAGAGGAAAGAAAAAGGCCTTTGTGACACAGGTACATTAGGCAAAATCCGAGGATTAGGACAATGAGCTCCTTTTAGATGAGGAGTTGGAGGCGAAAAACGAGGTCGAAATTCCACGAAGGCAGAAATGTGCTTACGGTGGATTGAAAGGTGAAGCAGGTTGGATTATAGATTCAAGTGCCTCGATGCACATGTGTAAGGATAGGCACCTGTTCACTAAGATAAAAAAGATTCTCACCGTAGAGATAGAGTACAGGGATGGGAGGATAGTCACCACTACTCTTGTAGGATCTATAGATTTGAAGGTGTTAGTAGAATGAAAGACATCCATAGTAACATTCTCCGATGTATTGTTTATTTCGGTGCTGAACAAAAACCTCATCTCTACATCTGTATTAGATGATAAGGGTTTTTTTACTAACACTAGGGAAGGAGTCTTTACTGCTAGTTTTGAGGAGGATGTCTATTTCATTGCTGAGAAAGGTAGCCATGGGATGTTTGGGCTGGTTTTATGTAATGAAACGAAGAAACTTTATTATGCTGGTGTTCATTATATTATGATGTGGCATAAGAGGCTTGGGCATGTGAATCTAGATAAGTTAAGAGAGATGAAAAAGATGGGAGTGGTGGAAGGGATTAAGTTCAATGAGAGTGATTATGTAAGTGATTGTAGTGGATGTGCTCAAGGGAAAACACACAGATTACCCTTTCCTAAAACAGCCACCTATAAGGGAAAAAAAATTCTAGATCTAGTACACACAGATATTTGGGGACCGGCTAAAGTGCCCTCACCTGGGGGGAAGAGATTTATGATGACTATCACTCATGATTGGTCTCGCTATTCTCGCTTGTATTTTTTGAAGAACAAGTCAAAAGCTCAGGATTATTTTAGATAATATAAAGTATGGAGTGAAAAACTCCATGAAACTCTAATCAAGAGAGTAAAGAGTGACAATGGTGGGGAGTATACTTCTAACCAGTTTGAGGATTTTCTAAGCGAAGATGGAGTCCAACACCAAATGAAAGTTCCAAAAAACCCTGAACAGAGTGGGGTAGCTGGAAGGTTGAATAGAACACTAAGTGATAGTACTAGAAGTATGTTGTCAGATAAAAAGATAGGAAAAAGGTTTCGGGCAGAAGTAATGAATTGTGCTAATTACCTCAAAAATAGAGTTCTTACTTCAGTTATAAAAGATCAAACACCTTATGAAAGACAGACATGTCGGAAACCAGACATATCTCACTTAAAGGTTTTCGGCAGTCAAGTATTGAGTCTAGATACAGATCGGTCCAATTGGAAGCTAGATCCTAAAAGAAAACCGGGATACTTATTAGGATATGATGAGGATGTTAAAGGATATAGAGTTTACGATCTAAAAAGGGAAGATATAATCTTAGTAAAGCATCTAGTAGTTATGGATGAAGGAAAGTCAGTGGATCCCTTCAAGTATACAAAGTCAGTAAAAATCAGATTTGAGTTAGAAAATTCCGATGACTTTGAGCTTCCTAACTATCCAAGTTTTAGAGAAGATGACATTCTTGCAGGTACAAATCAGACCAAAAAGGACTCGGCGGTGGAAACTCCGGTGACAACTTTACCTGAAGCGAAAGACGTGGTGGAAATTGATTTGGTATCAAGGGATAGGGGAGAAGCCGAGATTGTTCGAAAGAATCCACGAGAACCATCTATTGCGGCCTAAGATTTTGAAGGGGGAAGGAGAAGTAGCAAAAGATTGCAAGAAAAACAAGTTAATAACAAGGTAACTAAACTATCTCATCAAGATGAATCTCAAACTTATGGAGAGGCGATGACTTGTCCAGAAAGAAACCGGTGGAAGACATCCCTCAACGAGGAGATAGCCTCAATTATGGCAGCCGATACTTGGGAGCTGGTGGATTGTCCACCTAACAGAAAACCAATCGGTTGTAAGTGGGTTTTCAAATTAAATAAAAAAACCCAGATAACACAATCGAGCGCTATAAGGCCCGATTAGTGGCAAAGGAATTTACTCAAAAGAAGGGAACTGACTTCGTGGAAACCTTTGCCTCTGTTGTCAGATTTCCCTCCGTCCGCATACTTCTCAACTTGCTGGAGCGGAAGACATGGAAGTGCACCAGATGGATGAAGCTAATAGTTGTACAACTCCAATGGAGTTGAAGAAGAGAAGTTAGGGGAGTGAGGAAGAAGGAGTCGTAGTCTTAGACTAGGAATTATTTCCTGAAGAACAGAAGTTCATGCAGACTATTCTTAACAAGCAAGTAGTGGGAAGTCTAATATATTTTATGAATTGTACCCGGCCGGATTTAGCTGCAGCTATAGGAGTGCTGAGTAGAAGTCTAAATACTCCCACTAAGAGGGAATAGGAGGCAGCTAAGAGAGTCCTTAGATATTTGATAGGAACTAGGGATCTATGGTTGCATTTGGGTGGGGAGAATACTTACATCACTACTTTGAGTGATGCCAGTTATGGTGATGCTCCGATGAGGAGATGTACTTTTGGATATGGTTTATATGTGGGTGATGGGGCTTGCTGTTGGAGTAGCAAACAACGAAAGGTTATTGCTCAGTCCACCATGGAGGGTGAGTGTATGGCCTCTTGCTCTGCTGTAAAAGAATTGATGTGGGTCAAGTCTTTGCTTGGTGAGCTTAGTCACCTTAAGAATGGTGTGCAGAATTTTTTTTGTGATAATCAGGCAGCAATCGCTATTTCAGCCAATCCTAAACATCATTTTAAAGCCAAACAGATGGACATTAGAATCATTTTTGTTAGAGAGAAAGTAGAAAAAAAAATAATCAGTTTAGAGAAATGACCAGATAGTGAGATGGTAGCAGATATGATGACCAAACCTGTTCCTTCCCCTAAGCTGATTTTATGCAAGGAGAAGTGTGGTATGGAATTAAAGATTAACTTGAAAACAAGGGGAGTGTAGAAATTAATGGTCTTTTTAAAGTATTTTTTAGGTCTAAATAGAAATATAGAAAGAAGTCAAGGCAGTCTACCTCTAACTTCTCTCTCCAACTCTCAAACTTGTCGCAGTCACTGAGAAATGTAAAAGGAAGCTAGAGCCGTGGCTACCTAGGCTATCCAGAGGTTTACGGGAAATATACATTAATTAGGGGTTTATTTACTAAAAAAGATATGTGCCGGCCACAGGATTTGAACCTGGTACCTGCTTGACGGCAAGCAACCGGTACTCGGTAACCTTAACCATTAAGTCTTTAAGTAGTGTTACGTAGTATATGGTTTGATATTTAATTAAACATTAATACGTAGGATAATTCATTTAACTGTAATTGTTTACGGGATATATAGATCCAGTAATGTAAAAGTACGGATTACGGTACGGATAAGAAACCAATACCGCGCATGTATTTATTACGGCTACGATTATATGTGAATTTAATCTGATGGCCGGAATTAACGCCTAGATCGCAAAAGAGGATTTCGGCGGTTTTTGGTAATCGCCACATCGAATGACACGTGGTAGAATGACATTAGATCGCGGCATCTCCGAGGATTAAGGGAGCGAATCCTGATATACCACGTGTCGACATTTAGGCCATGTCGTACAATAATGTACACAAAGTACAGCGACAGTTATGCTTTTGTGTACGGAAGTGTAATCGGATTGGTTCCGTTTATCAGTAGATAGAGGTTGTGAGAAAGATAAGACTTAGAAAAAATTAGGAGATAGGATCCTCTCTTCAGAGAGCTTCGTACAAAAGGTCAACTTTGACCCTCCATAACTTACTGCTCAAGGGAGCAAATTCAGAGATTCTTTTTGCTATCGACTTAGGTGAGTCTTGCCTTTATAGGCGTGAAGGTGGTCAGAGTTATTACTGCCAGGGTGGTGTTCTTCTTTGAAACACAAAGGGGTCAGGGTTATCCTAGAGCTTCTTAGAGCTGTCCACTCTGAGGACTTATGGAGGTCTCAGGTTTCAATAATAAGTTTAGAGTCGACCAGATTGTGAGATGGTAGCAAATATGATGACCAAACTTGTGCCTTCCCCTAAGCTAATTTTTTGCAGGGAGAAGTGTGGTCTGAAATTAAAGATTGACTAGAAAATAAGGGGAGTGTAGCAATTGATGGTTCTTTTAAGTACTTTCTATGTCTAAAGTTGAGATACAGAAAGAAAACGAGGCAGTCTGCCTCTAACTTTTCTCTCTAACTCCCACGTTTGTCGCAGTCACTGAGAAGTTGGAGAGGAAGCTAGAGCCATGGCTACCTAGGATATCCAGAGGTTTACGAGAAATAGATTAGTTGATTTACCGATAGGTAGTTTTATTTACTAAAAGGATACACGTCAGAACCCGGATTTGATCCTGGTACCTGCCGTCCGTTAGGCAGGCGGTAGCCAGTAGACTTATCCGTTAAGTGTAGGACTAGTGATACATGCTATAGGGTTTGATATTTATTTAAATATTACCACGTAGGATAATTCATTTAACTGCAACTGTTTACGGGATACATAGATTTAGGTATGTAAAAGTACGGATTACGGTATTTGTAAGAAACGAGTACCACGCATTTGTTTCTTTGACAAAAAAAATATCGCGCAAGTATTTATGACGGGTACGATTGAAATCTGCATTCAATCGGACGGCCAGGAAGAATGCCGAGATCACAGAAGAGAATCTCCGCGGTTTGTGGTTGTCGCCACATCAGATGACACGTGGCAAAATTATGTTGGATTGCGACATCTCCGGGGATTACGGGACCGAATCCGGATATTACATGTGTCAACTTTTAGGCCATGTCGTACAGTATCCGTATAGAAAGTACACCGGCAACTGTACTTTTGTGTACGGAAGTGTAATATGATTGGTTTCGTACATCAGTAGATAGAGTTTGTGAGAGACATAGGACTTAGAAAAATTGATAGATAGGACCCTCTCTCCCACAAAGCTGTTCTACAAAGGGTCAACTTTGACCCTCCATAACTTACTGCTCAGGGGAGCAAATTCAGATATTCTTTTTGCTATCGACTCAACGGAGTCTTGTCTTCAAAGGGGTAATAGTGGTCAAAGTTTTTGTCTGCCAGAGTGGCAGATATTTTTGCTGAAACACAAAGGGTTCAGGGATATCTTAGAGGCTTCTTGCAAGCAGTTCATTCTGAGGACATATGGAGGTCTCAGAGTTGCATGAAACGCATGAAAAATAATGAATATGCGTATTTTACAAATACATTTTTTTTAAATGCTTTTGACCGGATTTGACGTTGTAATAAAATAAAAAATAGAAACATTTAGGGTACATCCCTATGTTTTGAAGTATCTACTTTTCATTGTCGTTTTCCCTTAAAATCCAGGGAACTTTGAGAAAAACTTTAGCCGTACGAGATTATTTTTTTTACCACAGTGTAGTGAACGTCAATTCTATGCTTTGAATGTACTACATGTTTGTCGTCATGTGAACGCATTTTGGCGTTTTCCTCATTTCGACCCCCGGACAAAAGAATCTAACCCATATAAAAACTTCATCCAAAATTACCTTGAAGGGGTGTTTTTAGTTAAAGTACCGCCCAAACAGCGAGTGAAAAACGGCCCACGCACGCTCAACAAAAGTGGAAAAAAAATTGGATGACGGAGAGTCCTTGCTATTTTTCTCCGTGCCCGTAAAATTTGATGGGGTCTCGAACCTCCACTTTTATTCATGGGTCCTTTGCATATTTTTTTGCCGTAGTTGCCTCTCCCCTCTCCCTCTCACGCTATCGCTTGTATTTCACACTTTCAAGAATGAGACAGGACAATATTGATATAAAATGAAAGATCTTTTAAAAATATTTTTTTTGACAATTTTTAAGTTTTTTTTTAATGGCAAGTCGAGTGAGAAAAGTAAAAAAAACGAAATTGGGAAACCATGGCGGAAAGTTATTGAATCATTGACGTCGACGTTGTCACAAGTGAGCATGACATCACAATGTCACCAAACCCTAAACATCTACAATTTCACAAAAATCTAGACGTCTACAACCGGCGCTGTTTTTGTTGGCGTCACCAATCGTAGGAATTTTTGTAGTCGGCTTCAATCGTCACAAGTTGTACCTACATCTACAACCATCACAGTTTAAAGTTCCGATTTTATTTCGCACATAGGGACGCTCTTCAAAGTAGTACGGAGAATCTTTACTACAGTCCAAAATACTTTAACAAAGTATCGATTACATGGGGACGTTCTGTTAAACAGAAATAATACTACAACTTAGGGTGAGTCTCCATGTGCCAAAGTAAGGGTTTTTTTGTATCAATTTCCTCTAAACTTAGAGCCGTACCGCGTAAGTTTCAACTGTACAAAAAAATAGAAAAAGCAAGAAGTACATTTAACGTCATCGTCAAATTTAAGATGTACTACATGTTGTCATCTTGTGTTCTTCGACCCACAGCCACGCTAAAACACGTCATCTTCCAATTTTTATTTAAGACACATGGACGATGTGTATTAAAACAAAGTTTTTCCGAAAAAAAAATAGGAACACGTATTTGCACGTGTAAAAATTTTACAAAAATTCAAACGAATTCAAGTGACAACGAAAGGTACACTATTCGTTATGTTTTGTCCGTTTGCGTCCATCATAGTACACAATGTGTTTTGTTTTGTCGCGTTTCGTTCAGTACAATTTTTTTCATTCCACTGGTCTGAAAAATATGATGCCACTTGACGAAATGGTGAGAAATCTATGAGGGCCCCGTAGCACACGACGCCTCTCTCACGCAGCCTCGCATTCTTTCCTTCAAACTGCACCACTCTTTCAAATTTCACTATTCCTCATCCTTTCACAAGGCGACTCTAAACTGACCGATGGAAAGCTGGAAAAAACTGAATTATGAAAAAAAATATCTCATTATTGTGCTTAATATTGGTTTTACTACGTCACACTTAATCTACTTTGCAAACTGGTTATTCTAAATCGAAATTTTATAATGATTTTTTTTTATGGGTTTTTCTTTATTATCTTTAATTCTCTACACAAGAATGAAAAAATCAATTCATCCACTAGGAGTTAAAAAGAAAACTTAATTTTTTGGTGATTAAATCAAATATGAGATTAGGTTTCTGAAATAGTATAGAGATTCATTGGCAAACAGAAAACTGTACAAAGAACGCAACGTCAGCCATGGAAAAAATCCATAGAAAAAGAGTTAATAAGGTAAAGTTCTACAAATATCAAATAAAATTATGCGACATTACTTCTTGAAATCACTAGATTTAGGGGGTATTTTCTAGGTCTAAATAGATTAAAAGCAAAAGGAAAAACCACAAGCAGCTTGCCTCAACTTCCTCCCTCTAGCCCCCATACTTGTTGTAGTCACTGAGGGAAAGATAGGGCGGTGGATCCATGGCAGCCTTAGCTCCATAGGCATGATTGAAGATTGACATAAGGTTGAGTCCGGCAGGACTCGAATCTCCGTCCGACAGAGCGAGGCGTAGTCGCCAGCTCTAAATTGTCTATCAAAGGACTTCGTTAGACTACAAAGGGTTTGAATGCTATTTACACAGTGTTTAGGAACTTTAATCCGATTAACGAAATTACGGATAAAGAACATAAAGACAAGTTAAATTATTGTGCGAACGTGAACCCGCACCAAACAACTGTACCAGACATTTGTTTTCAACGGCTAGTATTAAATGCCGCCTTGGATCCGACGGCATGTATCATTGCCGAGATCCCAGAATGGTGGCTTTAGCGGTATTTTGGGCATGACATGACTTGACGCCACGTGGCAAGATTGCATTAGGAAACGAGAATCCCGGGCAGCATGAGGACAAGTATGAAAGAGACAGAGGTTCACTCTATGACCTTGTTGTACATAGGTCGTACCTAAAGGACATCGACCATGGTACCTTTTGGTACTGTACAGTCTTTTGGTTGGTTTGTACTTCAGTAGATAAGGGTTGTGAGAGGGGTTTAGGTATTAGAGAATTTAGAAGGTAGTCGCCTCTCTCCCAGAGAGCTTGTATAAATCTTGGCATCTTTGCCACTTTTTTAAATCTAATCGCCTAGTTGGGCGTTTTCGTGATTCTTTATGCTGTGGACTCAAGGGAGTCCACACTGCACAAAAGTGCTATCATATTGTCTATTTGCCTGCTTGGGTAGCATTGGTTTTAGTTGAAAGTGGATCGGTCAAAAATTGTTTAGAGGCTTCCTGAATTCAACAATACACCAGGGGATACAAAATAACAGGTTATTGGTCCACCCTCTAAGCTGCCCATCTTCAATAAATCTGGGTTCATTTATTGGGAAGCCATGATGACATGGGCCTTGTGTGTATAACGCTACTGGGGTATTGTTAGTGGGCAAGTGAAACGCCTATCTTAGGGAGTCACACCGGGGTTTAGTGGATTGAGGTTTTTTGTAGTAGCATCTGTCCCAATAGAGGAGGTAAACGATGGGGACAGTAGTGTGTCCGAGAAGGGGAAAGGGAAGGAGACACCTCTTACTCCTATCGCCATGGCACCCACAACGGCGGCTGTGAAGACCAAAGAAAGCGATATTCAAACGTGGGAATACACAAACATGGCTGCCAGGCATTTCGTTTTGAGGCACCTTACTCAAGCTCGAGAACCTCCCATCTTCACATTCTCAAAGCCAAGGGGTTGTGGAATACCTTAGGGGTTTTATAGAGCTGGTTCCATTCAGAAGCTCTAGTTTGCCAAGCAGAGGTTAGGGGATTACACTTACAAAGGGGGAAAAATGTTAGACTAGTGTAATGATCTCTCTTGTTTGTATATAGAGATGGAGAGTGCCGAGTGACAGGTACTATGAGGATGAAAGTGCACACCCTCATCATGAAGTTTTGTGATGAGTATGAGAACATAGTGTACCGAGTGCAGGAAATAGATGATAGTTCTTGGAATACAGTGGTCCGGATGATACTTCTACACGATAACACTATTGAGATTCGGAGTGGAGGAAAAAGCATTCAAGCTCTAGCTCACGGAATAGACCGGTGGGGGCAGGATTCGAAGAATGAGGGGGTTCTTTAGGAGGGAAGAACAAGGCACTATTGGTCACACAAGTGAAAGGAGAGAACGGGGAGGACGAGTCCTCTAAGGAGAAAAATAGGAGCTCCTTCTTGACGAGAATCTAGAAGAGAAGGAGATCCCTCGTAAACAAAGTGTGCTCTTAGAGCCATTAGGGAAGCTCCACAAGAAGGATGGATCATTGATTCAGGTGCATCCATACATATGTTTCGTGATAGACACCTCTTTACTAACCTAAGAAAGATCCCTACTGTAGAGATACAGTATGGGGATGGGAGAGTAGTTACTACAGATCTAGTGGGTTCGATAGATCTGAAAGTCTTAGTGGAAGGCAAGACTTCTATACTCACATTCTCAGATGTACTGTACATTCCTCAGCTGAGTAAAAATCTTGTCTCTACCTCTGTATTAGATGATAAGGAATTTAATACCTTCACTAGAAAGGGAGTCTTTACGGCTAAGTATGGGGATACATTCTACCTCATAACAGATAAGGGTAGCCAAGGAATATTTAGGCTTAACCTGAGTAATGAAAGGAAAAATGCTTACTATGTTGGTGTCCCAAACTTAAAGATTTGGCATAAGCAGTTGGGGCATGCGCACTTTGATAAGCCGAGGGAAATGAAAAAGCTTAGTGTAGTAGAAGGCATTTAGTTTGGGGATAATGAAATGATGGATGATTGTAGTGGATGCGCCCAAGGTAAGACTCACAGACTCCCCTTTCCCTAAACTGCAACATATAGAGGTGAGATAGTTCTAGATCTGGTCCACACAGACATCTGGGGACCGGCTAAAGTACCTTCAGTTGGAGGGAAGACGTTTATGTTGTAGATTATTGATGACTAGTCTATATACTCTAGAGTCTACTTCCTAAAAACAAAGTTTGAAAAACCAACTAACTTCAAAGAATATAAAGCCTAGAGTGAGAAGTTGCATGGAACCCCCATTAAGAGAATAAGGAGTGATAATGGAGGAGAATATACCTCTAAAAGATTACACTTTGTAAGAGAAAGAGTGTTCTCTAGGGTGATTAAATTATGCTATCTGCCAAATGCAAAATTGATTGCTAATATGCTTACTAAAGCTCTTCCTGCTCCCAATCAGAAGTATTGTAGGGATACTATGGGATTGAGTGAATAGCTGAATTGTGTCACTGTGATACTGCCATGCTGCGCTAATTCCAAAATCAGGGTGTAGTGGGACTAGGTGACAAGCTGATTTCCTACGCTGCTAGGCTGCCATGCTGCACTGCTATGCTACCATGCTGCGCTAGTGTGACATCGCAGCTGCAGGGCTCTGACATCGGAGCTGTGCTGATACATTGAGTTTAAAGCTTTAGGGGAGTGTTGATTTTGGAAAGGTTTAAGTCTCAGTAAATTAGTGTGACGACCAGAAGATATATTTACAAGGACACACGTCGTCACTTAAAGCTCAATACCGGTATTTTTGGAAAGGCATGTACTTCAACATACATGTCACACATCTAATAGGACAACGCAGTTGCGACGCCGTTAGGGACAGCGCAGCTGCGACACAATTCATGACAATGCAACTGCGACGCAAACAGAACAACGGAGAAGCGGTTATGTTTGATATGGTCGATACGCACAACGCAGCCGCGGATATCTTGATATGATCCGGTACATAACAGCGCAGCCACGGATAAAATGAAAATGATTCTGTACATTACAACGCAGCTGCGATTGATAAAACTTTAGTCAACGGACGAGATTGATGAAATGATCACACGTGACGTAGTCGACAAGTGTCTATACAATCACTCAGTGTAGATTATGAGTAGTGCTGATTGTACTAATGTACAATAATTTGGCGTGGTTAGGAATACTTTGATCTTAGTGGTAGCTTGGTTTTTTGACGTATTCTCAGGTACAATTGCATCGGTGATACAACATAGAGTACATACTCACTGCGAGTATAAAACTTAGAACTTATAATATTTTATGTATCCAGACTTCCAAGTAGTAAAACTGCAAACAGTTTTTGGAAAACTTATGAGTATTATATCTTGAGTGTTGTCAAGTCAATTGTGTTGAAACTTTGGGAGTTGTCATTGTTTATGCTGCTCTATATTCTGATAGAGCTTTGTGAAGTTTGGATGTTTGTATAAGATTTGGTGAGCACTTGAAAACATCTCTTTAGTAGGATTGTTGATTGCTTCTGAGAGTGTATCAAGTGTATCATGTCTACTTCTACTACTACTGTTGCTCCTCCACCTGCACCGGTGGTTGTAGAACAACAGTATGTTGGCCGACAAGAAGATAGGAAAAAGGTTTTGGGCAGAAGCCATGAACTGTGTTAACTACATTTAAAATAGAGTCCTTACCACAGCCATGAAAGGAATAACACCTTATGAGAGATGGGTTGGAAGGAAACCAAATATTTCTCACCTGAAAGTATTCGGTAGTCAAGTTTACAATCTTGACACGGTTAGGAAAAAGTAGAAACTAGATATTAAGGGGAAACCTATATATTTTGTGGGATATGATAAGGATGTAAAGTGATATAGAGTCTATGACTTAGCTAAATAAGATATCATTCTGGTAAAGCACCTAGTTGTCATAGATGAAGGAAAGTCATTTGATCCTTTCAAAAATACCAAGAAGATAAGAATCAAATTTGAGTCCGAAAGTGAGGAGGACTCGGATCTTCCCGGAAAAGACATGAGTGAAAAAGGGATTACAGATTCAGACGGGATCCAAGATAGGGGAGATATACCGGAATCTCCCCATATCCCTAGACACTCTAAGGATACAGAGGAGGAGGAGCTTGAACCTGCTTCCATTGATAGGGGAACCGGAAGCATTGATAGGGGAACCGATAAGACAGTGAGGAGGAACCCGAGACTTCCCTCGTTCCAGCTTTGGACTTTGAGTGAGGACGAAGAAGCAGCAAAAGGCTACAAGAAAAACATGTCGCCTAGAAGGTAATTAAGTTGTCTCACCCTGATGAGGCTCAATCATACTCGGAGGCAATGAACAATCTGGAGAAAGACAGATGGATTAGAGCCATAAATAATGAGATGGCCTCCATCATGGAAGCTTATACTTGGGAACTGGTGGACTGTCCTCCGGATAGAAAAGTGGTCGGTTGCAAATGGGTGTTTAAATTGAAATTGAGGCCAGATAATACCATTGAAAGATACAAAGCTTGGTTGGTTAAAAAGGGGTTCACTCAAAAAGAGGGGATAGATTATGAGGAGAATTTTGCTTTCTCCTCAGTTTAGCGACAGCAGAAGACATGGAAATACACCAGATGGATATTAAGACCGCCTTACTCAATGATGAGCAAGAGGAAGAAATATTCATGCGGCAATTAGAGGGGTTTGTAGAGGAAGGAGAGGAGAGGAAAATGTGCAGACCCATAAAGTCGTTATATGGACTAAAGCCGGCTCCCAGACAATGGAATAAGAAACAAGATGAGTTTCTTACCGGTTTGGGATATATCTGGATCAGTTCTGACCATTCTATTTATATGTTTGAAGATGAGAATGGTGTTATTTTCATTGCAATTTATGTGGATAATTTATTGGTGTTCAGTAAGTCAATGGAAAAGATCAATAAGTTGAAGAAAGATCTTAGAAGCAGATTTGACATGAAAGATTTAGGGGAGGCAAGACACATTTAGGAATTAAAATGAAAAGAGATAGGGGGAAAAAGATTATAAGACTTACTCAAATAGAACCTATAAGGAAAATGCTTTGGAAATTCCATATGGAAAAGGAAAACGGTTGTACCTGAAATTCTGTGGTCTCCATTGACCCACAGAATGAGCAGTCTATCTAAAGCCTCTAGGATAATATTTGCCCCTTCTAATTTCCCGCTGAATACGCGACGCCCATACACACAAATATTCTGACCACTCTCACCCTTGTGAGGACAAGACTCCCCTGAGTCAAATGCAAAAAGAATCACTGAATTTGCTCACCCGAGCAGTAAGTTATGGCTGGTAAAAATGACCTTTATAGTTACAAGCTCTATTAGAGAGAGAGGTACCTAAATATTACTAAGTCTCGGTCTGCCTACTCACGACTATCTACTACTAAACCCTAGTCCAATAGGAACACTATATAGTACAAGAAGGTACAATGGGCAATGTACTTATTGTACTGCCATTGTACGACAAGGTCTACAAGGTGACACCTGTAAAATCGGAAGCCATGGTTCCTCCTCCCATCTTCTCCGGTATCAAATAATGTGGCGCCACGTGGCACCGCGTGACGCTATCTCGGTATGCCGCCAAAAAGCTCACTTCGCGTAGCGGCTATAATGTCGGCGGTCCGATCAAAACATATTTTACACGGTTCAGATTTGCGTACATGCAGAAATTGCTCCTTTTGGTTAGTCTGCTGTTAATTAGTTGTTTTGTTAATGTTTATACATTTATAAAACCCGTCACGTATATCGTTTCGTAACGCCTTAATGGTTAAGGCGTTAAGCTATAGGGAATCTAGAGGTCTCAGGTTCAAATCTAGACCTAGGCATCATTTTAGCAAAATACCCATTACTTCAAAAACTGCCAC